>CM076578.1:1067957195-1068323657 GCA_034641835.2 Pinus albicaulis | reverse complement strand
AGTTGGGGGTTTTCAGCTATTTCTTTCCCCATTACATCCTGTGTTGATATGTGTGCTTGATTGTGTTTTAATGAGCGCATGCGACTGATTTCTATTTTCGCATATTGATGATCAATTGTAGAAGAGGTTATGTATTATGCATGAAGCTTAAATAGTGTGTAATCAGGATAATCTCAGTGAATAACTCAGCAAATTATTCAAATTTCTACACACTGCATCATATTCGGCCTGGTTATTGGCGGCAGTACCAATTATTGGAAATACTGAGAGGGGGGGTGAATCAGTATTTCTTTCAATTAGAGCATTAGTTAATCTTCAATTATTATCAGTGTTTGTACAATGATAGAAGAAAACAAGAGGAACACAAATGCACACATTTTTTAAGGTGGAAACCCACTCCGGGACAAAAACCACCTAATGCTTTTCTAATAATTATTTTCAACTCCAATTGAAAATAAAGCTCCAACTTCCTAGAATCTGGAAAAGCATTCTTCTCCAGCTCCCACTGGATGGATGCTCCAATGCCCTAGATTCTTCAGTAGTCACTGAATGGATGCCCCAACACCCAATGAGCTACAACTTACCCTAGCCCCACCCTACCACCCTATAGAAGAATAAAAGAAGAATGGACTCCCGTACCAGGGAAAATGGTCCACTTTACAATGATATAGAATGATGTAGAAGAAGAAAATATACTAGACCATAACCCCAACTTTTACACAACCACCTAATGATGATCCTAGACCTCCCAACACTGCCTCTTCAACCCTTGGCAGATAGACACTAGTACAATTTATACAATGATGTATTTACAATGACTAACTACAATGATACCTTTACAATGATTGTATGCAGTGCTGCCCACTTGAAGACTTCATATGATGAAATTATTTCTACTGTTATGCACCTTGGTTGTTTCTCTTGTCATGCTACCCTCTGCTGCACCTTTTTTTTCTTTTCTGCCATAGAAAGTATGGTCCTTTGCAATCCTTGACAACACATGATCTAGCTTTTTCTTGCCTTCTAGGAGCACGATATTGAATCTGGTGTATCTCTGTCATTTTAGATCCTCAATATCTGATTTTCGGTCCTATAGTATTCCTCTAAATCTTTTTTCCAATGCCACAAGTCTGACCCAATTTGGATTCTTCAAGAGAGAGTTATACCCAATTTCTCACACTGCCCTAATTATGGACTGTTTCAGCAGAGCGCACTTGTACGGCATTCCACGTGTCACTATTTCTTCATTTGCATCTGAAATTGATAGAGAGAAAACTAAATACTGTGCACTATCTGCCACTTTTTATAGAATTCCAATCTGATACTCAGAGAGAGAGTTATGATGATTTTACCAAAGTCACTTCTTTGAGATGAATTTCAGGAGCCTGCCAAAACCCTTATTTACATAGATCATATCTCCAAAAATATTGCGCAACTTGATCTGAAATTTTTACGGAAGCTTCCTCAGGATTTCAGATTCGCCTCATAAAAATTTCAGCTCTGAGCATTTTTAGAAAAAATGTTAGAGCGAAAATTCCACGATGACCTATTTCAGATGGCAAAATCCCTTGCATAAGGAGGAAATGAAGATCACAATTTATATGAATGCTTAAGTTGAGAGGGGCTTCAACAAGTGAACATGGGAGGGATCTTAGGAGCTTAAAAAATATTAATTATGAATTTTCAATGACCCATGCCCCAACCCCACCATGGGTTTAGCCCAACAAGCGAAGTCTGAACTTCAAACATGAATATCTCCAAAGCGCGAAGAATTACATGGCGTGCCATATATCAATGGAAACATCTTGACAAGTAGAAACCATCAAAAGCATTATTGGCCCAGAATATATTAATTTGGTAGGTCAAAATTCCCATGCAATATTGGGTTAGCCCCTGGTGCTGCTTGAGTTGACATCAATGACAACCACTGATCAACAATCTCCCCCTTTGGCATTGATGGCAACACAAGTACTCCCCCTGCGATCATGACACCTCTTCCTACAACATTCTCTCCCCCTTTTAAATCAATGGAAAAGGGTAAATCCCCCTGAAACACAACCATCCTGTGGACCTATACACACTTCCACTCCCCCTAACACACAATCGTCCTGCAGACCTGTAATCTACTTCCACTCCCCCTTTATATTCTGAAAAAGGAAAATCTAATGAGAACTTGGGAGAATCCCAAGCTTCTGGCAAAGATATTCCAATGCTAGCGAATATTTAATATGTGATTCTTTTGGTGCTACTTGGAATCTTGCTACTTGTCCAACTTCTTGCATAACATTTGGTCGGGAGGCTATTACATATAGAAGACTACTAATCATAGATCTGTACAACCTTTCATCCACATCCTTAGATGAGTCGTCAATGCTCAATTTGCAACCAAGTAAAGACATCTCTAAATCACTTTGCACCTTTGTAGCAAAATTCTTACTTATTCAATCATCATTGCTACCAATTATTGTATCATCCTCTTTATCTATTAGAGATGCTTTAGTTGCTTGATCCAGAACATATATGTCATTTGGAGCTCGACTTGCTGTAGCCACAATTTCACCATACACGCCTTTTTTGATTTCACATTTTGTGGAGTTGAATAGTATTGTGTGTCCTTGATCACACATTTGTCCAACTCTTGAATGATTGTGATTCATGTTTTCAACCAATAGAACATTCTTGGCTAGAACATATTTGTTTCGAGAGTGACCAGTGCCAGTCCTATAACATTTGAAGATCCATCATTTCCAAAGGACACGGTTCCATCCTTCTTCTCTTTCGAGAGATACTAATTTATTATCTCCATTCATATGCGTTGAGAAGCTACTTTTATCAACATACAACACATCTTTGTTCTTTTGAGGCTTGAGAGCGAGAGAGCACACTTATCATTCTTCTTCTTCTTCCATGTTCGTTCATTCTATGGCTTCAAAAGATTCTTACGGAGGATTTTCAAGTCTGCCGGTCTTTGGCTATGTGTCCAGTTTCGACATTTGTAACATTTAATATTATTTCTTAAATGTTCAAATCTATTGATATTCGGCCCGAGCCACAGGAGGTTCATATTTGGCAGATCTCCTGGAATTGTATTTGTTCCTAGGGTACGTGCGACATTCTACAGCTTTATGACCAAATTTTCCACATGAATAACAGTAGCCATAAAACATATGTTGGTACTTGGATGGAAATTTTCATCGAGGAATTGTCTTCCAAGGTTGTTCTTGCGAATATTGTCCAATGAAGTCTTCATGCATGTCATATCTCATAGGTTCATTTTATTTTGTTGTAGAAGGTCCTGCTTCTTCTTCTTTGTAACCGATGCCAGTTTTTTCATTGTAAGATCGTTGATTGTTGATGAGTTCTTCCAATGCCCTTGAGCTGTTGGCATAGTTTTGGACATTTTTTCCTTTCTTCACTTCCTCATGCAGCGAGACTACTTGGGCTTCTAATTATTCCCTTTCTTGGATGCTTTCTTTCAACTTCTTTTGAAGTGACTCTTCAATGCATTTGTGTTCTTCAACTACAATTTTTAGACCTTGAACTTGTTCTTCAAGAGTTTTGGAGCGGATCTTCTCTGCCCTGAGATCTTTTATAAGCTTGATTGCTTCCTCATAAAATTCGTCTATGGTCCATCCTTCTTCTTCGTTGTTTGATACCTCTTGCTTATTGTGCTTGGGTTTATTGTGCTTGGCCATAAAGAATAATCTCTCATTGGCTTCTTCTTCGTTGTCATTGTATTCATCGGATGATGAGCTATCTTCTTTAGAGAGAAAGTTCATTTTGGGTCTTGCTTGTTGAATTTATTGAAGACTCTTTTCTTTGGGTTGTTCATTACTTTGTTTGGAAAGTTTATAAAATGCTGGCCTCTATTCTGGTGAAACATATCAATGGAGTTTTACCTTTAGAATTATCTAACATATGAATTTGTAGTTTTCTGTGAATTAAGCATATTCTTCATCTAAAATACTGTTCATCATCTCCTTCTTTACTTAGGTGGATGTATTTTCAATTGAAGGTTGTTTATCCTTATTGGTTTTGTAGATGCAACAGACATGATTCTAGATCTGAAGTACCCTCTTCTTTATCAAGTCTAATTTCCATAATACTACACAGAACTCCATATAATTCCTCTTTGCTGAGTTTGTCCAGATTTGCACTGTATTCTAAGACCGATACCTTTGGGTTGAATCTCCCTGGTAACGTTCTAAGAATATTCCGTATAATAGTCTTCTCGTCAACTGGCTCTCCCAATCCTTCCAAAGTATTGGTTATTTCATCAACGTATTGAAAGTATGCAGCAATGTTGCAATCTTCTTTCATTCTGAGTTGCTCAAATTTTGCTCTATATATTTGAAGCTTTGCTTCTTTGACATTTGAGACACCTGCATATATATTCTCAAGCTTGTTCCATACATTTTTGGCGGTTTTACAACCCAACACCTTATGCTAAGCAGATTCAATAAGTCCACTGATAATAATATTCTTTGCTTTTGCATCATTTACCAAATTCTTCTTACCTTGTTCATCCGTAGTTGATGTAAATCCATTTTGAACAGTGTCCCATACTTCGTAACCTTGCACCAAGAGATAGACCTCCATTATTCCTTTCCAAAGTGCATAATTATTTTCATTGAATAGAGGTACACAATTCTTGGTATACTCCATGACCTCCTTCCAACTGTTAAACTGCTATTGAAGGAACCAAGCTCTAATACAAATTGTTGGAAATACTGAGAGGGGGGGTGAATCAGTATTTCTTTCAATTAGAGAATTAGTTAATCTTCAATTATTATGAGTGTTTGTACAACGATAGCAGCAAACAAGAGGAACAAAAATGCACACAGTTTTTAAGGTGGAAACCCACTCCGGGACAAAAACCACCTAATGCTTTTCTAATAATTCTTTTCAACTCCAATTGAAAATAAAGCTCCAACTTCCTAGAATCTAGAAAAGCATTCTTCTCTAGCTCCCACTGGATGAACGCTCCAATGCCTGAGATTTTTCAGTAGTCACTGAATAGATGCCCCAATGCCCAATGAGCTACAACTCACCCTAGCACCACCCTAACACCCTATAGAATAATAAAAGAAGAATGGACTCCCGTACCAGGGAAAATGGTCCACTTTACAATGATATAGAATGATGTAGAAGAAGAATATATACTAGACCATAACCCCGAATTTGACACAACCACCTAATGATGATCCTAGACCTCCCAACACTGCCTCTTCAACCCTTGGCAGATAGACACTAGTACAATTTGTACAATAATGTATTTACAATGACTAAGTACAATGATCCCTTTACAATGATTGTATGCAGTGCTGCCCACTTGAAGACTTCATATGATGAACTTCTTGCTACTGTTATGCACCTTGGTTGTTTCTCTTGTCATGCTACCCTCTGCTGCACCTTGTTTTTCTTTTCTACCATAGAAAGTCTGGTCCTTTGCAATCCTTGACAACACATGATCTAGCTTTTTCTTGCCTTCTAGGAGCTCGATATTGAATTTGGTGTATCTCTGTTATTTCAGATCCTTAATATCTAATTTTTGGTCCTGTAGTATTCCTATGAGTCTTATTTCCAATGCCACAGGTTTGACCCAATTTGGATTCTTCAAGAGAGATTTATACCCAATTTCTCACACTGCCTTAATTATGGATTGTTTCAGCAGAGCGCACTTGTATGGCGTGCCACGTGTCACTGTTTCTTCATTTGCCTCTGAAATTGATAGAGAGAAAACTAAAGACTATGCACTATTTTCCACTTTTTACGGAATTCCAATCTGATACTCAGAGAGAGAGTTATGACAATTTTACCAAGGTCACTTCTTTGAGATGAATTTCAAGAGCCTGCCAAAACCCTTACTTCCACAGACCATATCTCCAAAAATATTGTGCAGCTTGATCTGAAATTTTTATTGCAGCTTTCTCAGGATTTTAGCTTCACCTCATAAAAATTTCAGCTTCTGAGCCTTCGTAGAAAAAAAATTTAGAGAAAAAATTCCATGATGACCTATTTCAGATGGCAAAATCCCTTGCATAAGGAGGAAATGAAGATCACAATTTATATGAATGCTTAAGTTGAGAGGGCTTCAACAAGTGAACGTGGGAGGGATATTAGGAGCTTAAAAAATATTAATTATGAATTTTCAATGACCCTTGCCCCAACCCCATGGGGTTTTAGCCCACTAACTGGGGGTACAAACTTCAAACATGAATATCTCTCAAACCGTGAAGAATTACATGGCGTGCCATATATCAACGGAAAAATATCGACAAGTAGAAATCATTAAAAGAATTATTGACCTAGAATATATTAATTTGGTAGGTTAAAATTACCATGAAATATTGGGTTAGCCCCTAGTGCTGCTTGGGTTGACATCAATGACAACCGATGATCAACACCAATGCATACGTCCTTAGAGAGAACAAGCGAATGCAAGGGGGTAAAAATGGCCTAGGCTGCTGAGGCTAGATTCCGAGAGTAGTGACTTGCACCATCGGCATAATCGATATATGGTGTGGACGAGGGGTCCATCTGAAAGGTGCCATAAGACAACAAATGAGAGGATGATGAACAACGCTGGCAACCCGAACACAATGTAGAAATCAAACAAACACTGCTAGAGGGAGTACTTTGGGTAAGATTTTTACCACCCGCACACCGAAATATGGATGGTGTGGGGGAGCTGCCTTGGGAGAAGCTTGTGTTCAGGTCGCGAAAGTCACCATAGAAACGGATGGTTCCATTCCTCTTATGGGCGGGAAAGATGAAGTCAGGGGTGGAAAAGGCTTCCATGATGTCGTCATCACAGTAGAAGATGGGGTGACTCGTGGAAGGGTAACCACATGACGTTGAAAAGATACCTGACTCATCATCATGAGAAGAAAGGTTCACATGCGCATCATCAAGGGGGTGACACAAGAACAAGCAGATAAGATCCACTGATGTTGAGCATAGGGTAATCATTGAAGTGAGGTTAAGCGAAACAAAAGGGGAAGTCCCAAAGGGGTTTTCCACCATGGATCTCATAGATGATGACAGGTAGAGGATAGTGGTTGAAGACTTCGTCATCTCAACATCGGGAAGGGGGATGAAAATGGGAGCAGGTATATCCTCAGGTTGGACCGAAACATACTGCACAAGAACCGGAGAGGCAGACTCATTCTGTTTGGTTTTGTATTCTCGAACTACTTCCAAAAAGGTGTGGTAGTGCTTAAGGTGAGGATAGAGGTAGGTATAATGGTCATGGAGGTAACATAAAGCACAAGGGTTGTTGGTGTGAACAGTCTTGGGGTTCTTGGTTTCATTCGGTAAATTAACAGGGGCTTTAGGTACTTTAGACTCTAGAAACGCGACATTGACCATGGGCTTGATACATGGTAATTCAGGATAGTTGTGGGTGGCATGACCGAAAAAATCACACAAAGAAAACGAGGGGGTATGCCTTAGAGGCTGAGGAGAAGCATGTGTTTTCTAGGGCGACCTTGTCCTTAGGTGCCTTCTTGTGGGATTTTACTTCTCACCTAAGGCTTTCGCAACAGGAGTAGGTTCCTGTTGAGGTGGCTAAGGCACACAAGCAAAGGGAGGGGTCATGGCGACCGGTTAGTCCGGGGTCAAAGCAGTATAAGGTTTGGGCTGACCAGCTGGATAGTGGCTGGCAGATCAATGTGCCAGACTGGGATCCCTAGGGTCATGTTAGGAAGAGACAAGGTCACCATAATAGGTACCGAAAATACCCAGGAGGGGGAGCTAGAAACAGTACCTGACTGGAGGGGTAATGGCCAAGTGGGACTGCTCCAAGATGGTTAAGGTCAGGGGGGACCATTCTAGGAGGGTAGATAGTCTCATGGACACCAGCTACAGATGAGGGGCCTTGAGGAGGGGGTCCTGAAGGCTGATTCAATGTTCTAGGATTAGGTTGCAGAGGGTGGGACTATTGACTTGTCGAACTAGTTAGTTTGAGGTCAGACCGAGACGATTGCATCATGCAAACATTCGATGAGCTAGGGTTAGAGATAGGAGGAGGGAGACCAGCGAATGAACCAAGAAAGAATGAATCTTTATAGACTCCGGGTGAGACACTGGTCAGAGGTTCGACTATTTATTTCTTGGCCACTGAAGAAACGACAGACTCACGGGAGGTTTGAGACTTCGGTTCGTAATATGTCAACTGGTCAATAGTGATGATATTTCCATTGTGAGGAAAGAAAATCTTATGGTGAACAATAGATGGGACATTAGACATCACATAAGTGTAGCTACGACCCAATAGAATGTAGTAGTCTAAGGGGGCATCAATGACTTCGACATCAACATAAACAGTCTTGCCCACAAGGGTAATAGGACAATTTTGGAACATGCTAAGGGGCTAGGAAGAGTGGCCACCCCACGTTGGGAGGGTGATAGTGGAATGGAATAACTCAGGAGATCCGATTTTCTTCGAAACCGAAGCAAACATCACACAGGTGCATGCCCCCTCATCAATGATACAACTGGAGACATTGGCATTCTAGATCTTGACGGGGATTTGGAAGGGGATGGAAGTAGGAAGGGGTGGATGTTCTGACCGATCAACATCGAATACAATCAAACAATGATCTGAAGGATCCAAATTTCCCATGGAAATTAATAGAGATTTTCGTTGTGAAGGGCATGACTGGAGGACTTCCAGCATTGACATGGCAGTATAAGATTGCACCAAGTCATCTAATGTACTATAGGAGTGGGTGGCTTTACCAGAAGCATTGTTTCGGCATAATGGTCCCTTGAGGATCTTGGTATGAACCTTTGCCTTAGGCTGAGGGATGAATAAAGTACCATTGGGTGTTGAAAGAGGATCTATGGGACCTGAAGAAGGGGGCTCGGTAACAGATGTAGCGGGGGGCTTGTTGTACTAATGGGACCAAGTCTAAAGGTTGAGGTCAACAGTAATGGGTTGGTCAGATTTCATCATGAGGATCTGGTAATCAGAGGTACCAGATGGAGGAGGTTGAGTGCCCACTTGACTTTCAGTGGGTTTGGCAGCCACATATCCTTGCTGGGGGAAAGGATTGGTAAACACAGTTGGTTGGATATGGGTAACATTAGGAGGAACCAAATGGGAGGCTTGTTGTCTTTGGGATGTTGCATGAGCTTCCCACATCTAACACATATGAGGTGAAAGAGGACAATCATGGGTGTAGTGACCATATACACCGCAACAAGAACAAGGTTTATTCGTGCGAATGGGAATGTCCTGCTTGGGTTGAGTGCCATGTTGCTGGGTTGAATTGTTAGGTGAATTCCCTTGGGGATTGTTTCCTGGATTACCTGGGGCAGATTGGTTTTGGTTGCCTTTCATCTTGTTTTTGGAAGTATGAGTATTAGTCATACCCTGCTGTGCATACACTTGACCCTGAGGGGGTGGTGGCTGCTATTGCAGGGGTTGAGAGGGAAAGGGAGGCTGAGGTGCTAATGCTGGAGGAGCTGGAGCACCAGGCTGTGGATACGATAATAAGTAATTTGGGTAACATTGGGGTAAATAGGTTGGGAAAAATGCGGAGGCATGCCGTATCCTGAATACATGCTACCGGGAGGGGGAAAAGTGCTGGAGGAGTTGGCCCCTTCCCGAGGGAAGACATAAGCCATGGGAGGATGAGTGTATGGATATGAAGGGGCTCCAATGATACCGTCAGCGACATGGGATGCCCCCGGTGCCTTGGCACCACCAGGTCTAGGGAGATTAGGTAAGACAGTATAAACATAACCAAACGATGCGTAGATCAGGTCATACTTCAACGCAATCTGGAGGGAAGCTTCCTCGGTCTGAGGGAAGTGAGATGCGACATATTTCAAGAAAAAGGAATTTGAGAAACTAGTCCATGCAGACATGGTCTTCGAATGTAGGGGCTCGACATAGGCTCTTTCTTCTTCGCCATTCTTGGACATGATCAGATAGGCGAGTCACAGACGATTGACGGAAAGAGGTCAAGAGCTTGGTATTGGTGTCATAGTGAAGGGGAAGTTGGAAGTAACACATAAAATCCCTAGCAAGAGTTGAAAAATTAGTATGAGAGGTGGAGGCCTGGTTGACATACCACTTGGAAGCTTCTCCAGTAAGCATACGTTGGAACAATGGAAGATGGTTGAGTCATCGGTGATGGAGTTAGACGAACACCACATGTGCAAAGAATGAACATGGTTGGTAGGATCCTCTCCAGCAATTCCTTCAAACTTGGGGATGTCTGAAGGGATCTTGGTTGGCATAGCAGGCCAACCAGGATCATGGTGTATGGGGTCATTAATCAATTGGCTAAAATCAGGAAGATTGAGGCCTGCCATATAAGGGAGCAAGGGAGAAGCCGGGATAGTTCTTGTTGTGGCGCCACTAGTAGCACTCCCAGCATTAGGGCTAGGGCTACCATCAGCGTTTGGTCTTAAACCAGACATGGTGAAGGTGACAGGAGGAGAGCCAGGGATAGAACTAGAATGGGAACCCGATGAACCAGAAGCAGAGTCATAACTGGGACTTGGTGGAGGACAAACTCGAACCCTACGTAGAGGAGTAAGTCTTCCTAATTGAAACTGAGAATGGAGGCCTAGGAGTCTTTAGGATAAATTCCTTGGAGCTGTAATGATTGAAAACAGACACAGTTCACAGAAGGAAGAGAGACCAACAAGGGCAGGGAGGTGCAGGATCAATTAATTACAATGTTTTAGTCTTGGCTTGGTGGTGTAAACTAGGCGCTCTTCACTTAGGGTGTGTGTGTATGTGATAAGTGTTTTAATTTTAACTAAGCCCAGACGTGTGTGGATAAAAAAGAAAAAATGTGTTGTATAACTGTAAATAAATCTAAAAATGACAGTAAAGGAAACTGAATATGACATAAAATAAATAGCTAAAGATGCATCAATTTAAACCCAAGGAGGAGGGCTTCCCAAAAACTAGTCTATGGGTGGGATAAATCTAGTAAAAACACAAAAAAATGGCCAATGGATCTAAATTTGGGAGGGACAAGGATCTAAAGGTCAGATCTGCTAGAAATAGGTGCATAAAACAACAAAAAACTAGAGGGAAAAGTGCTGCAAAAAAGGGGGCGAAAGGCTACAACCTGAAGGGAAACTGAGGGGACCCTGAAGGAGGACCAAAAAAAACTAAAAAGAGGTGTTTTGGATGGATGAATAACCAATCTAAAATGGATCTGAAAGTACAGGTTCAAATCTGAAAAAAATGGTTGAACACTAAAATCTCAGAAGACCTACTTCAGCTAAACTCCTCCTAAAAAGGTGGAAGCGTACTGAAGACCTAAGGGGTTTGGTTCCTAATTCGATGAGTAAAACTAAGAAATTACAAGTCCAATATGGGTGGAGAGGGAGGTCAAAAAACCCTGAATAATATCCCAGACAAACCTAGAAAAACCAAAGAAAAAATCCTGCAAAAATTACAGGTCGCAGGTTCTGACCTGTTTTTTGTTGAGGTTATAGGTTTAGGTTGTTTTATGCTTCGTGAAGGCTAAGGTCGCAGGTTTTGGCCCAAAAAGTGAAAACTGCACTTCTGTTTGTCTTAGGAGTAGGTTTCAAAAAAACTTGTTGTCTCTGCTGTGGCTGATACCTGTTACCTACATAATAGGACCAAAAACACACGAAAGTAAGAATTTTTAATATTGTATAGTTTTAAAGGTTAAAAACAACATCAAGAAATGCATAATAAGAAGCTAAAGAAAAACACTAGGGGTTTAAGTAGCTGGTCATGCAGGGATCCGAAAAACGACATCGGTCGTAATTATAAACCCTTGTGGAGTCACCAGTTGTTAGTGTGAATACTAATCGCAAGCGTACGAAAAAAGCTCACTTTAGTTGTGCATAACAAACAACCCTAACATCAAATATGGCTGTCAATTTCCTTAGATCTGTAGTTAGTGATTGGAATAAATGCTACAGAAATCTAGATCTATGCAGTTAAAGACATGAACATCAAATAAAAGCAAGAGTTTCTCCATGCATCCAATGAACAAGAAAATAATGTTTTTAAAGAATTTTTGTATTATGACACCTGGGAAGGAAACATAGAAATATGTTACCAGCCGCCCTTAATGGGATGGGTTCTTGTATTTCCTCAGTGCTTCAGATCTAATATCTCTCTCTCTTGATGGTGCAGAAAACCCAGACAAAAATGGAACTCAAGGGGAGCTCACAAGCAAAAATGTAGAAAAATATGACAGTGATGGAGGATCAAAGTTAGAATAAAAGTATTGATCCAGAGTGATCTTTAGGCAACAAAAGGTAGTGAATGAATGGAATAACCCTTCTATATATACAAAATATTGAGTTAGTCTAGATATTGGTGCATAGTTAAAATATTATTAACCAAATCTAGATCCAACTTTTATGGAATTTTTTATTATTTTTGATGGAGGGAAAAATAATTTGAATTTGGTCAAATCCCTTTATTTGTAAATAATAAATAAATGAATGATTTATTTATTATTTTAAGAATGTGGTTGAGTAATAATTAAATAATAATTATTTAGTCAAATTTAACAAGGAATATTATTTAAATAATGTTTTAAATAATTATTCCTAGAAAATAATAAGATAAATAAGGATTTATCTAATTAATTTTCCTGTTTTGGGTTAAACATGACCAGGAATATTAATTAAACTGTGGTTTAATTAACAATCCCATGAGGAAAAAAAAGAAAGGATTTATTAAATTATTCCTCATGGGGTTTCCTATTTAGACCAAAAACAATTTAATAAATTATGGACTACTCAGTTATTTTTCATAGTGAAAGCAATTTTACTAGGGTAAAATTGGTCTTACATGGTGTACTTTGGTCCGTCTAATAGTAACAGGTTATATGACCAAAAATTGGTGTAACAATAAGGGTGCTATAATAGCCCCTTGTCATTCAATTTCTTTTGAGAGTAATAACCTCAATTTGAGATTCCTCATGGAGGGCATCCCAGCAATAGAGATCCAAGGACCATAAACCTTAGCAAAATTTGTTAAACAAACCTAAAGATCACTTAACCTATAACAAGAAAGTGTGGTTTTTTGGTATTTACTCGTCCCACAATATATTCATTACTACTGAACAATTAAGTTAAATTTCTTTTGTCTTTGTTTTGTCTCATTCTCATAGAAGATCTCAGCTTTGGAAGTGCTAATTACTGTTGTGGATCATTTACATATCAAGTATGTTTGTGATGAATATTTTAATAATTATTCAAAAAGGAAAATAAAATAAGGAATACTAGGAGGCTCATTACCTTCAAACTTGTTTTGGCACCCACATTTCACTTGTGTCAACATTCTCATATTTTTTCATCTTTGAAAATAATTGGCATATTGGGGAGGCATATTATTATAACACCCTCACAATTTGATAAAGACGCCTTGCTTGTCCCAATGGCCTTCACCTAGGGGATATAGTCACTCTAAAACCATTATAGCTTAATATTTGGAACTTGTGGATTTGTAAAAATATCCAAGTTCATTTATCATTAGAAAAGTGTAGCACACCCATGAGCTTCCTCCATAAAACCAAAATAATAAGTTAGTGTTTTATCCATTGAAGGCATGTATAGATTGGCATTATGAAAATCCATCTGTCATGCAAGAAGAGTAAGAGTTCCATAGGACATTATTTTCCACCATATCAAGTCATATAAAAAATTAAATGAAAGTGAATTCATAAAGAAAGAGTTAGACTTATCATGAAGAGATCCACCACTTGCCTATAGGAAACCATGTAGTGCAACTGAAAGTGCTAAAGAATTAGTAATTTGAATTATCATTGATTGCTCAATAGACAACCAGTAAGAATCAAACTTTTCCTATGAGTGATATTTCTATTTACAAGCATGATCTATTATGTTACTTCTCCTGGCAAGTATCTTTATATGTGTTAAAAAAAATTTCCCTCCTAGACATGATTTATTCTCCATGCTTTTGATCATTCTACAATGTGAAGCATTGACGAAGCATATTTGTAAGCTCACCAAAAAAGTGGCATGAGATACAATAATGTGTACCAACAATGCCTTGAGAAATACTCTAAATGCATACTACTATGAAGGGTGCAATTGAATTCAAACACAACCAAGACCCAAAAATTATCTACCTCTCTACACTTGATGAGAAATTATTAACATAGTTTTGTGCATGCATATATCGCCTTATTAAAATACTAGACCATTTTCACTAAATGGATATTTGACCCAGTACCTTAGGAAATTCTTTGCTCCAACTATACTGTTATCATTGAATTGATCTTGATTGGATGCTCATCTATCAACTCAATGTAACTCTTTCAAACCACTTTCAACTGAAGATTAGCCTCTTTAGTTTGAAAGGGATCTCTCAAAGGGGGGTTTATGATTTTGAATAAATATAATGCTAGATGGCTAACTCTATGAAATGTAACTTGGTTTTGTATGATTGTAGGCTGAAAATTGTAGGCTTTCTACCATCGGGCTATGGAGTCAACATCAGTAGTTTTAGTGACAGTGGTTCTTCACATGGAAGCTGAGACAGATAAAGGTTTTTGACAAAGATAATTCATACACATAACATAGGAAAACTCAATAATTCCACCCCTAAAGGAAGCCAGAGCATAATGTTACGAATTCTGAGTAATTAGAGATAAAATCTACTGCAAGTGATTAACATAAAGATATAGAGAAATAACACATAAAAAACCTCATGAGAATCTCAGGTCTAGAAGTAGAATGTCACTTTGTATTACTGATAATGGACAAAAACATACAAGAAGAAATTTGGTGCAATATTCACCAACCCCTTGCTCTTTGATGTTTTGTCTATAAATAGGCATTCTTTACAATGTAGATGATCTGCCTGGCTGACTAGATCTTCGAATTCTACTCTGACACCTATCATAACTGAAACCACTAACTTGAAACAGAAAAATGACAGCTATCCTTTAAAGAAAACAAACTCCTAATAGGACTCTACCTCCTATTTATTACATTCATTTATCCTATCATTGAAATAGTTACATAATGGTCACATAATTAATGTCACATGCTCGAAGGAAAAATTACCATAATTCACCACCACTTTATATCTTCAAACCACCACTAGATCTGTGGAACAAAATCCTGCTTTTTAGGAATGTATGATCTTCACTCTAAACGTTGTTTTGACTGATGAGATGGTTGTGTGGCACTCCTTTTGAGTCATGAATCTCTGCTGGTAAGGCCCACTGACATGCTGGAGGTCTCCAGCTGGCTGATGTGCTGTTGAGATGCTCAAAATTCTTCAAAAATTACTCGCTATGAAAATAGGGCAGTTTTAAATAGTTTCGTAGCGAGTTTTAGTAGCGTAGGTAAAATGGATTTTCCATCACTTTGATGCCTTTGTTGTTCCAGTACCTTTACTGTGCCATGAAACTTTACAAACCTTCCAACTCCCTCCATAAAACTTGAAAAATTTGAGTTTTAAAGCAAAAATACACCTATAGGAATTTTCTTAGCATATTTCTGGCCTCAAGCCTGAGGTATGCTACGAAACTATGCAAAAAAACAAAATTTATTGAGTTTAAAGTTTTCTTCAAAAATTGTTCTTCAACTGTAAAATTTAGGTTCTTTGTATGTTATGAACCTTTTCAAACACATTCCAACTTAATTTTTACTCCTGTGGTGCTTCATCTTCATTTATAATCAATTAGCTGATTGGTTCTTCTATCACTTTCATCTTCAACCCTTTCTTTTCCAATTCCACCTGAATTAAATCCAGCTGCTCTTGAAGATCTTCCACTTGGTATTTTAATGCCCTATTTTTGGATTGCAAGTGCAATTTTATCCTTTTGATGTGTTTGACCTCTCCTCTTAGTGGTCGAGTCCATTTTATCAACTTTTCTGTATTGTCCAAGGTTTTTGAAACACTTGTGACTTGCTCTTCCCAAATTTTCCTCATCTGCTCAAATTGAACCTTCTCAGTTTTGTGTTTCTTTGCCTCTTGCTTTGATAGTGATATCTCTTTACATGCTTCCTTCAACTGCTCTTTGAGGGTTTTAATTTATGATTTTTCAATCAATTTTTTTTCCCCTTTATTTTCTTGATAACCATTTCCTCCTTTGCTGGTGAAGACAAACTATGATGCTTAGTGGCTAAGCAGATTCATTGATTTTCTCAGTCTCTTTGCTTTCCATTAGCTTCCTTTCATGTCTGGTCATTGGCTTCTTAGGTTGAAAAATGAAACCAACATCATCACCTTCAAAATCTAGTTTTTTAGTGGTCTTTCCTTTCTTCATCCATCTTCAATGTCTTCAGCTTGCATAATGGGTGACTCTTCAATGTCAATTACATGTAGTATATCTTCCAAGTTTCCTTTAGCCAATGTCTGGCTCCTAGTAACTCTTTTTCTGCCTTGTTTTTTGACTGTTTGATTTTGTTTTGTAGGAGTTGTTTTAGGTGTGTCAATCTTCTGCAAAGGTTCTGCCTCCATGCTCACTAGTTCTGGAGGAGATAATCTATTTCCTTATTCAAATTCCTCTACCATAGCTGGTGATGAAATTTTTTTGGAGGCTTTCTTAGGAGTGACATCATCAATTTCATAACCACTCATGAACAATAAGGAAGTACAATATCTTTCTAACCTCCTTAATTCCTCTAACACCAACAACTTAATCAATCCATGATGAAAAAGAGAAGTTTCATTTCCTTCTGTTTTGATTTGAACCTTATCTGACATTTTCCCTAGACTTCTGTACAAATAAAAAGGCAAGTCAAGTGACCTCTTACCCACAAAATGCAGAAGAATCCTGAGATGATAGGAGTATACCATGTGAAACCTTCCTTCACGAATAAAATACTTCTGGATGATCATCAAAAACTTTGAATAATTTTCCTTCATGAAACTCCTAGTGATAGCATTTGTTAGATCAATTTCAATGTGCTCTGGTTTGATGAACTCTTCACAATCCTGCATTTTGAATTTCGGGCCTTTAAACCACTATTCCACTCATCTAGGGATTCCTGGTTCTAATGAGATGCTCTCTGGTGTCACTGTAAGATTCCGAATTCCAACCTTTGAAGTTGTTTCTGTGAAGCTGGTGGAAAAATCCTTGGAAACATGTAGATGAAAGCCTTGCAACCTCTGATAGAATTGCAAGAAACCAGTTCTTCTAAAAACCTCCATGGTGTCTAGGTCTTCATTGAGTAAATTCATGACCATGGGCTCATACATGTGGCAATGCCCACCTTTGTTTGTTTTCATTCTTGTAGCCATGGGTAATTTATAATATTCACAGCCTCGCTTGCTTGACAACACCTGCAAAGTTCAAATCTACCAGTAACCTGCTTGGCTCGATGAAGCAGCTCTCCAGGGATCGACTCACATGAAAAGATAAAGCACAATATGAAAAAATTCTAATTGAGGTAAGGTTTTATGGTTTAACTGATAGCTCATGCTTCAATCATGACACATACATGCCCAAAAAGGTAATGATGACATCAAACATGGCTATGTACCTTTGAATTTATCATAACAGACTTGAATGACCTCCCCCCCTAACTCCTCCAATCATAGAATGACACTTCATAGTGAATTTGACAGGACAGTTTAGAAAACATATTTTCGTAGCGTAGTTATTTTAGCCTCTTACAGATTCGATACAAAACTATTAAGCAGTTTCGTAGCGAAAATTGTTGTTTTCCTGGGTCGCTACGAAAATTTGAAAAATTGACAAATGCGCCATTTTTCATTTTAAATGCATGGGAAATGAATAATGACACCATATGAGGATTGATTTGACATGAAATGACATATATGGAGGTGATAATGAAACTTAGGATAGGTTAAAAATGTAAAAAACAAAAAATTGCTATACCACATTGAAAAGGATAAGGAGACCTTATCCTTTTGATGAGTGAAATATATGACCATGTCAAGAAATGTTTCACAAGTTTATGAGTGATAAAAGTGGCTCCACTTGGGATGGTGTGCCCCTGTGGTACACCAAAGAACCTATAGTTCCAGTGCCATGCATATTTTTGGAAATAAAAACTCTGAAATTTTCCAAGCCTTTTTCAAACTCTAATGGCCTTCACCTCGAGCTTATGTTTGATGATCAAACTATATTTATTAGAAGAAAATCATAATAAAATGGAATATATACAATGGAGTGAAAAATTCAGTAAAACTTAAGAGGAATAGTGTTTTAGAAACCTACCATTGACAGGCCCTCCAGCACAAGGTTGTCCATCCATCTCCTGAAGTAGATAAGTGTTGTTGCCATGTAATTCAGCTACTATGTATAGTCCTTTCCAGATGTTTTCAAACTTACCATTTTTCCCCTTTTCTTCAATTCTGGCCTCCCACTTCAACACCACATCTTGAATTTGAAAATTTTCTTCTTTGACCCTTCTATCAAATGTCTTCTTTATTTTGTTTTGTGACTACTGATGGTTGTTTTATACCTCTTCCATTTTTTCCTACAGAGCTATCAGCTGGTTTATCCTCCTCCAAATAGCATTAAGCTTCTCTTCTAGTCCTTGCAACAACTTCATTACAGGCACTCCCAAGGATGTGGGAAAAATGGCTTCAGCTCCATACACTAACTCATAAGGTGAAGTACCAATTGATCTTTTTGTACATACTCTATCAGCCCACATAGCATACTTCAGCTTTAGATGCCATGATATTTTGTTTTCGTGCAGAGCCTGATTGATAATTCTCATAGTGCTTTTATTAGAAGATTCAACAAGACCATTATCCTGTGGGTAATAAGCAGTAGAGTTTCCAAGTGTTATGTGATATCGACGAAAAAAAATAATCAATATTTTGGATTTGAAATCATGTGCATTATCAGTAATCATCTTCATATGACAACAAAACCTGGACAATATGTTATTCTCTAAGAATTGGATGATGACTGAATCATTTTCCTGCCTTGTTGGGATTGCTTCAATCCACTTGGTAAAATAATATGTTGCTGTCGGGATCCAATGATGTTGCCCTCAAGAAAATGGGTGTATTTCACCAATAAAATCTAGCCCCCACTGTTGGAAAGGCGCCTCAACATAAATTGGCATCAAGGGTAAATAAACTATCTTTTTCTTACCATAAAAAATCTGACATTCATGGCAGGTAACTATATTTTTGTAAACATCCTTGAACATAGTGGGCTAGTAATACCCTGCTTTGATAATTTTGTTTTTTGTTGTAATATTCCCAAATGGGGAAGGCGGGAATATAGTGCAAAATGCTGGAACAATATTGTAAATCATCATTTAAGAGCAAGAGGCCAATATGGAGACCTTTCATAAGTTATAACAACATCAAAATATGCATAAGAAATGGCCCATGAGTTATATAACAAGAAAGTACAAGTCTCCAATGAACAAAACCCTCAAGATGAGGTGCTACAATTATATAGAAAATTTGGAAGACCCTTACAGCGTTATTTTATTAACTCTGCTAAAAAATTTGATTATATATCAGATCTAGGGTTGATATGTGCCTCAAAAGATAGATCTATATCAGATCTGAGCACTATACATGTTCCTCTAAAGAACCCCTCAAGGGTTTTCAGCAAAACACCAAGTACAAGTTGTAGATCTGAGATCTAATACTGCAAATCTACTGAAAATACAGATCTGGGAAGTGTGGCTGATCTGATATGATCAATAAAATAGCCTCCTCCAATAGATCTTCAAATTGAAAGGCATTTCCCCTTCACTACAAAATCATCTCTCCAAATGGTGTGCTAAACCACCCTGCAACTCCTCCTACAGAAATAACGCAGATCTGGAAGTAAACTGAATTGTAGGGATGAATAACTAGTTGGCCTCATGCCAAGATCTGAAAATATGCTCAATAGCATTCAATATTTTCCTCCCAATGGAAAGGAAGCCTCCTCCACTGAAAATAAGCACTGAAATGGCCTAGATCTAGAGATCTAGTCTCCACTTGCTGCAACCTGCAAAACAACCAAACCCTCAACAAGATCTGCACTGTAAATGAAAGATGAAGCTTGGCCTTAAGCCTGATAGTGGAAAATTTAGTACAAGACTCCTCTAAGAGCTCCTCAATGGAAGAGGTGGGATTCCCGATCAGGAACACCTTGTGCTAAACAACACTTTATCTCAGCTAAACAGCAAAATATATATTTCTAAGTAGACCATATATTCAGAAATATAATAAACCCAAACATAATCAATATGGATTCCATCCTCTTCCTTAAATAGAATGTGAGCTTGCAAAACCTAAGCCCCATCCAAAAATATCACTACATTCACACAAAGCATCTCCATCTAAAACTGCATTGTCCCTCATTGATGACCACTCCTCCATGACAGCTCTATTGATTTGGTCAAGGTTGACCCAGTCAAAGTGATCCAACCCCTTTCACACCAAGGGTGATTTAATTAAGCTGCCAAGATTTGTCTTCTTTCACATTTGGCATTGATTTATTCATTATTAAAGAGAAATATGGACTCCCTTTGTCCTCTTATTCTTTAAACAAAGCAATAAAACAAAATTGAATATTCCAATTAGCTCATGGTTAATTGGGAATATTACAATTTTGGCCTTCCAATAGTGATATCCTCCACAATATCCTTTATGAAACTCTTCAATCACCTTTTCAGCTTCCTCTTCCAACAAAAAATTCAAAATAATGCCACCAGTATCTTTCCAGTTCATCTTTTTATCTATAATGTAGTATCTCAGAGATTTCAGCTTCATAAACCTTGCTTTAGATTTAGTCAATTATATAGGAGCTCTATGATGATGCAAGGCAAAAACAATTTCTCTGTACTAGTTAGATAAAATGTACTTCTCTTCAATAGGAATCAGATCTTCATCTTCATCTGATAACTAAAATTTCTGCAATAAAATTCATATCAAGATAGTTAAAATTGGATTGTGCCATCAGCTTTACTAGCCCCCGTCCTTTCACCAATTTTGTAGGTATTATTTTTATATCATACTCTAGTAAATTAGCTATCCACTTCCCTCTCTTGCCATCAGGATCGGCTTGAGTCAAGATGTCCTTCACCACAATGTTAGGCACAAATGCTATGACATGAGAATGCAGAATATAGATAGTGAAATCTTTAATGGATTTGATCAAAGCATATGCCTATTTTTCTAAAATATTGTATTTCAGCTCTAAGTTAGCAAGGGTTCTACTAAAGAATGAAATGGGATTCCCTATACCTTGTTGTCCTTTCTGCAGTAAAACTTTAGCTATGGTGTTTTCATATGCAAATGTAAAAACCAGAAATTATTTTGAAAAATATGGGCTAATCAATACTGGGGCTTGAGTGAGTGCTTTCTTAATTTCTTCAAATGACTATTTTGCTTCAACTTTCCTTTTAATATTAGCTCCTTTATTCAGCATCTTGGTTATATCTTTGACAATCTCAGCAACGTTGGGGATAAACCTTCTAACAAAATTTACTCTCCCAAGGAAAGACTGAATTTCCTTCTTGTTCCTTGGTAGGTCAACTTTCTGAATGGAATTGACTCTATTTCGATCAATATTTATCCCATCTTTTGATATAATATGCCCAAGCATCTTTCCAGAGGTTAAAGAAAAAATATTTTTAGTGGGATTAAGATAAATACCAAATCTTCTACTTTCCCAGATGCTTCAAATGGTCTTCCTCTCTTCTTGAAAATACAGTTATGTCATCCAAATAGACAACCACCAACTTATCCTTCTCCTCAGCAAAGGAAGTGTCCATTGCTCTTTGAAAGGTCACTCCTACATTCATAAGACCAAAGGGAATCTTGGCATATATGAATAACCCCCATGGTGTGGTAAAATATTTTTTCTCCTGGTCTTCTGGGTGTACCAGTATCTGATTGTATCCTGAAAAACCATCCATCATAGACATCCTTTGAAGCCAACAATATTATGCAAAATTTGATCCATCTTAGGGAGAGGGTAGTTGTATTTCAAAAAATCCTTGTTCAAGTTCCTGAAATCAATGCAGATTCTTATCTCTCCACACTTTTTCCTGACTGGTACCAAGTTAGCAAGCCATTTTGATAATCTAATAGGAACAATAATTTTTGCATCAAACAACTTCTTAATTTCCTTCTCAATCAGAGGCATGAGCAATGGATTAATCCTTCTCAATTTTTTCTTGAAAGGTTTCTCATTATCTTTGATAGGAATAGTATGATGAATAATAGTAGGATCTTATTTCTTCAAATCATCATAACTCCATGCAAAAACATCAATGGACCTCTTCATCATCTCAATATATTTCGGTTTCATTTCCACAGAAAGAAACTTAGAAAGATTTATCATTTTAGGCACTGCTACTGTACCAAGATTACAACTCGCTACCTCTTCATCATAAACCTGCATTCTAGGGGATTTGAACACATCATTTTGGTCAAAAATATTTTCAAGTGGAATAAGACCCTTGGGTATACAATTATTCTTCAGCTGAAAAACTTTAGAATTACCCTTAGATTCAACAAGCATGTTTTTCTTATCTACTTGTGTGCTTTCAAAATCCTCTTTCAACTCTATGAAATTTTTGACTTGTTGGTCATCTTCAAACACTTTCAAATGGAATTATGTTATCTGGGATGGCAGGCCTATGATGAACTTCAATCTCATACTTCTTAGTGGAATGTGCAGGGATGAAAAATAGACTTGTAGAAACAGCTAGGAAATCAGCTACTGAGTTTTGATGCCTAGTTTTCACAATAAATGAATATTCTTGAATTTTTTCCAACATCTACATGATCAGATTGTTGCAAGCTCTCATCCTCACATCGTTAGTTTGATATGTTCCTTCAACTTGTTTAATTACCAATTCAAAATCTCCACAAACTTAAATTTTTTGGGCACCCAATATTTTCAAAATTTCCAAACCCAAAAACAGAGATTCATATTCAGCCATATTATTTGTACAGTCAAATTTCAATTTGAAAGAATAGAACCCACTTTCATCATCAGGAGTTGTGGTCCAAATGCCTTCTCCAACCCCCTCTCTACCAGCATATCCATCAAAGTGCAACAGCCACCAGCCCTCTTCTTTTTCTTCTGTGATTTCCTGATTTTCAACTTGCTGGTTTTCAACTTCTTGAATTTCTTCTTTCCTTTGATCTTCTGCTTCACCAATTATCTCATTGAAAAGAATTACTTATCCTAATTCAGTTTCAACAACATAAATTGGAAACTTATGAGGTTTATCCTTGTTTCTTACCATATAGGCCATCCTAGTCTCCCTGTACAATCTTCTTTGCTTACCAAAAACAGGAATGGTGGCATATGTCAAGTCCATCTGCATGGTGCCTTTGATTTTTTCTGCCCAAGATCTAGATAAGAGAATGCCAAACTTGGGTGGAATATCTGCCACCACAATGTCCATTACCACTATACTGGCGGGAACTTGTTTTAGGCCAATAACAACATCTTTTATCAATCCTATGCATTGCACTCTTTTAGAATCAAAAGAAAACAAAATCCTTATATGGCCTAGTGATCTCCAAACCCATCCTCTCCATAATCACCTTAGGCATGAGGTTATGAGAAGACCCTGAATACAACATGAAATTGTGTAAGGTCATGTCATGGATACTAAGACTAACATAGAAAGGAGGTACTTATTCATTCTTCTCATCTTCCAATCTTGGTTCTAAGTAGATGGTAGGATGGTCTTCTTGTACATTAAGGATATTTGTAGCTTCGGGTTGAGAATTCAGCATTTTTACAATTTTACTTATGTACTCATTCACCTTGACAATTTCTCCAAAAGGGACTGGGATCTTAATTTTGGAAATCTCATTCTCCAAACTAAAAACGGAAGCAATATTTTCATTCTCTTTGATAGGGGGAGGAAGTGCTGGGTCCTTTTTAGGCTCAGCTACTTTAGGAGCATCCTTATTTGGTTGTGTTTTGTTTGTAGTGATGGGAACATATTTGTTTCTAAGATTGTATTGCTTCTGCATCTCAAAGATTGCATGTTTAGAACCCTTAACATAGTTAGATTGTTCCTCACCCTTATTTACATCATGGTCATATTCATCATGCTCTTCTTTGGTCAAAAACATTCTAGACATGTTTTCATCTAGGCAGTGAATGGAGTCTTCTTGAATTTGGCTGAGTTTCTTCTTCATCAATAAAAAATTGCTAAAAGGGAGGCCTCACTTGAGGGTTAGGCTTATTTCTGTTTTCCCTTGGTCTTTGCTGATTCTGAGGCCTTCTAAACTATGGATTTCTAAATTGTGGCTCATGTTATGCAGGAGGTGCAGAAGAATTGCCAAGGGCAAGCCTATCCATAAGTTTTTCCATTATCTTCATCATAGAATCAAACTTATCATCTGAGGTGGAAGGCTTTTTTTCTTCTTTTAGTTTTTTTTTACCCATCTTAGATTTCTTAGCTACTATCATATTTACTTCTACCTTCACAACATAATTTTTCATTTTTGCTAGTGAAGGAGATTCTCTTTCTCTAATTAGGATAGAGAAGTCATAGTAAAATTCCTCAGCATAGCACAATTGAGAAGCTCTTGGTGGAGGTTTAAAATGAGCGGGTATAGAATCACAAAATTTATTAAATATCTTGGAGAAATTTTAGACAGTTTCATCTACAAATCTTTTTACACTATTGTATTCAATGAAGGCCTACAAAGGGTTTGTTCTATTTCCCCACTTTCTCAAGAAACTATCCTCAAACTCATTCCAATTATGCAAGCTTCCCGGGCTAGGGCTTTAAACCATTTTCTGACCTCACCAGTGAAACTTTGAGAAATTAGTCTCATTTTGACATCTTCATGGTCTACCTCCACTTTGTCTGTGAAATCATTTAATTGGTCTACATTTTCCTCAGTTGTAATTTCTTCATCACTGTTGGCCGGATAAATCTATCTTGCAGACAAGATCGATCTCCCTAGTGTCAGAATACAATCTAGCAACAAACGAACAACTAAGAATTTCTCTAAATATATTCGTTTTACAAGTAAATTCTATGAAGGTGTCGATCCTACCTTAGATCCAAATGCTTATTTGTAACCGTAGTTCTTTCGTCGCATCAGTAATTCTTTCATCGCAACAATAATCCTTCCTTCGCAACAAGATTTCTTTCGTCGCAGCAATAGTTCTTTCGTCGCAACAAAGTGTTCTCTTTTTTCGCAACAAAGTGTCATCTTTCGTCGCAACAAAGTGTCGTCATTCGTCGCAGCAAAGTGTCATCCTAAAGACCTGTAATCACAAACAAGAAAATATTAAATAGCACCTATATAACAAATAATTATAAAACATAACTATCATAGTGATCAAGGAATCTATGAAATAAACGATCAAACAACAGCTTATTGAAATAAACAATCGAATGACAATTTATTGAGAAAAACAAAACTTGATTGTATTAATCTTAAAATAACAGAAGAACCTTACAACCTTAGGCTTGATGTTGAACAGACTTTCCCGGGGTCTGAAGCAGGAGTCTCCTCTACTTTGATAAGTCTTTCACTCTTCCTCCAGGAGCACATAGAGGTATGTGATATTTCCTCACAAAAGCTCAGCAAAAATAAGTCTAAATCGTAACAGCACCTCACCTCAATCACACACTAAAGCTTGAACTCCCTTTGAAGCTATCCAATGCCTCTTTTTATAGAGTAGATGAGGAGGTTAAGGTTCCACCTATGAAGGGATAGAATCCTCCTTCAAAGGGATAGGCTCATCACATCAAGGGGTTAGCTCCTTAAGGTGTGGGATGCATGAACCTTATTAGAGCGTACTCATCCCCAAAAAATCTCACCCAAAAGCTTCTAGAATTGACCAAAAATCAGCTTTTTAACTTTGGTTTCTCGCCCTTTTGACTTTGAAGGGGGTACGCAGGCATAACATAGAAAAAATGCGTTCTGGAATGCAGTTTTGCTTCACATTACCTGCGTTCCCTAGCCAGGAACGTAGGTAAGCTTCACATTACCTGCGTACCCAGGGTTTGGAGCTTTTTAGGTTTTTTTTTCTCCTGTTTTAGGACTTGACATGAGGATTAGAGGTTGTAAGACTTGTAGAGGAGGTAAGTATGAGTGATAATGAGCTCATACAGTCAGCAGAATGTCAAGGTGACAATTTTTAGTGCAATAGATTGCCCCTGAAAGTGCGAAGTTTGGAATAGATGAAGATGAAGTCTGTCATATATGAAGAGTGAAGTACTTTATCATTTCAAGGATCATCCTATGGACACCCCAGTCGGAACCTGTAAAAACATTCAATGCAAAACATATATATGTAAACATATCATCGTTGAGGTAGGCATTCCCATACTCAGATCAAAACTAACTAGAAAACTAATTTAAACTGTTCTAATACAGGAATGATTTTCAATACATCAATAGTATATACATGTGTAGACACAGTATGGACGTAGCCATATGTTTATGAATAGTCCACTGTATAAATGAATAACAAAAGTCCTCGCAGCCTGGATGGTAGAAACTAGATCCAGGGTCTTGATTTCTATTGCTATAACTAGTACGATTCTATCCATGTGAATAAATGTGTTGAAGTCGAACATGGTAGAAACCACTTGATTACCAGTCATTAATGTAAATTGTTAACAAGTGTGAGAGTAACCAACAGTAATGTCAATGGCTCTCAAAGTACTTAGTACAATCCATGAAATGTGAATGAATGAGCTGAAGTCGAACATGTCATGGAATCATTCGATCGAAGGTCAATGATGCAACCTGTCGTCAAAGGCGAGAAACCTGCCATTGAGGCATGCAGATTTCAAGGTACTAACGATTTCTAGATCAACTTCCTAGATAATTAGTTGTCATCGATAGAAAGTGATCTGTCGTAGGCAAGCCCACAACACAAAATCATAGATCAAATTTTGAAGAAATATATTGGCAAGGATTGACTTGGGGATGGTCAAAATGGAAGACATATATTTTGCAGATGAATGGTTTGTTTGAACTGTCCTCTTGAACACATAACGACACTGCAGATGGTTTGGTGACAATTGACCCAAAGCTAATACCCAGAAATCGGTTGAAGACTTTCAATATGGTTTGATTAACTGTCAAGAAAAGGATTTCCCAACCCAGGTGAAAAAAAAGTGTCATGTTCAAGAGTGGTTAATGGCTTTTCGAATAATCAAAATACAAAAAACAGGTTCATTTTTCTCTCTTTTCCCCCACCATTTCTGGCAAGTACCTCTTTATTTTTTACAAGCTTGAGGAGGATAACATTTTCTTGTTTATAAGCTCATCCTTCGGATGAGTCCAACTTAGTTTAAGATTCGAACCCTAAGAAGGAGAGATTCATTCCTGCTTAAAATTGAACAGGTCCTTTACTGTTAAATTTTAACGAGTCCAGTATAGGAGAAACTCAGTGTTTTTTCAATTTTAGGGAGTCAGAAGAGAAAACTTAAGAAAACTCCATGGGTGTACTTTTTCGTAAATTTAGTCTCTCGAGCCTGAAATAGGATAAAATAATACGGGAGAGAACTCTATTGACCGTAATTAGTCAACGTATACCTTTTTCATAAATAGTCCATTTCAGTCCGTAAAAGGGGTAAACTTATACTAAAGGGATGATCATTCATTTACTTTAACGAGTTCGAATAGTCAAGTACTCGACAATATTTTTATTTTTAAAGAGTCTGAAAAGGGCTTAAAAGAGAACTCAAGATTTCTCTTTTTTGTAAGTTTTAACGAGTGCGAAAAAAGGGATAAAAATGTACTCATGGTTTTCTCTTTTTCGTAAGTTGTAACGAGTTAAAAAAGGGATAAAAATGTAGTCATGGTTTTCTCTTTTTCGTAAGTTTTAACGAGTTCGAAAAAGGGATAAAAATGTACTCCTGTGGTCGACTTTCAATTTAATTTATGAGCAGGAAAAGACAGAAAGAACTCGACATTTTCATGTGTTTTACGAGAATGAAAGATAGCAAAATAATCTCTGGATTTTCATGATTTTAACGAGTCTTGAAAATAACCGAAATCGACTCAAGATAGGTTTCATTTTGACAAAAGCTTGAAACAGAGAAAAACTATGCTTCAGAGTGGTTTCATTTTTACACAAGCTTGAAACAGAGAGAAAATTGTGCTTGATGCCCCCTAAGCGTAACTACTAGAGAGCATGCCCCCCAGCTTCATTTCATTCAACTAAGTACACTGCTGGTAATTAATAGCTGGATGGAATGAAGTTTCATTTACGAGATCATATGAAAGACCTGACCTAAAACTGTAAGAAAATTATGCAAAAACTGAAATAACTAACCTAAATATATGACTTAACATTTACGAGATCTAGTCAAAGACTCGACTCAATTAGGGGAGGATTTGTTTCATTTTTTAATGAGCTTGACACAAGAAAAGAACTATGATCATGGCAACGTGTTTCATTTTTTAACGAGGTTGACATAGTAAAAGGAACTTTCCTCTTACCTGATTCATTTTTTTACGAGGTTGACTCAGTAACAGGAACCATCCTCAGAAACTACTTATTTCTAATCTATTAATCTACTCTCTACAATCTACCTACTAATTCATTTTTTAATGAGGTTGACACAGGAAAATAATTGTCCTCATACCTGATTCATTTTTTAACGAGGTTGACACAGGAAAAGAACTTTCCTCTTGGAAGCTTGTTTCATTTTTTTAACGAGCTTGACACAAGAAAAGGAACTATGCTCTCGACTAACTGATTCATTTTTTAATGAGGTTGAAATAGTAAAAGGAAATAGCCTCACACTCACTAATTCATTTTTTAACTAGGTTGACAGAGTAAAAGGAACTATCCTCAGGAACTTGATCATGGCTTCCAACTGGAAGAAACACATGTCAATGGACACACCTTGATCATGGCTTCCAAGAGGTCTTCATCAGAAGGAAGAATAGTTCTCTGGAAGGAACACATGTCAAGGGACTCAAAAGGGATAAGAACATCATTTTCAAATAATCTCATAGAGTTTTCCATGTCAATTAATAGATCTAAGTCAAAGGAAGACGAGCAAACAGTGAGAGGCTCGCTTACATCAGTAACTGAAAACATGGGACTGGTTGCCACATAATTAACCCGTGGCGGGGTAGATACCACTTTCGTATGAGGAACATTCAAGGATGTCAGATTATTGGTAGTCAAATCAAGACTAGGGAACGAAAGCTGGTCTACAGTCACAATATTTCCATTGTGAGGGAAAGACATCACGTGAAAGAGTGTCGATACTATAGCTTTCATTGCATAGACATAGTCTCACCCAAGGAGTAAATTGAAATCCAAGGGGCCTCGAACTACCATAAGATCAATACAGACAGTTTTACCTTCCAAAGTAATAGAAAAATTAGGAAGGATCCCTAAAGGTTCACTAATGGTTCTGTTAAAAGCTTTCAGATTCTGCGTAATAGGCACAAGCTGAGGGGATCCCAAATATTTCCAAGCAGTTGAGGATAAAATACTAACAAAAGCACCTTCATCTACCTGTGTGCGGTGTATGTCCCTACCACCAAACTTCACAATGATTTGGAAAGGGATGGAGGAAGGAAGACGAGGTTTTGTCAGTCTATTACAATCAAAGGAAAAGACCTCAGTACTTGGAGGGGGTTCTGTAGAAACAAGTGAAATTCCCCCTAGCGTAGAAGAATCTAATGTAACAAGAAGAACCTGAGCGATATGAAGTTCACTCTCTACAGGGAGAATGGAATCAACCGAATGTGAAATCGAATCGACCACTTGATCAACTAATGGATCATTAAACTGAGTGATATGAATTTCACTCTCCAATGGAAGAGTGGGATCGACTGTACTTGAAATTAGATCAATCACTCCGTCAGTTGACAGTAGGTTGGGAGAAAGTTTATGGTAACCAGTTGGAAATTATTTTTGTGGAACAGTAAGGTTTTCCAATAATTTTGAGGCTTCATCCATGTGAGGGAAAATGTGAGTTTGATGACTCCCTTTGCATAAATTACAAGGAAACCTAACTTTACCCTTTTTCCCAGGAACTTGACTATCATTGGTTGATGGATCAATGGAAAGTTGATGAGATTTTTCTGACCATACTTCCAAGACCTTTGGAATACCGGGACAATTGATAAGGAAGTGGTCACCCTTACAAAGCCTACAAGGGTATTTGGGTTTACGATGCATGTTGGAGGTTTCCTCAACACTACTAACATTTACAACCATGGTTGGTTGGTTGACTTCTTTCTTATCTTACTTCTTCTTCTTCTTCCCTTTCTTCTTCTTCTTAGCCACCTAGTTGCTAGCGTCAAGGCTTTTACCACGTGAAGAGGAAGAAATGGAGGAAGAAATATTAGGAAAAGAAGGTAAAGAGTCAACAGAAGGTTGGTGATGTTGAGATGGTGAACTCTGTTGAGGTGAAGCATCTGGTTGAGGTGGAACAATTGGAGTATTCGGGGCCAACGAAGTTGAAAATAACCATATCGGTAAACCTATTGTAAATACAGGTAATGACAAAGTATCCATATAAGGAGGACCAACATTTCCAAAGCAAGGAAAAGTACTAGGATTATCATTAAGAGGGGTTCCTTGGTTGGTAAATTCTAGAACAGTTGCCATTATATTCAACTTCAGTGAATTTTATTAACAATTTAAAACTAAAATTAACAATTCGCAATTCACACCTAACAATTAAAATTCACAATTCACACCTATGGTCTCTAAAAGTAAAAATAAACAAATTAACATGCGCTATCAAATCTAGGAGTCAAACCACACATAAACAATAGATTCCCGCACTAAAAACACTAGTTGGTGATGAAATCCAACATCGTAGAATTTTAATGCAGAAATGGCGGTTGGAACAGTTACCCCGAAAACCTGCTTAATGAAACAGACTGGCACAAGTTTCTTCACAAAACCATCTCGAGTGAAGAGAACCCCCCAGAGAGTCCAAGTGAGTATAGTCGATGTTTGCTCCAGGTACAGTGATATCTTTCCTTCACCGTAACCTTAGGAAATAATCTTAATTTTATGGACACTAAGGTTACCAACAGCAAAAAATACAACTGGGGGAACAGTCTACGATCTGATTCTATGCGCAAGGGCGGTGTAACAAAGCTCAATCCCCTTGAAGGCTCCTCGACATGGTCAATCCGAGGTTTACCAACAAATGACCCCAGGCTCCTCGACAATGGTTAATCTGAGGTTTACCGTTTGTAATGTGCGCAGATCTTCTATCTTCCCCAATTAAACAGAATTGATTGTCTCAAAGGTTCAGACATGATCTCGTGATTAACTCCTTTAAGAGAAGCTTCCCAGAATGTACCAGTTACAATTGGAATTATTTCCTACCGCAAGATTTATCTACTTGTTTGTTTTAGTTGCTTTGGAAAGTTAACTACAACCTATTCCAAAGCACTAATCCTGAGCTAGATTGGTGGAAAGAGCACTAAAAATGTAAAAATTACTAGATGAATTTTATTAAGTGTTGTGTTATTTAGGCTATTATTACTCAAAAGGGTAAATGGATATGAAACCAATGGTGTTATGACCCGACCCAAAACTGAATGCAATCGAATATGATAATTTAATCTTTTCAATTCGATGAATCCTAACTAAAGTAAGGAGAGAGTTTCCATTCACTTCCAACAATGCAAAAAATTGATAACTAAGAGAAAATATAACAAATTCTCTAATGCACTAATTTCATTAAGAAAAACTAATGCAAATCAATTCCAAAACAATTTTTTATTTTTGTGTTTTTAAAACAAGCATAAAATCATCTAAATTAAAATCAAAGAAAACTGATCTAAATCTACGATTGATTTTTCAGAATGTAAACTATGTAGTTGTAATCTATGCACAATTCACTCATATTCTGAAAATGAGAATTCTAATTATGAAAATATGATCTATGCAAGAGAATTCTCAAACACAAGATGATTCTAATGTAATCTAAGAACCAATCAAGTGCAAGTAAAGAAAATTGGGTGAGAGTTCCAAAGATCAAAAAATAAAAACACTCAAAGGCGATTAACACTCATACACAATTGTGAAAAGACTGAGACAAACCTCCAAGTAATGACCAAAGGAAATAAAATTAAGAATTTCTCAAAAAAGAGACTCAAAACACCCAATTAACTTAATGGAGATTGATGAGATGAAAAATTTGCTGAAAGAAACTCATAAACAAGGCTTTTTGACAGAAAAATACAGATCTGGGTAGATGCTAAGAATCCTAAATTAAATCTAAACTCAAAATGGAAGGAGAAATCTAAGTTTTTCAAGACTTTTAATAGGGTCTGCAACAATGTGCGGTCCCCAGAAAATTTCAAGAAAAAACAAAAAAGACTTCAAAAATTTTCAAAGCAAAGTAAATCTAAGTTACCCAAGCCCGTACAAATCAATCAAAAATCAGAAAAAAACATTTTCTCAAATCAAAACAAAGGAAAATAAAAACAAGTTCTTTCCCCAGTGGAGTCGCCAATTTGTTGGCTGGATAAATCGATCTTGCAGACAAGATCGATCTCCCTAGTGTCAGAAGACAATCTAGCAACAAATGAACAACTAAGTTTATCTTTCTCTAAATATATTCGTTTTACAAGTAAATGATATGAAGGTGTCGATCCTACCTTAGATCCAAATGCTTATTTGTAACCGTATTTCTTTCGTCGCATCAGTAATTCTTTCGTCACAACAATAATCCTTCCATCGCAACAAGAGTTCTCTCGTCGCAACAAAGTGTCGTCTTTTGTCGCAACAAAGTGTCATCTTTCATCACAACAAAGTGTCGTTTTCGTCTCAACAAAGTGTCGTCTTAAAAGACCTGTAATCACAAACAAGCAAATATTAAATAACACCTATATAAAAAATAATTATAAAACATACCTATCATAGTGATCAAGGAATCTATGAAATAAATGATCAAATGACAGCTTATTGAAATAAACAATCGAACGACAATTTATTGAGAAAAACAAAACTTGATTGTATTAATCTTAAAATAACAGAAGAACCTTGCAACCTTAGCCTTGATGTTGAACAGGCCTTCCCGGGGTCCGAAGCAGGAGTCTCCTCTACTTTGATAAGTCTTGCACTCTTCCTCCAAGAGCACATAGAGGTATGTGATCTTTCCTCACAAAATATCAATAGAAAGAAGGCTAAATCTCAAAAGCACTTCACCTCAATCACACACTAAAGCTTGAACTCCCTTTGAGGCTACCCAATGCCTCTTTTTATAGAGAAGATGAGGAGGTTAGGGTTCCACCTATGAAGGGATAGAATCCTCCTTCAAAGGGATAGGCTCCTCACATCAAGGGGTTAGCTCCTTAAGGTGTGGGATGCATGAACCTTATTAGAGTGTACACATCCCCAAAAAATCTCACCCAAAAGCTTCTAGAATTGACCAAAAATCATATTTTTAACTTTGGTTTCTCGCCCTTTTGACTTTGAAGGGGGTACGCAGGCATAACATAGAGAAATTGTGTTCTGGAACACAGTTTTGCTTCACATTACCTGCGTTCCCTAGCCAAGAATGCAAGTAAGCTTCACATTACCTGCGTACCCAAGGTTTTGGAGCTTTTTAGGGGTTTTTCTCTTGTTTTAGAGCTTGAGATGAGGAGTAGAGGTTGTAAGACTTGCAGAGAAGGTAAGTATGAGTGATAATGAGCTCATACAGTTAGTAGAATGTCAAGGTGACATTTTTTAGTGCAACAATCACTACCCTAGGTTTTAATTCTAGTAGAGTATTTACTTGGGAGGGCATTAAGGACAGCTAGGAGAACAAGTGGAGCTTATCTAGTAGGTGTAGCAGTAGGTGGAGGTGGAACATTTCCAGCCATGATAACAGGGACTGTGGTATTTATAGGAACAAAAGTAGTAGAAGATGAGTTGTTAGGAGGTGGTGTAGTTGGTCTTTGTAGTACATTTACAAATGAGCTCTAGTCAGGTAAAGGAATACCAAAATTACTTTTGAGCAAGAATTCAAATGGGTCTAATTCCTTCAACTTATTAAAATATTCCCTCTCTAACAATAAATCTAATGTGACTTCCCCCAAGAATTCTTATATTTCTTTTTGGGTCACTAGGGCTGAGGTATCAATACCTCTTCTTTGCAGGTCTATCACAATCTCAGTCAAATGATTTTCATTCTTAGACCTAAACAGAAGTTCCTGAATATTATGATCAAACTTCTTATCTTCAAGACTTCTTAAAATTTTAGAGGAAAAAGCTCTTGAATGTGATGGAGTACCTGATTTTGAAGAGCTGCCTTGAATTCCTCTAGAATTATGTTTGGATTATCCACAATAGCAGGTGGGTTAGGATCTGGATTTCTCCTTGTATATCTCCTTCTCAAATCCATATTTAAACATGATATTTTGAAATGGAGTCACCAAGGTAATTCAAGCCTCAAACAAATTCTAAGCTCCTGCCACCTCCAAGAGTTCAACTTCACTCTTTGCACAAAAACTTCAGGAAATATGTCTGCAGGCTCTCAACAAATGCACCAAAAATGTTATCACTAAATTGATCTTGATTGGCTTCTCATCAATCAACTAAATGTAACTCTTTAAAACCAATTTTAACTGAATATTAGCCTCTTCAGTTTGAGAGGGATCTTTCAAAGGGGGGTTTATGATTTTGAATAAAGATAATACTAGTTGGCTAACTCTAAGAGATGTAACTTGTTTTTGCATGATTGCAGGTTGAAAATTGTAGGCTTGCTACCATTAGGCTATGGAGTCAACATTAGTGTTTTTAGTGACAGTGGTTCTTCACATGGAAGCTGAGGCAAATATAGGTTTTTGACAAAGATAGTTCATACACATAACATAGGAAAACACAATAATTCCACCCCTAAAGGAAGTCAAAGCATAATATTATGAATTTTGAGTAATTAGAGATAAAATATACTGCAAGTGATTAACATATATATACAGAGAAATAACACATCAAAAACCTCATGAGAATCTCAGGTCTGGAAGTAGAATGTCACTTTGTATTACTGATAATGGACAAAAATATACAAGCAACAATTTGGTGCAATATTCTCCAACTCCTTGCTCTTCGATGTTTTGTCTATAAATAGACATTATTTACAATGTAGATGATCTGCCTGGTTGGCTAGATCTTCGAATTCTACTTTGACACCTATCATAACTGAAACCACTAACTTGAAATAGAAAAATGACAGCTATCCTTTAAAGAAAAAAAACTCCTAATAGGACTCTACCTCCTATTTATTACATTCATTTATACTTTCAGTGAAACAATTACATAATGGTTACGTAATGAATGTCACATGCTCAAAGGAAAAAATGACCATAATTCACCACCACTTTATATCTTCAAATCACCCCTAGATCTATGGAGCATAATCCTGCTTTTTTAGGAATGGATGACCTTCACTTTAAACGGTGTTTTGACTGATGAGCTGGCTGTGTGGCACTCCTTTTGAGTCATGAATCTCCGCTGGTAAGGTCCACTGACATGTTGGAGGTCTCCAGTTGGTTGATGTACTGTTGATATGCTCAAAATTCTTCAAAAAATACTCTCTATGAAAATAGGGCAGTTTTAGACAATTTCATAGCGAGTTTTAGTAGTGTAGGAAAAATGGCATTTCCATCTATCTCTTTGACTCATTTGTTGTTCCAATACCTTTACTATGCCATGAAACTTTGCAAACCATCAACCTCCCTCCATAAAACTTGACAAAATTGAGTTTTAAAGAAAAAATACATCTACAGGAATCTCTATAGCGTATTTCTGGCCTCAAGCCTGAGGTACGCTACGAAACTGTGCAAAAAACCAGAAATTTTTGAGTTTAAATTTTTCTTCAAAAATTGTTCTCCAGCTCCAAAATTTAGGTTCTCTACTTGTTGTGAACCATTTCAAACACATTCCAACTTAATTTTTACTCCTGTGGTGCTTCATCTTCATTTATAATCAATTGGTTGATTGGTTCTTCTATCACTTTAATCTTCAAACCTTTCTTTTCCAATTCCACTTGAATTAAATCCAACTGCTCCTAAAGATCTTCCATTTGGTCTTTTAATGCCCTCTTTTTGGATTGCAAGTGAAATTTTATCCTTTTGATGTGTTTGACCTCTCCTCTTAGTGGCTGAGTCCATTTTATCAACTTTTCTATAGTGTCCAAGGTTTTTGAAACACTTGTGACTTTCTCTTCCCAAATTTTCCTCATTTGCTCAAATTGAACCTTCTTAGAACTGTGTTTCTTTGCCTCTTTCTTGAAAAATGATATCTCTTTACCTTATTATTTCAACTGCTCTTTGAGGGCTTCAATTTTTGTTTTTTTCAATCAGTTTCTCTTTTCCCTTTCTTTTCTTGATAACCAGTTCCTCCTTTGCTAGTGAAGACAAATCTATAATGCTTGGTGGCTGAGCAGCTTCATTGATTTTCTCAGTCTCTTTTCTTTCCATGAGCTTCATTTCATGTCTGTTCATTGGCTTCCTAGGTTGAAAAATGAAACTAGCATCATCACCTACAAAATATAGTTTTTTAGCAGTCTTACCTTTATTCATCTTTCTTCCTCCATCTTCAATGTCTTCAACTTGCACAATGGGTGACTATTCAATGTCAATTGCATGCAGGATATCCTCCAAGTTTCCTTTAGCCAATGTCTGGCTCCTAGTGACTCTTTTGTTTCCTTGTTTGTTGACTGTCTGCTTTTTTTTTGTAGGAGTTGTTTTAGGTGTGTCAATCTTCTGCAAAGGTTTTTCTTCCATGCTCACTGGTTCTGCGGGAGATGACCTATTTCCTTCTTCAACTTCCTCTGCCATAGTTGGTGATGAAATTTTTCTAGATTTGGAGGCTTTCTTAGGAGTGACATCATCAATTTCATAACCACTCATGAACAAGAAGGAAGTCCAATCTCTATCTAACCTCCTCAATTCCTCTAACACCAACATCTTAATCATACCATGATGAAATTAAGAAGTTTCATTTCCTTTTGTTTTGATTTGAACCTTATCTGACATTTTCCCTAGACTTCTGTATAAATAAAAAGTCAATTCAAGTGACCTCTTACCCACAAAATGTAGAATAAGCCTAAGATGATAGGAGTAGACCATGTGAAGCCTTCCTTCACACATAAAATACTTATGGATGACCATCAATAGCTTTGAATAATTGTCCTTCATGAAACTCCTATGGATAGCATTTGCCAGATCAATTTCACTATGTTCTGGTTTAATTAACTCGTTGCAATCCTTCATTTTGAATTTGAGGCCTTTAAACCATTGTTCCCCTCCTCTAGGGATTCCTGTTGCTGATGATATGCTCTTTGGTGTCACTATAAGGTTCAGAATTCCAACCTTTGAAGCTGTTCCTGAGAATTTGATGGCAAAGTCCTTGGAAACCTGTAGATGAAAGCCTTGCAACCTCTGATAGAATTGCAAGAAACCAGATCTTCTAAAAACATTCATGGCAGTTGGGTCTTCATTGAGTAAATTCACGTCCATGGGCTCATACCTGTGGCAATGACCACCTTTGTTTGTTTTCCTTCTTGTAGCCATGGGTTCTTTATAATATTCACAGCCTTGCTTGCTTGATGATACCTGCAAAGTTCAAATCTGTTAGCAACCTGCTTGGCTCGATGAAGCAGCTCTCCAGGGATCTACTCACATGCAAAGATAAAGCTCAATATGACAAAAGGCTAATTGAGGCAATGTTTTATGGTTTAAGTGATAGCTCATGCTTCAATCATGACACATACATGCCAAAAAAGGTAATGATGACATCAAACACAACTATGTACCTTTGAATTTATCATAACAGACTTGAATGACCTCCACCCTAACTCCTCCAATCATATAATGACACTTTATATCGAATTTGACAAGACAAGTTAGAAAATAGATTTTCGTAGCGTAGTTAGTTTAGCCTCTGCCATATTCGCTACGAAACTATTAGGCAGTTTCGTAGTGAAAACTGTTGTTTTCTTGTGTAAAACGCTACGAAAATTTGAAAAAATTACTAATGCACCCTTTTTTATTTTAAATTCATGGAGAATGAAAACTGACACCATATGAGGACTGATTTGACATGAAATGACATATATGGAGGTGAAAATGAAACTCAGGATAGGCTAAAAATGTAAAAAACAAAAATCTCCTATACCACATTGAAAAGGATAAGGAGACCTTATCCTTTTGATGAGTGAACTATATGACCATGTCAAGAAATGTTTCACACGTTTATGAGTGATAATATATACTTGGAAATTTTTCACTAAGTTCTAAGGGTATTGACACATAAGGTAGTAAAGTTAATTTCCCTCTACTACTCTTTTGGATTTGATATCTTTCTATTATATAAATGGTCTCTCTTTCTACCTTGTCTTAAGAAAAGATGGGAATAGTTGTAGAAGTGAAGAAATACACAAATTTATTTTATTCTTATCTCAATAAAATTAAAACCCAATCTTATAACTCCAACCTATTTCTAACTGAGAAATTTTTGGACCAGTGTATCACATGAACCTACGTATAAATATGTTAAGCATATTTGTTTTTTTTATTTTCTTATCTTAAATTGTCACAAACTAATATAGACAATGATTAAAGACCATATTTGTTAAGGTGTTATGAATCATGCATTACCACCTTTTATGACTTGGTTGACAAATTCATACTTAGGTTTTAATTGTCTGGAAGTCAAAATTATAGTCAAAGGAGTATTATCAGTGTATTTAAAAATATTGTAGTAACTGGAAGTGGTGATGAGTCTATATCTCTATCCCCTTCATATTGTTTCTCATAGCTAATTTATATGCCATTTTGATTCTATCAATACAAGTCATGTGTTGCGGAAGAGACTCTTATGAGTGTTATAACTATGTATCTATGAAGGGACCAATCACTGAATTTGTTTTGGGTGTGCGTGGTTATGGGGTAAAAATATACCATTAAAAAAAAATGGGGCACTAGAGAGAAAATCCTTGAGCATGGAGCGGATGTATCCATGACTGTAATCGTGATAGAATAGAACAAATGATCATGTTCTTTAATCCTCATTCATATAAGGTGGTTCTCGAGTAGTTTACAAATGCATTACTCAACAAAATAGAGGCATCACGTAATTTTCAGAACTAGAATGAGTATCTAAAAGCTAGAGCTATGCTTGTCTATCCATAATTACCATTCAAGTATAGAATTGATCTGAAATTATGCAAAAGGAATTACTGACATCTATGTGAACTTGGTTATGTTAAATTATGCAATAGATCGAAAAGATAGCAATTAACATAAATGACATAAGCCATTAAAGACACATTTTAAACATATCAACACAGAAAAATTTAATAAGGAGTTCACTAGACTTCCTGGCTATGTCTCCTTGTCCTTTAGCTTCCAGTGCTGACCTTTATATTATGTCTTGAAATGCTTTACAAACATGAGCTCAAAAAGTGAAACTCAAATGATGAAATAGACCTCACCATCATGTCTGGCTCGAAACTCTGGTCAAAATGAGTATAAAATTGCCAATGTTTGGCCACCGTTACTTCCAAATCCCCTGAAAAGTCAAAAACCACCTCCGCCTTCTGCAAAACCACTTTTCTCTGCAAAAACTGCCTCTGAAAACTCTGCGCTGATTTGGGCGCATTCGGCACCCGCATAAACAAATAAGAAGTTGGAGTGGTGGACTTACAAGTCCAAATTATAACGCAGATGGTTAGCGCTCTTGCGCGAAGGTGTTGGTTTAAATGGTTTTGGAGGGTCGACGATTCAAACCTCCGCCCGACCTCTCCGTTGAAACTCCGCGCAATACATTTTATATATAGAAATATATTGATTATTGCTTTCTAAAACCTTGGATAAGCCCTATCCGAAGGTTCGATACACTGCACATATGGTAACATATATATCGACGGCATTAAACCTTATGATAACATATTCTGGCAGTTGCATTAGTACATTGCGGTGGATTTATATGGTTGTATTATCATATGATATATTTTAATATATTTGGCAACGAATATATATGAATGTGATGGCTTCGACTATAGTTCTGGCAGTAATATATGCGATAGCATATAGAGTATAACTTCGTTCAATGGTTCCGCGGTTTGGTAGGTGCAGTAGTTTTGTTATGGAGCTCTGGCGGTCACGCAAATATATGCGATGACATTTATAACATAAACCTTTGTTATATCATAACCAAAGGTTTGGTTGTTATGATATATAATGTATTGCAAGATTAATATATATACCTTTAATTTAAAAGCTAGTTGAAGTGTTTTCCCAACCGGTATTTGAACTCCAATGAAAACTTAGCAATTCAAGAGGGCAGGGGTTTGATCCTCCATGGCCTTCATATTTTTGCAAACAAGGTCAAATTGGGCGAAAATCTGGGCTACCACATGTCAGCTTCAGATTGGCCCATATCAACCAATCATATCTCGACACGTCACTGAGCTCGATGACATCAACCTGGACAAATAGCGAATTCCCGGGACGACACATGTCCTACTGACATCACACTGTTGACTTTGACTTTTTCCATTTTGCCCTACTTTGCCCTGAAACTTTGACTTGCCACAACTTCCTCATACGAAGTCGGTTTCACACGCCGTTCACACCGTTGGAAAGCTGTCGACGAGCACTTCAACTTGATTCCCTTTTCAACTGCATTTGAAGACTTAGATCTGGAGGCAAAACTGAATCCATTCTGGATCACTCCTCCCCACTGGAAAGCTTTTGGACCACCAAAAGTTGGTTTTAGCTATCGAGTAAGTAAGGATATATCTCCTTAACTTTTCCAATTTCTATCCATTGTGTTTTACTTGGATTTGTACCTTTGAGTCCAACTCGAAAATACTCAACTTCTCCTCGTCGTGAAGTCCTTATCCTCCTATCGAGAATTGTGTCCTCCTGCAACTCATTGAGATATTCTGGCGAAAAATATTCAATGGAAGGTATCTGACTTTACTCTTCTAGATCTTCAATCATTGAAGGTTCATATAATCACAAGTTTTCCACATTTACAATGGAATATATTTGCATATAAGCTGGTAGATCAAGGCGGAAAGCATTCTCACCAATTTTGTCAAGAATTTTGAAAGGACCATATCTAATTGGTTTTAACTTTTTACCTTCCCCTTGAAGTATTTCTTTGCTGATGTACAACCAGACTTGATCACCAACTTGAAAACTATGCTCAACTCAATGCTTGTCGTGCCTTGCTTTATAATTTGCTTGAATCTTTTCCAGCTGTTCCTGTATTGCCTAGTGAATTTCTTGGATTTGTTCACTGAACTTGGTTGCTTTGTCCACATCGTTGTGTCCATTAACTGCTATGTCTTTACCAAAGACAAAATCCAAGGGAGACTTTGGTTCAAAACCAAAACAAGTCTCAAATGGAGATCTCTGAGTAGAAGAATGTTTTGCATGGTTGTAAGCAAGTTGTACATAACAAAAATGTTCATCCCAAAGCTTGGGATGCTTGCCGCAATAACCTCAAAGCAACTGTACCATTGTCCTATTGACCACTTTTGTCTGGTCGTCTGTTTGCAAATGAAATGCCATGCTCTTCTTTAACTTAGTGTCCATGAGTTCCCATAAACTTGACCAAAAGTTCCCGAAAAATTGAGAATCTCGATTAGATACAATAGAAGTGGGTAATCCAACGTGAATCCATAGATTTTGAAAGAACAACTTTGCAGTTTGTTCAGTTGTGACCTGTTTAGTACATGGAATCAAAATACACATCTTACTGAACCTATCTCAACTACATACAAATAATCATGCCCTTTTCTAGACATTGGCAATTCCCCAACAAAATCCATGGATAAAATTTCCCAAGGACGAGAAGGAATTGGAAGTGGATTGTACAAGCCTAATTTTCTATTACTTGGCTTGCTTGTAGCACACATAGTACATCCTTTAATATATCTTGAAACTATTTCATTCATTCGTGGCCAATAGCAGAATCTTTGTAATTGTGCAATTGTTTTACTTACACCAAAATGACCTGATATTAGAGAAGTATGTGCTTCTCGAATCAAATTAACTCTTTCAGTTTTTGGAATGCATAACTTTCCCAAATGATATAAGAGTTTGTCCTTTATGAAATAATCAAATTCTTCTACCTGCTTTCCATGACTTAAAGTTGCATATACATCCTTAAAATTTGTGTCTTGAGCATATTGTTCAATATAGCTCTCGTGCATTACTGAATTATGCTTAAGTATTGTGGATGCATTTATGATTGGTCTTGATAACATGTTTGAAACCTTATTATGTATGCCTTTCTTATATTTGATTACAAGATGAAATTGCTGTAAGAAACCTGTTACACCATTTTTTGGTCATCTAACCTATTATCATTAGATGGACCCAAGTACACCATGTAAGACCAATTTTACCCTAAGTAAAATTGCTTTCACTATGTAAAATAACTTAATAAACCACATTGATTAGGTTGTTTATGGTCTAAACAGGAAACCCCAAAAGGAAATATTAAACAAACCTATTTTGTTTAATTTTCCTCATGGAATAATTAATTAAACCATAATTTAATTATTATTCCTAGTCATGTTTAACCCAAAAACAAAGAAATTAATTAGATAAACCTTTATTTATCTTATTGTTTTCTAGGAATAATTATTTAAATCTTATTTAGATAATATTCCTTGTTAAATATGACCAAATCACCTACAAATAATTAAATAAATCATTATTTATTTAATTATCCTTCAACCACTTCCTTAAAAAGATAAATAAATCATTTATTTATTTATTACTAACAAATAAAGGGATTTGACCCAAGTCAAATATTTTTCCCTCCAACAAATATAATAAAATATTCCATAAAAGGTGGATCTAGATTTGGTTAACATTATTTTAATCATGCACCAAGATCTAGAATGACCCAATATTTTGTTATAAATAGGAGGGTTTTTTCCTAACATTCTTCACCTTTTGTTGCCGATTAGATCACTCTGGATCTATACACTTGGTCACATTTTTCCACTATTAGCTGTGTGAGCTCCCTTTGAGTTCTATTCTTTGTGTGGGTTTTCTACACCAACAAGAGAGAGAGATTCTAGATTTGAAGTGCTGAGGACTTCCAAGAACCCATCCCATTGAGGAGAATTGGATATGCCTTCTTGTTTTCCTCCCAGGTGCCCTTAATACAAAAATTCTTTCAAAAATTGTTCTTGTCTTGTCTATTGGTATATGGAGCAAACCCTTCTTTTTACTGCTTAATGTCTTTCTATGCATAGATCTCGTTTTTTGCAGCTCTTTTCTTGATCAACTAACCGCAGATCTGAAGATATTGGCAGCCACATTTGTTGTTAGGGCTATTAGTTATGCGTAGCTAAAGTGGTCCTTTTTCGTACACTTCGACAAAGGATTCATACTAACAAATGGTGACTCCACACGGGTTTTAAATTACGACTGCTGTCGTTTTTCATATTCCTGCATATCCAGCTACTTCAGACCCTAGGGTTTCTTTTCAGCTGTTTATTTTTCCTATTTTTATGTTGTTTTTCTCACATAAAACCCTAAAACATTAAAATTTTTAACTTCTGCGTGTTTCTGGCCCTATTGCACAGGTGACAGACATCAGTCGCAATTGAGACGACAACTTTTTCGGAAATCTACCGCCGGGACACCCGGAGCTTCAGGTCGCACTTTTCGGCCCAGAAACTGTGACCTGGACTCCAGGTCGCACTTTTTAGCCCATTATCTGCGACCTGGGAAGCGGAAAACAGCCCAAAAACTGCTACCTGAGCCAAAAACAGGTCAAAAATTGCGACTTGGACTTTTTTTTGGAATTTTTCTGAAATTTTTCTGGGTTTTGTCTGAACCTCTGTCAGGGTTGTCTGACCTCCGTCTCCGCCTGTTTAGACCTATTATTGCTCTGTTTTACTCAACTAAGTGGGAATCTAGCCCCCTAGGGCCTCAGTACCCTCCACTTTTTGTGGAAGAGTTTTAGCTGCTGTAAGTGTCTAAATTTTCAGAGTTTTCAGCCATTTATTTTTCAGATCTGATCCCTCCTTTTCAAATCCCTTTAAATCATCTTCTCTCCCTTTCAAATCACCTCCTGAAGTTTTGTTTGGATCTAACTTTAGGGCCCCCTCCTTGTCCCTTCTGCTTTTTGCTGATTTCCTCCTTTTTTCCAGCCACCTTGCCTCTGCCTCTTGGCTGTGATCTGCACCTCTTTTCAGCAGCTTTCTCCTTTAGATCCCTGTCCCTTTCGACCCTCGATCTATTGGCCTCTTTTTAGTGCGTTTTGACTAGATTTTTTCCTTCTTTTAGATTAGTTTTGAGAGACCCGCCTTTTTGGGTTGAATCGATGCAATAGTAGCTGTTAATTTTCTGTTATTTCAGCATTATATATTGTTCTCTGCAGATTTATTTTTAGTTACGCAGCACACTTTTTCTCTTGCTCTCAAAATGAAAAGGGTTTAAAAATTAAAATTAACACACGCCACACACTCACCCTAAGCGAAGAAGAGTCTGGTTTACACCGCCAGGCAAAGACTTTAAAATCAATTGACACTGCACCTATCTGCCCTTGTTTCGACATTGTAATCACTTGATTCTGCACCTCCGTGCCCTTCTAGTCGTTCTTCTTCCCCTTGTGTTGTGTTTGTGTTGTCATCATTGCGCCCCCAAGGCGCACCTCCCGAAGACTTCTTGGCCTTCACCCTCAGTTTCCAGTCGATCGACCTGCTCCGTCCCGTCGTCGTCGAGCCAGTCCCCCTCCGAGTCCGCACTCCGACTCCTCTTCTGATTCATTGGGTTCTCCTTTTACTTCTGGTTCTCCCCCTGTCACCTTCACTATGTCTGGTCCAGGGCCTAACGCTAGCGGTAATCCCGGCCCTAATGCCGGAACCACTACTAGCGGAACCGGCATAGGAACTACCTCGTTGGGCATGTCTCTTGCTCCCCTTCATGGTAGGCCATGACGCTTCCTCAACACACGCAGTTGGCTTCCAAAAAGGTCACAAAGCTCCCTTCTGACATCCCAAAGTTTGAAGGCCTTGCTGGAGAATATCCTTCAAATCATGTTCGATCTTTCCACATGTGGTGTTCATCTACCTCCATTACCGATGACTCTGTCCGTCTTCGGTTGTTCCAACGAACGCTTACAGGCGCGGCTTCTAAGTGGTATGTTGATCAACCCACTTCCTCTCATACCACCTTTGCGACTCTTGCTCGGGCTTTTTTATCTTACTTCCAACTTCCCCTTCGTTATGACACTGGTATCGAACTTTTGACTTCTTTCTGTCAATCCTCTGCGACCCGCCTATCCGATCATGTCTAGGAATGGCAGAGATGAAAGAGCCTATGTCAATCCCCTACTTTCGAAGACCGTGTCTACATGGATTGGTTCCTTAGATATCTATTGCCTCCTATCGGGAAATATGTCGCATCGCATTTTCCCCAAACCGAAGAAGCCGCCCTCCAACTGGCGTTAAAATATGACTTGATCTACGCCCAGACATGTTATGTTTATACCGTTCTACCTGATCTCCCCAGACCTGGTGGTGTCAATGCACCGGGGGCACCTCATGCCGCCGACGGTATCATTGGAACTCTCTCTCATCCATATGCCCAACCTCCCATGGGTTATGGTTTTCCTGGGGGAGGGGGTAGCACCTCCCGCACTTGTTCCCCTCCTGGTAGGATGTATCCAAGATACAACATGCCTCCTATTTTGGCCCAACCTCCTGGTCACCATACTATTACCCAACCCCCTTATTATTCGTATCCACAGTTTAGTGCTCCAGCTCCTCTAGCATCAGCACCTCCGCCTCCTTGGCCTTCTCAACCCCTGCAACAACAGTCACTGCCCCCTCAAGAGTAGGTGGATGCACAGGAGGGATTCATGGCTACCCAACCACCTGACGGACAGGTGGCCACTGAACCTTCCCCTTCTGGTTCCTCCACTTACCAGATCCTCATGATGAACTTTGATCCACCTCTAACCGTCGACCTTAACCTTCAAACTCGGTCTCGCCAACATTCCCCACACCTTCTCGCTCACCGTCTCTAGTCCCCTTCTTCAAAGTTCTACTTCGAGGCCTCTTTCTTCGACATCCAATGGTCCCTTGCATATCTCTCATCCCAAAGCCGAGGTTCATACCAAGATTCCTAAAGGACCATTACGCCAAAATGCTACTTTTGGTCGAGCTGCTCATTCATATAGCATAGTAGATGATTTGGCACAGTCTCATGTTGCCATTTCAACACTAGAACTCCTCCAGTCGTGCCCTTCTCAAAGGAAGGCTCTACTATCCGCCATGGGTGCTATAGATCCCGCTGATGACCAGTTGATTGTTTTCGACACCCATCAATCAGAACATCCCCCTCTTCCTGCTTCTGTAACCTTCCAAATCCCAGTCAAAATCCAGAACGCTAACGTTTCTCGGTGTATAATTGATGAGGGGGCATCCACCTGTGTGATGTCTGCTTCAGTTTTGAAGCAACTCGGATCTCCTGAATTAGCCCCTTCCACGATCACCCTTCGAGCATGGGATGGCCACACCTCCCAGCCCATTGGCCTCTTCCGTAATTGTCCTATCACTCTTGCGGGCAAGACTGTTTGCATTGACGTCGAAGTCATCGACGCCCCTCTAGACTACAACATTCTCTTGGGGCGAAGCTACACCTATGCCATGTCTGCTGTCCCATCTGCGGTTTTTCGTAAGATGTCTTTTCCTCACAATGGAAAGATAGTCACCATTGACCAGTTGACATATCATGAGCCAAAATCACAGACCTCCCTTGAGACGACCATCTCTTTTGTAGCCAATCAACAAACCGTCGATTCCTTGACTAGTGTCTCTCCTGGCGTCTACAAAGACTCCTCTTTTCTTGGAACTTTCCTTGGTCTTCCTCCTCCTCCTATCTCCGACCCCAGCTCATCAAATTTTTGCATGATGCAATCGTCCCGGGCTGCTCTCAAGCAACCTGCTTCGGCTAGTCAGCAATCGCACTCTTCGCAACCTGCTCCTAGCCCTTCACCTGCAGCTGGTATTCATGAGCCTCTTTACCCTCCTGGAACGGTTCCTCCAAGCATTATCCATTCAGGAGCCGTCCCACCTAGCCATTACCCCGCTGGTCAGATACCGTTCCTAGCTCCCCCACCAGGAGTGTACACGGTACCTGTCATGGCCACCCTCTCTCTTCCTAACCTGGACCCTTGGGATTCTATCCTGTACCATGATCCTCCAACCGCAACCCTCACTCCAACAACCCAACCCAGAGGAGATGACCCCGGTTCAACCGGTCCCCGTGACTTCTCCCACTGCAACAGTGCCTCAGTCACCTCAACAGGAACCACCTCCTGTTGCGACCGCTTCGGGTAAGAAGGGCAAAGCTCGCAAGGGGGCATCAAAGGACAAGGCTTCCCCAACAAGCCTTGCCCCTCCTCAACCTCCACATGATACCATCCAGTGTGCTTTGTGTGATGTTACCGGTCACGCCACCCATACCTATCTTGAATTGCTTCATCTCAAGCCCATGGTTAATGTCGCGTTCCCTGAGTCCACAGTCCTGGAAGCCTCTGTTCCTTCCGCGACCGCGACCAAGAACCCAAAGACTATTCACACCAACCACCCCTTTGCTTTGTGTGATCTCCATGGCCATTACACCCACCTTTGTCCCCGCCTCGAGGACTTCTACACGTCTCTAGCCGCAGTCTACCAATTCGAGGCCAAGCGCAATGAGTCCACCTCTCCCCTATTTACGCATTTTTCTTTGGAAAAAATACCAGACATGACTGCTCCCATTGACATTCCCCCTCCTGATGTCGAGATGACGGAGTCTTCGTCTAGCATTTTCTACCTATCATCATCCATGAGACCTTCAGGGAACATTCCATCTCAATCTTCCCCTATTGTTTCGCTTGACCTTCCTTTAGCGATCACCTTGGGCTCAACATCGGTAGATCCTTTATCTTCTTACTCTTTTGTCACCCCTTGTGATGACGCGCATGTGACCCTCTCTTCTCATGATGATGATTCAGGTAGCTTCGCCACGTCAGGTGGTCTTTCTTCCACCAGTCACCCCATGTTTTATCACGATGATTTCATTATGGAAAAAATCCCCACCCCTGACTTTATCTATTCCCCCTTACATCAAACCCATGCGTTTACACCACATACCCCTTGTGGCCATTCCATTGAAACCCAATGTTTGGGTAAGGGGGCACCCACATTCGAGAGACCAAGAGAAGAAATTCTCCACAACTCTCCTAGTGTATCTGGTCATGCCGACTTTAGTACCATTATTCTTCCACATTTAGAAGAACCTCTAGAGTCCCTTATCACTTTAGATCACTCTACGGATGATACCCCTTATCATTCCTTCATCTTACATCATCAACTCCATCTCTTACACATTGTTGTTGACCAACCTATAGCTTTTCTACGAGAGCATAAGTTCATTATCTCCAACTCCTCTCTTTGGGATAGTGACACCAGGTATGCCAACCCAGAAACTTAAAGTCCATTTGCTTCCTATATGCAGTACCAAAAGAGATTGGTAATCCTCCATTCCCTTTCTCAAAACTGCATAACCATAACGAAAAAAAATGGCGCACCACTAAAATGTGTTTAGTTTCCCCTTTTTTCTAAATACATTTTGGCATGACCACACCATGCTTGAGGGCACCTATGCCCCTCAATCATAACCCTCCTCAAAATCGAATTTCTTCACTTGCAACACTCATACTAGGGGCACCATTTGGCCTCCATACTTATCCATGCTCGTGTTGATGTTTGTCATGAGTTACCATCTTGTACTCATGTTTTCATGGTCCCCCATTGGACCTTTATTGTGTGGCAGCACCATCACGTCGCCCTTGTTTAAAGCATCCAAGTTGATTCATCATCGCATCCATGGAGTCTATCCCGAGTCCCTTTGTACTCCGCCATAGTCCTCCATCCTTCATTGCTTGGTCCCTCTCTTGTGTCGCACATTATGGCTTTCAGTCCCACTGTCCCCTATCCCTCATGATATTGTGTCAGTCGCTGCCATGTCATTCATGCCCATTATGCTCTAACAAGGGAAGTCATCCATTTGCTACTCAGTCCTTTCCATTTCACCATCATCATTTGTGTCAGTCTGTCCGTCGCTCTACTATTTTCTCTCGTGCCTTAGTTGAGGATCTCTCATTGCCTCACCTATGGCGGACCTCCTTCTGTCGACATCAGCTCCTTCATTCCAGAAGTAGGTCCAGAGGGCGGTGTACCTTGGTTCCAGCTTCCACTCTTGTTCGGTGCCTCGAATCAAGCAAAGGGATCTCTCATTTCCCTTTGACTTGATTGTTTCTCCACTCCAGCTCCTTTCAGCATGATCAAGATCCGTATGCTTGATGGTTCAGCGATGCAGTAGCAGCTCTTGGTGATTCCCGGGTGTGTGTGAGATGTCTCAGCCCTCATGAGGGGGTGGCCCTGCAGGCAGCCCCCCACATGCCCGGATGACCTCTTCATTGCAGCCTTCGATGCAGCTCCATATATTTGATGATGTCGGCCTTAGCCACTTGCAGCGCCTCTTTGATTTGCATGTTTCAGTTAGATCTTGTGAGCCCTTCCCCGTGTATAGGGGGCATTTGGGTTGTCTTTGTATCTCATGTACTCAGATATTATTGTATAAGTCCTGGCTGTTATCCCAGGCACAACATGTATGTGGGATTCCTCATTGTATTATTATCTGGCTCTTGTTTATGCCGGTTGTACTTTATGGTTCGGTCCCTTGTTTACTGGACACACTATTCTTTTGTACTTTGTCTCGGCGGGCATAGGTATGCCTCCCCCGCCGCCTTTAGCACAGGTACCCTCTCATAAAAAGAGACTTGTTGCACCTGCGAGTCTCGTCTCCTCAGGGTCTAGTTCTTCAACACACTCGTCTACCTTACATTTCTCTCTCTGACTTCCCTCTTGATGTCTAGTGATTGAGTTCTTACAACGTACTTCGGTCATATGATTTGCTCCTAACACTCGCACGCTGGGGGGCAATCTGTTACACCATTTTTTGGTCATCTAACCTATTATCATTAGATGGACCCAAGTACACCATGTAAGACCAATTTTACCCTAAGTAAAATTGCTTTCACTATGTAAAATAACTTAATAAACCACATTTATTAGGTTGTTTATAGTCTAAACAGGAAACCCCAAAAGGAAATATTAAACAAACCTATTTTGTTTAATTTTCCTCATGGAATAATTAATTAAACCATAATTTAATTATTATTCCTAGTCATGTCTAACCCAAAAACAAAGAAATTAATTAGATAAACCTTTATTTATCTTATTGTTTTCTAGGAATAATTATTTAAATCTTATTTAGATAATATTCCTTGTTAAATATGACCAAATCACCTACAAATAATTAAATAAATCATTATTTATTTAATTATCCTTCAACCACTTCCTTAAAAAGATAAATAAATCATTTATTTATTTATTATTAACAAATAAAGGAATTTGACCCAAGTCAAATACTTTTTCCCTCCAACAAATATAATAAAATATTCCATAAAAGGTGGATCTAGATTTGGTTAACATTATTTTAATCATGCACCAAGATCTAGAATGACCCAATATTTTGTTATAAATAGGAGGGTTTTTCGTATCATTCTTCACCTTTTGTTGCCTATTAGATCACTCTGGATCTATACACTTGGTCACATTTTTCCACTATTTGCTGTGTGAGCTCCCTTTGAGTTCTATTCTTTGTGTGGGTTTTCTGCACCAACAAGAGAGAGAGATTCTAGATCTGAAGTGCTGAGGACTTCCAAGAACCCATCCCATTGAGGAGAATTGGATACGCCTTCTTGTTTTCCTCCCAGGTGCCCTTAATACAAAAAAATCTTTCAAAAATTGTTCTTGTCTTGTCTATTGGTATATGGATCAAACCCTTCTTTTCACTGCTTAATGTATTTCTATGCATAGATCTGGTTTTTTGCAGCTCTTTTCTTGATCAACTAACTGCAGATCTGAAGATATTGGCAGCCACTTTTGTTGTTAGGGCTATTAGTTATGCGTAGATAAAGTGGTCCTTTTTCGTACACTTCGACAAAGGATTCATACTAACAAAACCCATCCAACGATAGTGTCTTGATTGCTGCAATTTAGCTTGTGAGTGTAAATATTGTAGTGGTTGATGATTTGTATGTATGATTGTTTCTTTTCCCATTAGGTAGTGTTTCCACTTTTTAACACTCTGTACTAATGCATATAATTCTTTATCGTATGTAGAATATTTAATTATTGATGGCGTGAATTTTTCAGAATGAAAGCATATGGGCTTTCTGTGCTGCATCAACACTGCCCCCATGACATAATCACTTGCATTTGTCTCGATCTCAAATGGATGCTGAAGATCTGATAGTGCTAGTACGGGCGCTGTACTGATCCTTTCTTTCAATGTGTCGAAGGCTTTATGATGTTTTCCTCCCCACTAAAACACCTGTTTCACACTTGTCAAAGCATGTAGAGGAGCTGCAATTAAAGAAAAGTTAGCAATAAACTTTCTCCAATATTGTGCTACCCCTAAGAAACTTCTAACTTCTATAGCAGTATTGGGCTTAGGCTAATTTACATTGACTTCGACCTTAGAGGGATCTATCTTCAATTCACCACTCCCTACAATATAACCGAAATAATTTAAAGATTCCAAATTCACATTTGGATAGTTTTACATAGAGATTTTCTCTTTTTAAAACATCTAAAACCTGCTTTACATGCTTTACATGTTCATCCCATGTCTTACTGAAAACAAGAATATCATCTAAGTAGACTATTACAAAATCTTCTATAAATGAAAAACATCATTCATGACTCACATAAATGTAGCTGGAGCATTGGTCAAGCCAAAAGGCATAACCATCCATTCATAGAGTCCTTGCTTTGTTTTAAAAGCAGTCTTCCATACATCCTGTTCTGAAACTCTGATCTGATGGTAGCCGCTTCGCAAGTCTAACTTAGTGAAGTAAACTGCATCTTTCAACTGATCTAATAAATCGTCGATACGAGGAAGAGGATAATGATTCTTTATTGTTACTTTATTTAATGCTCGGAAATCAATGCACATTCTCCACGAACCATATTTCTTTCGCACCAACACAATAGTCAATCCACATGGTGAAGTGCTTGGTTGAATAAACCCTTGATCGAGCAATTCTTGTACCTGCTTCTTTATCTCTGCATTCTCTAGATCTGATAACCTGTACATTCCAATGTTAGGAAGATAAGCATCTGGCTGCAAATAAATCTCATGTTTTATCTGTCGCTTGGGAGGAATCCCCTTAGGCTCTTGAAACAGAATATCATAATCAGAAACAACTTTAACAAAATCTGCTTTCTGTTTAGGATTACAGCCTTGAAAGGTATCAGATTTATCAGGATCCTTTGATTTTATAATCATAAGTAAAAATTGTTTACTTGAGTTTATAATTCTTTTCATCTGTCCTGAATTTATGAGAGTGTAGTTATCTTTGAGTTTATGAGCTCTTAATACATATTCGATTCTATCCTTCGTGAGTTGATACTTATTCGCCTTTCGATAGAAGACAACATCTCTATCATACAAGTATGGACTCCCTAGTACAATTCCACATATATCCAATGGGACTATATCTAATTCAACCTCATCTACAAACTCCGATCCAATTGCAAAACACTGTTTGCATTGTTTTGTAACCTGTAGTATAGTTTTATCACAGAACCAACCCAATGGGTATGGCTTTTTATGAGGTTTAGTTTCAATTCCCAATTTCTTTACAATCAATTCAGAAATCAAATTAACTTGAGAGCCACTATCAAACAAAGTATCAATTTTAGTATGCTTGGAAACGACTCTAATATGGAATAGCTCATTTCTTTTCCTCTCATTGGTTTCATTATCAATAGAATGCGAAGTACTTGTAGATGCTTGAGAATTTTTACCTTTTATACCTATAGCTTTAATTGCTGTTTCGTCTCCTGAATCTGATCCCCAGTCCTTCTAAATAGCAGCAGTATTCTTTCGCTCTTTACTTCCAAAATTTTTAGGCTTCAATTCTGGATGTAGTGACCAACAGTGTGCCTCATCATGTCCTTCTTTCTTACAATGAGTGCATGTATGCTTTTCTTTTTTTACTGTGTTCGCTTTCCTTTCCTTCCATTTTTGTTTCTTCTTCTCTTTATTCTTGGATTCAATATATTTAGATGACTTTACAACATCATGAGATACATTTTTACCTCTAGCTTCTAGATGTGTTGCTTGAACTGATACATCATCTAAGCTATTCGGATTTAACATCAGTATGGTGTGCCTCAAATAACTATGTAGGCCACCAATTTATTTCAATAATGTTTTTGGTGAGTCTAATGATACACCTAGTGTCAAAGCTCTTTTACGAAACTCCTGAGTATAACTTTGCACACTTTAACCCTTTAATTGACGCAATGTTTGCCAACTCATCATAGCTTGTTGCATATAATCCAAAGGATAAAATTTCTTTTTAATAGCAGAAACAAATTCATTCCATGTCAAAATTGTTTTACCATGTTTCTGAAGATCTACTTTTGTCTTACCTTCCCACCATACAAGTGTAGTTCCTCCAAGACAAAGGCTAGCAAGCTGGATCTTCTTTCTTTCTGACACAACTTTCTGTACCCTGCTATAAAATTCAATTTTTCTTATCCAATTATCAAGTTTTCAAGCGTTAAGTTCACCATCATAAATCGAAAAATCAACTTTTACATCTAATTTGATCAAAGAGGATTTCCTACTCTTCTTCTTTTCAGAAGAACTAGATTCATCAGAATAAGATGATGATGACGATGGAGGAGTTGGTGGAAATAACGAAGGAGGAATTTTACCTGTTTCTTTGTCTGCTTTAGGTGATGAAGTGCCTTCACCTTTTTTCTTCTTAAACTATTTATACATCTCCTCTACCATCGCACGTATTGTCATGAAGTTGTCCAAAAACTGAGCTTCTGTTCCCAACACATTTTCTTCCGTCATCTTCTTTTGCGAAAACACCCTTCGAATTTCTAGATTTTCTTCACCAAGCTCTCCTTCACCTCGCTTGGACTTTGACCTAATAAGCATTCAATCTTCACATGACACTGTCAAACCTTTACAAATTTAACCTGATGCTCTGATACCACTTGATCTGAAATTACGCAAAAGGAATTACTGACATCTATGTGAACTTGCTTATGTTAAATTATGCAATAGATCGAAAATATTGTAATTAACATAAACGACATAAGCCATTAAAGACACATTTTAAACATATCAACACAGCAAAATTTAATAAAGAGTTCACCAGACTTCCTGGCTACATCTCTTGGTCCTTTAGCTTCCAGTGCTGACCTTTATATTATGTCTTCAAATGTTTTACAAACATGAGCTCAAAAATTGAAACTCAAATGATGAAATAGACCTCACCAACATGATCGGCTCGAAATTCTGGTCAAAATGAGTATAAACTTGCCAATGTTTGGCCACCGTGACTTCCAGACCCCCTGAAAAGTCAAAAACCACCTCTGCCTTCTGCAAAACCACTCTTCTTTGCAAAAACTACCTCTGAAAACTCTGCGCTGATTTGGGCGCATTCGGAACCTGCATAAACAAATAAGAAGTTGGAATTGTGGACTTACAATTCCAAATTGTAGCGCAGATGGTTAGCACTCTTGTGCGAAGGCGTTGGTTTAAATAGTTTTGGAGGGTCGGCAGTTCAAACCTCTGCCCGACCTCTCCCTTGAAACTCCACACAATACATTTTATACTTAGAAATATATTGATTATTGCTTTTTAAAACCTTGGATAAGTCCTATCCGAAGGTTCGATACACTGCACATATGGTAACATATATATCGACGGCATTAAACCTTATGATAACATATTTTGGCAGTTGAATTAATACATTGTGGTGGCTTTATATGGTTGTATTACCATATATATATCATATGATATATTTTAATATATTTGGCAGTGAATATATATGAATGCAACGACTTCGACTATAGTTCCGGCAGTAATATATGCGATAGCATATATAGTATAACTTCGTTCAATGGTTCCACGGTTTGGTTATTACGATATATAATGTATTGCAACATTAATATATATACCTCTAATTCAAAAGCTAATTGAAGTGTTGGCCCAACTGGTATTTGAACTCCAATGAAAACTTAGTAATTCAAGAGGTTAGGGGTTCGATCCTACATGGCCTTCATATTTCTGCAAACAAGGTCAAACTCAACGAAAATTTGGACTGCCACATTTCAGCTCTGGATTGGCCCATGTCACTAAGCTCGATGATATCAACTTGGAAAAATGGCAACCTTGACCTTGACCTTGACTATTTGACTTTTTCCATTTTTCCCTACTTTTCCCTGAAACTTTGACTTGCCACAACTTCCTCATACAAAGTCGGTTTCATGTTCCATGTCACTGAGCTCGATGATATCAACTTGAACAAATGGCGACTTTGACTTTGACTTTGACTTTGACTTTGACCTTGACTTTGACCTTGACCTTGACCTTGACCTTGACTATTTGACTTTTTCCATTTTTCCCTACTTTTCCCTGAAACTTTGACTTGCCACAACTTCCTCATACGAAGTCAGTTTCACGCACTGTTCACACCGTTGGAAAGTTGTCGATGAGCACTTCAACTTGATTCTCTTTTCAACTATATTTGAAGACTTTGATATGGAGGCAAAACTGAACCCATTTTGGATCATTCGAGGGATTAAAGGATTAGGCATTAAACATGATTTTTTGGTGTGACCCCACTATTAGTGAGTATCCATAGCCTAAAAGAGTAACCTTAGAATCATAGGCATTGATTCATTTCAAATGAGCATCCATAATATTGATGAAGTTGATTTCATGTTCAAACTACTCAGGAAACAATTGTCAAGCCTTTACCTTTTTTTCATTTATAGTTATTCATTTGTTATTACATTTATTTTATTATTGGGTACAATTGGCCACAATGTGGATGAGGGATCTCGAGTGACATTCAAGATGATTTCTTATAAAACCTCTGAAGAGTGTTTGCTATAGATATGTCTCCTTGGTAGCAGTGCTCGATCTTGCGCTTTGATATCAGAATAAGTCCTTAGTTAAGATCTTATAGTATGGATGAGGCTTCTCAATGAGACCAGGAATTGGATAAACATGCACTTGGAATTCTCATTTGTCACAAATTTTTTCCCACTTGGAAGTGATTGTATTATCCATAATTATATTTTTTATTGTGATATTTGTGAATTAGTCTAAAAAATAACACACATAATCATGGTATAACCTATGCTATGCATGAAAGAAGTAGTATGGTAAATAAATCTTGTGTCAAGTAACTAAATGAAGTCCGTTATTAAAATATAGTTTATTTATATATAAGAAGTATTTGGGTTGATTGAAAACAAATGAAATAAAATGAATTAAAACATAAAAATGGAAAAATTCATATTAAATAAATTTTATTTATGTATAGATACCAGTAGTTATAGCCAACATGCAAAATATATTTTCAAAATTTGGAAATTAACTCTTCGGAGATAAACTTGTTTTAATAGATTTTGGAGAAGATACATTCCTAGGCCAACTTTCTCTATGACGACATAATGATCAATCTACAAGTGTTGGAATTTATTTTGTTTTCCCTTGTCTTCATGATGTTTATTCCACTTAAGCATAAGGCTCCCTACCTCGAAATCCTTTTCATCAACAACTTTATTGTCAAACCATTTCTTAATCATTTACTAGAGAGTGGAAAAATTCTATTGGGATTTATCTATTTCCTCTTCAAGTTTTAACAAGGTATTTATTCTCTTTTGAATAGATGGGCATGACTAGCCTTAGAAGTCTTCAAACAAATGTAGGGTAGGTAGGAATATTTTAGGGGATAGTTTATCTTCTTTCTCGTAGAACAAAAAGTAAGGAAAGGTTCCTAAAGTATCCCAGGGTGTGACTTAATCTACCCATAATTAATTAACCAAGGAATTATGCTAGCTTAACTATTGTTCAATTATAGTTTTCTTCAAAACAAGGATCAGGTTATTATTGCTAGACTTAGCCAACCCATTGCCTTATGGGTAACAATTTGTAGAGTGTCTCAATATAGTTCATTTATCTAATGAAAATTTAGTCAAATTCATAGATGAAAAATATGTGGCATTATCAAAAATAGAGAAGTAGGAATGTCAAACCTGGTTATGATATGTTTCACTAGCAACTAAATGACCACTTGATTGTTGATTTTAGTTAATGGAACAACTTCAATACACTAGATGAAATAATCCATGGCTATATGTATGTATTAGCGTTGTTTAGAAGAGAGGATGAATTTCACCACTCATGTCCAATCCTCATTGTTGGAATAGTTCCTCTGCCATCTACGGCTAAGAAAATATAGCAAAAAAATCTCTTATCTAACACACTTTTAACTGACTAGGAAATTTCTAGTGCAAGCATGGGAGTATTTAAATATAGTTGGCTAGTAATACCCTGGTTAATATCTACCATTAGGCCCATCATGCATTTTAGAGAGAACTTTGTTGGCATCAATATTCTCTAGGTAGTGAAGCAAGACTCTATTATGGTACTTTTGAAAGAGAACCCAATTGATAAGTTGATATTGTGAATCATTGATTCTGATTTCTCTTCGCTGCTTAGGGTTAAGGTTTATAGACATGGTCCCTTCTCACAGGTATTTTTTAAGTCTTGGTTCCATGAGTCTTCATGCCAGAGAATGTAAATATTTTCACATAATTACATAGATGACTTGTTCTCCTAACCATCTTCTTCATTTTTAGGGTCCATGGCCTCTAAAAAGAGACTAAAAAGGCTATGTCATTTTACGGTGTGTGTGGGATTGAATTCCAAATCGTAATACTCAAGAGATATCATCTAATTTCCTCTCCATTCCTCGAGTTATTTCTGTTTTAATAATGATCTTATTGTGGGATGGGGAACTATGAATTTTAAATGGATTTTCAAGGTGTATGCCTAAAATTGTTTTACTTCCTTATATACTACATGGGCTTATTTTTTAATGTTTGGATAGTTTAGTTCATGACCATGTAATCCCTTACTCATTAAAAAAATCAACCTCTCATCTCTGTGGTGATCGTTTTAAGTGAGTATGGTTACCAAAGAGAAATTAGAGGTGAAAGTATAGAGTGAGAATTCCTTATCAAAATTTGGATTGTAAAATGCAGGAGCATGTGTGATGGCATCTTTGGTTTTGGTGAAGGATTTAGTTTTTAGAGCATTCCAATTGAACTTTATGTCAAGGGAAAATTTTAATAATGGAAATTTATCTCAAAGTTTAGAAACCTTTATGGATCTTACTAGTCCTTAATATGCAAACTACAAAATATTTATTGATATATTTGTAAAAATACTCATATTTCTAATGATTTTATATATATTATCTATAAACGTTTGGCAATTTTGAGGGAAAATAACATCATACTATAAAATTTAGGTGAATTAGTTTTAGAAAAAATGGAAATTGGTGAAGCTTTTTGTGGAAAAAACATGAAAAATTAACCCATATATGAATATTAACCCCTAAAAGTTTCCCAATGTACATCCTTCTTAATCATTTGTTGTAATGGTTTGATGAAATAGGAAAAGTTTGAAACAATTATCCTGAAAAAGTTGTTTTCCCCAAGACATATTGCATGAAATTTTTACTATTAGGGTAAGGAATCTATGTCATTTCTTTAACCCTTTTAGGGTCAATGAGGATGCCCTATTTGGAGATCACATGAACCAAGAGGTTTCCTTCATCTACAACAAAAAATCTCTTTCTTGGATTCAGTGATATCCCATATTTCCTATAGCTTTCAAATATTTGCTTCATGTGACATGGGTGATCTAACCTATGTTTGGAGAATAAAATGACATCATCTAGGTAAAGAACCATGATATGATTGAGAAATGTTGATTTTTGAGTATTTTGGAAGGTACTTGAAGCCCTAGGGTTCAAGGTTTTGAGGGTGGAGCACCACAAGAGTCACTTATGGGATTGGAACTCAAGGTTGGGGGTTTTGTACCCAAAGGAGTTGGGGAAAAACCATGAAACATATGGGCTTGAGAAAATTTTAGTTGATAGAGGATGGTGTGGCAAATCCAACGCTTTGAAAATCATTCAAATTGGAGCTCTAGAACTTAAAATATTAATTTTTGAATGTCACTGTCATGACTTGTGCAAGTCGGCTTGGGTTTAGGAGGACTTGTTGACAATAAGCATGGATCTATTGAAGCCCTCGTTGAATGGATATATATGAGGTGTTTGAGTTTCATTTAGGAACATCTAAAAGGTGAAATACAAGGGCAACACAAGTGAAGAAGGAACTCGGCTAAGAGAGCAAAGATACTTTTGTTTGGGATGCAGGAAGGAGGGTGCTTCAGTGAAAAAAGAAAGGTTGTTTGGAGCCTTTTTGGGACTGTTTTAAGGGTTTTTTTATCCTAGAGCAAGGGCGAGGATAAGAAGGGAAAACCATAGTTCTGTGTGGCATCAAATAAGTGTGTAATCCTCTATTTCGAGAAAGTTTTAAGTACAGGAGCAAGGGTTGGGTAGGCCACATGCCTCAGCACCTAAAATCAAGGCATACATTGGGATGTTTGAGGGCTAATAAGTGCCCATATCATCAACATGGAGGCAGAGGTTTATTATGAAGGGAAGTTGCAGATAAGAAGGGGTTGTGAAGGTGAGTTGTAGGGATAACACAGGTCACTGTTATGCCCTAACCAGTCACAGTCAAACAAAAATTTATACACCAAACTTGGGCTATGATTGCAGCCATATTTGATTTATATTGGGTCTAATTTTAGACCAGTTTTGGATCAGTGTTTTGTTCCAGCCTATGGAAGCCAAGGAGGGAGGGATAATGTGCTAGTTAGAAGCCCTAACCAGTGGGAAGTTTCCATAGTTCAGATCATTTTTGGATTAGTTTCATAAGCAACCCATGGGAGCCAATTGGAAGGCTTGTCTAGGTGGATGAAAGCCTATTCTAGGAGTAGATCTTGCAATGAAGTATTGGGTGGCATTGGACTGCTGGAGGGAAGCGTGTTGGCTACCTAAAGTAGCCCTTGAAAAGAAGTCATAAAGTGATGTTGACTTCTAAAGGTTGGGTGAATATTGGAGCCCAATGTGTAGCTCTTTGATGAACGAAATATGCTACTAGATTGGAAGATTGGAGCTCGTGTATTTTCCAGTCTAGAAGAGAAAATTGTATAAGCCTGTGTTCATTGTTAAGAATCAATTTGCAGCAGTGATAGGAAGAAACCTTACTAGATTTTCTATGTGTTTTACTTTGATGAACTAAGGGGATGCTAGAGAGAAGAACGAGAGCAAAGGATCGAAAAAATGCGATACAACATAGAGAATGCAACATGATTGTTAGTGTATATTTTATTCTTGTACTTGTGGATAATTGAGGGTCATTATCTCTTGTATGGGAATCCCTAGATTGTGGCATTATTCAATTGGTTTAATATAATGAAGATTAGGTTGTTGTACATATTTTCACAATATTTTGTAAAAAATTGTCTATACTTGTGCATGTGTGATTTATTGCTATTTATTTTCCACTCTGCAAATTATCTTTTTTTGAGATTCTTGGTTTGGTAGTGTTGTCGCACAGAATGTCTAGGCACCGCGACAACGGCTCAGATCGGGGGCTTTCACCTTGATCCCCAATCTCTCTATCTAAGTTGTCTCCTTGCAAGCTAAGGGAGGTAGACCCTAACGAAAATGAAGAAGGAGAACTGGTTGGAGACCAACCAATTTAGGAGACACAGCTAGATAACCAAATACTTGTTAAGATTCACGAGATTTTACATATCCAATTAGATTTGAAACTCTAAAACCAGTGCCTTATGGAGTAAAAATATCTCGTTATAAATTTAAGATCCAGTAAATGATATGTAACTGGTGCTATGAAAATCAATCAACCACAATGATACTCAATAAAACACCCTCACAATTACGCATTAACAATGTTCGATGAAGTTACGCAATTTATCATCACTTGAAAAATTCCCAAAGTTGATTTAAACAATTAACTACTAATTTCAAGTAATTTAAGATCACAATTAAAGATAGCTCAATGATCACCAACCACAGCTAAGCACCAACAATTTAAATTTGAAACAAAAAAGTCATCATGAGATAACCATCAAAGTTAAATGCAAGATATTTCCAATATTTCAGAAATTATAATATCCCAAATAATTCCAATTCAGAAATCTATAGTCAAACTTTAGATAGAAAGAAATTTTAAATCTCACCTTGACTATGTAAAATTTTTAATTTTTTTTTGAGAATTTTCCAAAGTTAAAAAATCAAAAACTTTTTGGGCCTTTTTTAAATTTTTAAATTTTAAATTTTTATACTTTTTCCCTTTAAATCTAAATTTAATGGAACATAAAAGAAAAATAACTAAAACTAAAGTTCTAAAAATGAAAAAAGGTAAAAAAAATTAAAATTAAAATTTTTTATTTTATTATTTTATTTTTTTATATCTCTGAACTTTCTGAAATAATCTAAACCTAAAAAAATTAGACACTAACTAAAATAACTAAAAAAATGGAAAGGCTAAAAATCTAAAAATTTAATTAAAACTACAACTAACTTAAAGTTAAAAAAAAAAAAATCTGAAGTCTAACATTTAAAAATTAAAACCGAACTGAAAAAAAGATAAATGTATAGACGGTGAGATTGGTTTTATGTGTGCAGGTAAAGGTCGACGACAAAGGAGGGAGACGACCGAGGTGAAGGTGCTGGTGTCCCGTGTTTTGACAGTTTGGCAAATCAAAAGACAAGGCAACATCAGAACCAATCTTTAGAGTTCCAGGATCTAGTCCTCCTATTCTCAGAGAGGGATCTCTCAAATATTTGTTTGCAAAGGTTTATCTTGTTTGCTTTGGTTATGGATTTTAGACTAGTTATTACGTGCAGATGTTTGTTTGGTTGGGTTGAGTTGATATAGCAGAATATGAAAGGTCTAGGAAAGATAGACAGAAAGAGGAAATATCCGGTTCATTGGGCAATGGAGTCAAAATAAGATCGTGACAAACTCTTCAAGGGATATGGGATATCAAAGGGCAAATCTAACTTGGCCACAGGATCCTTTGTTTTGGAATGAGATGGACATTAATGGTTTGGAAAAAGAAATTTAATTCTCAACAAAGGGAACTTGAGAAACATGACTTATCAATAAAGAGATATTTGATAGATAGGGCTAACCATAAATTCTACAAACATTCTTTAAGCAAATAATGATTTCAAGAAAACTTCTAAAATGAAATCTAAGATTCGGGGAACACCCTATTTCCTCAAAGATCTTATTTTAAAGGATTTAGAAAACATAAAAGATTCACTGATAGTTGCATTCATATAAGAAGAGGGAACACCTAAATAACATCTGTGTTTGCAACTATAAAGACCTTCAAAACAACTGTTTAAGCAGGGGCAAAGGGTAAGATCAAAACCGACCTCTTTGGTTAACTTAAAACAATGGTACTTCAAAGGGAGACTTCAATAACGGCTTTCAAGTGATGGCAGACAAGCAGGGAGAACCATAACATGCTGAAACCAACTATTTGAGCTATCAAGGAAATAAACGAGCATGAAGACTAAAGAGAAGCTTTAAAGCCTCTAAAATACTTCAGCAAAAGAAAACATAAAACAGTGAGGGTGAACAGGTCTAAGGTGCTTCCAGGAGTCATTTCTTAGCCTAAAACTTTCAGCCTACTGTAGTAAGAAATTATGGAACATAATGAAAACAAGGGAAAAAACATTTAACAGTTCAGAGCACTTCACCAACAGGCAAGCTCATGGATCCAATGATAGAGCCTTCTCAGGAACAGACATGCAACGACATCATCAAGACATCCAAGACTCCAAATTATTTTCAACTTCAACAGACTTGTATATTTATTTTAGAGAGTTTCAATATTACAACTTGTGATCAAACAGCAACCAACCTTCTCATCTTATGCAGAAGTACTTATAGGAAGATGAGGAGGTGAGAACTAACAAAAATATCTCGTGAACCATTAATACAGATTAAATGACTTCTCGGTCTCTTGAGGGGTTCGATGGAGAAGTGTACAGGTGGATCACTGTATCAATGTTTTACAATTAATATCAAAGCTCGGCGGGAGCTTTATTTGACTTTGAGGCTCTATGTTCCGTCCGGAGCAATTCTGCAGCTATTTTCTATTACACTCCTCTGGCAGAATTAACTTCTTGGTAGCTCTGGAGGCAGATATTCGCTGAATCAATAACTTCGGCCTCTGTTTGAAAGGTTTGAGGCAACAGGTGGCTCTTTGTAGTAGCTGAGGAATCAATTCGCCTCAGTTGAAGCGGTGGAAACATTTCTGTCATCAAAACATTTATGATTTTCTTTTAAACTGTGTTCTGAGTTGGGGATTAGGCTTATGATAACGGTCTTAGCCGTAATCCTCAAAAAAAACCATCTTCAATCTTCATCTGCTGTGTTCTGTCTTCAAACTGATACTCTTTAACTGTTTTTGAATTAAAACAATGTCTTGTCGATGTGCAGGCCGCACTGGGCTTTTCGGCATCAATGCTCATGAAACATTGACAAATCATTGAATCCAACTGTGTAAATGGTTCTCTTTAACAGGTCGAAGGCGCAGGAAACGTCTCTCCAGACCCTCGGCTTTCTTTCATTATACAATGGAAAACCATTAAAACACCTGCAAAACACAAAAATAGTTAAGAAATCCTGCGGAAATAGGTTAAAACTGCTTCAGATGGTGGGGGAGGAGCGTAGCCGTCGGATGAAGACAACCAACGGTGGAGATTTGCGTAGACGAGGTGAAAAGGAGAGCAGGGATATGAACAAGTCGGAGTAGTTTTGGACCGTCCGATCTGGACACGTGGACGGTCCAGATTCAATCGAAGGGTCTCAATCGGAGGTGGCAGAAAAGGGGACGCGATTGAAAATTTCAGTGCGATTGAAAAATTCCGATTGGAACATTCCGATTGAAACATTCCGATTGAAACTTTCCGATTGGAACATTTCGATTGGAACATTTCGATTGGGCGATAACCGTTCGATCTGCAGATCATATCGACGGCGGGGAGTAAATCGGAGGGGTGGGCTGATCGGGGGAACAGATATAAAGTATGCGATTGGAAACTTGCGATTGAAAACATTTCGATTGGAACATTTCGATTGGGAGATAACCGTTCGATCTGCAGATCAGATCGACGGCCTAGATCCTTTGTTTTCTTACACCGGCAGGACCCTTATACTTCGTAAGAAACCCATAAATTTCAATAAAAAGTAAGGTTTTGAGTGAAATGGGCGGAATATATATCTGATAGGCTGGCGCCCGATTGCGGGGCCACTGGGTGTATGGAGTACCATGGGCCCAGGCTTTATATAACTAGGGCCAATCGTAATCGAAACATTCGGGCCTAGTCTTTTTGATCAACCCATTTTAAAATCACCGATCGCGATTGCGCGATCGGTCTTTTTGATCAACCCATTTTATTTAAACACGTGATTTTGGAATTTTTAAAACAAACTTTGTAATAATGGGTTTTTAGGTTTACAAAGGAAAATATTGATCGGAGGGGGATTTTTCAATGGTTTAGCACCCGATTGCGGGCCCACGGGTAAATGGAATCACAATATGATCTGCGGTTTATGACAAAGGGGCTGATCGTAATCGATATTTTTGAAATGGCTCACAAACATGCACACTTGAATCTTTTCGATGCGATTAGCGCTTTATGGGTTTGGCGCTTGGTTTTTATGATGAGGGCGTATTGGGGAAATGGTTTGGACTTAGCCCAAGGGGCTTAAGTCTATAAAAAGACTTGTATTTTTATGATTTTTCACGGTTTTTTAATGGAAACAAAGGGTGCCGAAAGGGTTAAAAAGTGAGTTTTTAACCATGGAAAGGGTGATTTATGAAGGGAAGAAAGGAAAAGATGAATAATAGAGGAAAAATATGGGAAAAAAGGGAAAGGAAAAGAAGGTTAATTTCGAGTGGGAGAAAGGGAAAAGGGATGGCTTTGCAGCAATTTCTTTTCATGGAATTTTTAGCAGAATTTTGAGTATAAAATGGGACATCAAATGAGGATTTGGGACAGAGGCATGAGGCCTACAAGAGACTTCAAGAGCCAACAATTTTTAGTGATAAAATTTGTTCCTTGGAGGCTCAAAAAAATCTTAGCCACCTTTTGGTATAACAAAATATTATAGGTGGCTAACAGTGGCTCCACTTGGGGATGGTGCCTTCTTGAAGGCATCAAGAATTCAGACTTGATTTCTGGGAGGCTGACTAGTTGCCTCATCCATTGGGCTGTCCTTCTGTGATTGAATGATCTTCTCTAAAAACATATTTGGCAGCCATGAAAACAATGGACCTTTATCAACCAACTTGCTACCTACGCAATCCTACAGATCTAGCATTTTTTCTTCATCAGAGTGCACTTGGATTGGCAAACTCTATTCACAACATTTTATTCTTTTGAAAGCATAAAAAACTAATCTAATTCTACTCCTTATTTCTCCCTGAACTCAGATTAAACAGTTGAGCTCAGATATTTCTCTACCTAGTCTACTGTTTGTTGGGATTAAACAATCCAACAAACTTTCATTCTCTAAATTCTACAACAGAAATTTAAAAATAGTCAAGTCAAGATTGAGCTGTTCGACTTGCTATGATCTATGGCATAAAAACAAGCTGCACATAGATTATTATTTTGCAGAAAATTAAAATCAAAATAGAAGGCTTAAGATCTGAAAGTTTAAGTACTGCCTTCCCTTTCTTCACAGCTCTGTTTTTTACTTTGTTTGAGCTGTCTTTTCTTTGTTTTCTGGTTCATATTTTGAGCAAGTTAGAACCAGTTTTTCTCTTTTATGACTCAGAAAAATAAAACAGTTTTGAGTCATCTCTCTTTGGAAACTTTGGTTCAGATTTTGAACATGTTTGAACCTTTAATTTCTATCCTAATCTGACTACTGATAAGCCAAGATTAAATACTTTGGCAAATCGAATTCACTATCCTATCAGCAGAAAATTTAAAAGCTATTTAGTCAAGATTAGGCTGTTTGACTAACTAGAAGTGTGTTTTGCAGGAGTGCCATTTAAGCTTGCACACTTTCAGATTTATTTCTCTTTTTGGCATGGGGCCTTGCCTTTCTTGTTTTCATTTCTGCCCTCTTTTCTTCCTTTCTTTGTTTTTGTATTTTTTAATTCTTGATTTTTCTCCAAAGCAGAAAACAACAACTAACTACATGCTCGGAACTGAGCTTTATTGACATTCCTATCTAACCTATTCTAAACATGGAGTATTTACATATTCATATGATACAAAAGTGCCAATGCAGCCAGTTGAGTAATGTCAAGAAGAAGTAGTAACTCTGGCTGCTTATCAGAGGTATCCATAGAACATATTGAAGGTTAACCTTCAATGTCAAGGCTATCACAGAAGGTGACAGCTTTTCATGTCTCTGGCTCTTGCAAAGGATCAATGCTTGATTATTTGAGCCAGTTGGGATTTCCACACACTCTTCCATAGGATCAACAAAGAAAAGATGAAGATTCTCTTCCTTTTGATCCTCCACAATTGGTAGATCATCTACTTCTAAGACATCAGCTTTGAAGACTATCTCTTCAGTATGTAGCTTGGAAGTATCATCATTCTTAACCTGCAAAATAGCAAACAGTGAAATATCTTCTTTCTTTGAATCTATGCTTTCTTCTGATACAAATTTAGGCTCTTTAAATGACAGACTGATATTAGCGAAGGGAGAAGTTTCTTCTTGAGAAGATGATATATCCACAGCATGATAGTCTTCTATTTGTTTTTCTTCTTCATCTTCATCATCCTCTGAACTGGAGGACTCATCATATTTAACAGTGTTGTCCTCTGGTAACCCTGGTATGCTTGTATTCAGTGGATTAATTTGTATGAAGAGGTTATTATATTATTGAGCAGGGGAGTATTTAAAGGTTTCCTCTTTTTCAAGAGAAAGCTCCTTTTGCTCAAAAATTTCTTTATTTCTCTTCTCTTCACCTTCTGAGTTGAAAGGCTGCTGATTTCCAATTATGTGAAAGCCATTAGTGATGGATTGAAACGGATGTTTTTGGCTTTCAAGCTGGTGATGGTGAAAATGATAACACCAATCAAACGTTGGTTGCCCTGCATGATTATTTTTTTCTTGGAACTCATCATCATCATCATCAGACTGATCGAAATTCGGAAAATCATCTGAATAAACAATTTTGTCAGTCGAACATATTGAGTCGTTAGTTTTCTTTTCTTTTAACTGATCTACAAGATAACTTTCTAAATCTATACAACAAAGCTCTTTATGTGAATGGGCAAGAGTGTTTGTTTCGCAAAAAATTTCAGAGACTGACTGTTTATAAATAGTCTGATCTATCTCTTTTTCTGTCAAAGGGAAGGATGTTTTTATGTTCCTTTGAACAGGAGTACAGCAGTTCTCTGTCTCTTGTGAAAACTGATTTTGAGGCTGGATGTCTTTTTGAGCCTCGGCTATAAGGGATGATGAATCAATATTTGAGTTTCCAGGGATATCTTGAGGAATGTTTTTCACTGCTTGGATCATCTTTTCCTCAACTGATTCATCTATGTTTTTAAAATTTCTCAATAGGATATTAAACTCATGAATGGCTGTTAAAAGATCTTTAGGATGGATCTCTTCCAAAGCTTCCTCATTATCTATAATGTGTTGGGTGATGTTTTGTGATGGATCATAATATATTGCACCCCATGATAATGACGTAGCGTTTTCTTCATAGGTCTCATAGAACACATATTCAAGGTCTCTTAAAGAAAACAAACTACTAGATCTTAAGCATTCATACCAATCCCTAGCTTTTCCTTCTAATGTTAACATGAACATTTTCATTAGGCAATCTTCATGCCATTCAACTTTCAACCTCCATACATGTATATGAAATTTGATGAGATGTAATAGAGGGTCATCAAACTTTTCACCTTGAAAAACAGGCAGGTTGTCATCCCAATTCACCCGGGGCATCTTATGTGGAAACCCAGGGATATGATCTCTACTCATTGGGGCATATCTTCGTTGTATTCTCGGAATCATGTTTGTAAATCAGAAAAGAGGTCACTGTGTCCGGTCAATCAGTTTAGGGTCTTCTACCAGTGGAGTCATTTGGTCTTCTGGGAGTTTCAGAGTGTGGAGTCGCCAGGTGGAAAATTTTTCGCTCCTAAGGAGGTAAAACGTTTTATGGTTCCACCACCATATGATTCTTGTAGAGCTGTAAGATTCTCAGGAACTGAATTAGCTCTCAAGGGTGATCTGAAAACAGTTGAAGATTGTATCTTAGGAGACTTCCTAAGGATTCTTTCTGGGTTGTCAACTATCTCAGGTGGATCAGGGTCGGATGGGCTCTAGTATAAATCTTCCTAGAAGCCACTATGCCGTATTTTGAGATCAAAATGACAGGAAAAGTTCAACCAAGTATGACAATCTTTGAAAGGTTAACTGATCTGTTTACACAAATTTTGATCTTACAATCCTCTAACTGGATTAGGAAACTGTATAATGGTAAGGGTTCTTTCCAGTGGAGTCTTTAAGGTCTGCTCAGGATTATGGAGTCGCCAGGTGGAAGCTTTTTAGCTCCTAAGGAGGTAAAAGGTTTTATGGTCCACCACCATGTTTATTATGAAGCCAAACTTGAAATATTTTGGGTTTTTTTGAGTTTATTTTGTTTTTATAGGTTAAGAGAGTGTTCTAAGTCTGATTTTGCACTTAGCTAAGGTGTTCAAACAAACAGAGTTGCTCTTATGGCTTGGTAACTAGTTCCTTCAAGGTTTGATAAGGATTTAAAGGAATCCTAAGGGTTACTTAGTTTGTCACTGATTCAAAAGAGTCCTATCATGATTGCCATTATGTTAGGTAGTGCTTAAAGAAAGTTACTTATGTTATACTGGACCTAAAGTTGAAGGAAAGGTTTCGCAAACCTCTAATTCTCAGCAGGTCCCACCGTGATCGCCATTATGTTGGTGGCGATGAGGTGGCTAATAATCACTGGATATTCTTGAAAATAAGGGATTTCTGAAGTCCTAAGGGGTATTTGGATTGTTACTGACTCAGAGGTCCCACCGTGATCGCCATTATGTTGGTATCCCGTGTTTTGACAGTTTGGAAAATCAAAAGACAAGGCAACATCATAACCAATCTTTAGAGTTCCAGGATCTAGTCCTCCTGTTCTCAGAGAGGGATCTCTCAAATATTTGTTTGCAAAGGTTTATCTTGTTTGCTTTGGTTATGGATTTTAGACTAGTTATTACGTGCAAATGTTTGTTTGGTTGGGTTGAGTTGATACATCATAATATGAAAGGTCTAGGAAAGATAGACAGAAAGAGGAAATATCCGGTTCATTGGGCAATGGAGTCCAAATAAGGTCATAACAAACTCTTCAAGGGATATGGGATATCAAAGGGCAAATCTAACTTGGCCACAGGATCCTTTGTTTTGGAATGAGATGGACATTAATGGTTTGGAAAAAGAAATTTAATTCTCAACAAAGGGAACTTGAGAAACATGACTTATCAATAAAGAGATATTTGATAGACAAGGCTAACCATAAATTCTACAAACATTCTTTAAGAAAATAATGATTTCAAGACAACTTCTAAAATGAAATCTAAGATTCGGGGAACACCCTATTTCCTCAAAGATCTTATTTTAAAGGATTTAGAAAACATAAAAGATTCACTGATAATTGCATTCATAGAAGAGGGAACACCTAAATAACATCCGTGTTTGCAACTATAAAGACCTTAAAAACAACTGTTTAAGCAGGGGAAAAGGGTAAGATCAAAACCAACCTCTTTGGTTAACTTAAGACAATGGTACTTCGAAGGGAGACTTCAATAACGGTTTTCAAGTGATGGCAGACAAGCAGGGAGAACCATAACATGTTGAAACCAACTATTTGAGCTATCAAGGAAATAAACGAGCATGAAGACTAAAGAGAAGGTTTAAAGCCTCTAAAATACTTCAGCAGAAGAAAACATAAAACAGTGAAGGGTGAACAGGTCTAAGGTGCTTCCAGGAGTCATTTCTTAGCCTAAAACTGTCAGCCTACTGTAGTAAGAAATTATGGAACATAATGAAAACAAGGGAAAAAACATTTAACAGTTCAGAGCACTTCACCAACAGCCAAGCTCATGGATCCAATGATAGAGCCTTTTCAGGAACAGACATGCAACGACATCATCAAGACATCCAAGACTCCACATTATTTTCAACTTCAACAGACTTGTATATTTATTTCAGAGAGTTTCAATATTACAACTTGTGATCAAACAGCAACCAACCTTCTCATCTTATGCAGAAGTACTTATAGGAAGATGAGGAGGTGAGAACTAACAAAAATATCTCGTGAACCATTAATACAGATTAAATGACTTCTCGGTCTCTTGAGGGGTTCGATGGAGAAGTGTACAGGTGGATCACTGTATTAATGTTTTATAATTAATATCAAAGCTCGGCGGGAGCTTTATTTGAATTTGAGGCTCTATGTTCCGTCCGGAGCAACTCTGCAGCTATTTTCTATTACACTCCTTTGGCAGAATTAACTTCTTGGTAGCGCTGGAGGGAGATATTCCCTCAATCAATAACTTCGGCCTCTGTTTGAAAGGTTTGAGGCAACAGGTGGCTCTTTGTAGTAGCTGAGGAATCAATTCGCCTCAGTTGAAGCGGTGGAAACCTTTCTGTCATCAAAACATTTATGACTTTCTTTTAAACTGTGTTTCAGATTGGGGATTAGGCTTTTAATAACTGTCTTAGCCGTAATCCTCACAAAAAATGTCTTCAATCTTCATCTGCTGTGCTTTTGTCTTTAAGCTGATACTCTTTAACTGTTGTTGAATTAAAACAGTGTCTTGTCGATGTGCAGGCCGCACTGGGCTTTTCGGCATCAATGCTCATGACACATTGACAAATCATTGAATCCAACCGTGTGGATGGTTCTCTTTAATCAGGTCGAAGGCGCAGTAAACGTCTTTCCAGACCCTCGGCTTTCTTTCATTATACAATGGAAAACCATTAAAACACCTGCAAAACACAAAAATAGTTAAGAAATCCAGCGGAAATAGGTTTAAAATACTTCAGATGGCGGGGGAGGAGCATAGCCGTCGGATGAAGGCAACCAACGGTGGAGATTTTCGTAGACGAGGCGAAAAGGAGAGCGGGGAGATGAACAAGCCGGAGTAGTTTTGGACCGTCCAATCTGGACACGTGGACGGTCCAGATTCAATCGAAGGGTCTCAATCGGAGGTGGCAGAAAAGGGGATGTGAATGAAAATTTCAGTGCGATTGAAATAAAACTCCGATGCGATTGCGCAATCGGGAGGGGAGAGGCGATTAAAACATTCCGATCGAAACATTTCGATTGAAACATTGCTATTGAAACATTCTGATTGAGACATTTCGATTGGGCGATAACCGTTCGATCTGCAGATCAGATCAACGGCCTAGATCCTTTGTTTTCTTGCACCGGTGGGACCCTTATACTTGGTAAGAAAACCATAAATTTCAATAAAAAGCAAGGTTTTGAGTGAAATGGGCGGAATATATATATGATAGGCTGGCGCCCGATTGCGGTGCCACTGGGTGTATGGAGTACCATGGGCCCGGGCTTTATATAACTAGGGCCAATCGCAATCGAAACATTCGGGCCCGGTCTTTTTGATCAACCCATTTTAAATTCTTCGATCGCGATTGCGCGATCGGTCTTTTTGATCAACCCATTTTAAATTTTCCGATCGCGATTGCGTGATCGGTCTTTTTGATCACCCATTTTATTTAAACATGTGACTTTAAGTTTTTAACTTAAAACTTCGGAAAGTGGGTTTTTGGGTTTACAAAGGAAAATATTGACCGGAGGGGGATTTTTTAATAGTTTAGCGCCTGATTGCGGGCCCACGGGTAAATGAAATAACAATATGATCTGCGGTTTAGGACAAAGGGGCTGATCGCAATCAATATTTTGAAATGGCTCACAAACATGCACACTTGAATATTTTCGATTCTATTAGCGCTTCATGGGTTTGGCGCTTGGTTTTTATGATGAGGGCGTATTGGGGAAGTGGTTTAGGGCTTAGCCCAAGGGGCTTAGGTCCATAAAAAGACTTGTATTTTTATGATTTTTCACGGTTTTTTAATGGAAACAAAGGGTGCCGAAAGGGTTAAAAAGTGAGTTTTTAACCATGGGAAGGGTGATTTATGAATGGGAGAAAGGAAAAGATGAATAATAGAGGAAAAATATGGAAAAAAGGGAAAGGAAAAGAAGGTTAATTTCGAGTGGGAGAAAGGGAAAAGGGATGGCTTTGCAGCAGTTTCTTCTTTGTATTTCAGCATAAATTTCAGAGTATGAGATGAGAACAGCAATGAGGATTTTGGACAAAAGGCATAAGGCCTTCAAGGAGTTTTCAAAAGCCAACAATTTTTAGTAATGAAATTTGTTCTTTGAAGGCTCAAAACATATTTAGCCACCTTTGGGTATAACAAAATATTATAGGTGGCTAACAGTGGCTCCACTTGGGGATGGTGCCTTCTTGAAGGCATCAAGAATTCAGACTTGATTTCTCTGGGAGGTAGGCCTATGCCTGATCCATTATTCCTTCTGGGATGCTGACCATGTGCTTCATCCAATGAATTTCTCTTTCTTTGCTGAATGGTCTTGATTAGCTCTGAAAAAATGATATTAGTTATGAAAAATGATGAACTTCATCAATACAACCTTCTACCTACCCAATCCTACTGATCTAACATTTTTTCTTCAACAGAGTGCACTTGGATTGGCAAAGTCTTAACAACATTTTATTCTTTTGAAAGCATAAAAAACTAATCTAATTCTACTCCTTATTTCTCCCTGAACTCAGATTAAACAGTTGAGTTCAGATGTTTCTCTACCTAATCTACTGTCTATTGGGATTAAACTGTCCAACAGACTTTCATTCTCTAAATTCTAAAGCAGAAATTTAAAAACAGCGAAGTCAAGATTAAGCAGTTTGACTTGTTGTGATCTATGGCATAAAAACAAGCTGCACATAGATTATTATTTGCAGAAAATTAAAATCAAAATAGAAGGCTTAAGATCTGAAAGTTTAAGTACTGCCTTCCCTTTCTTCACAGCTCTGTTTTTTACTTTGTTTGAGCTGTCCTTTCTTTTCTTCTGGTTCAGATTTTGAGCAATTTAGAACCAGATTTACACTTTCTTTGACTCAGAAAATAAAACAGTTTTGAGTCATCTCCTTTTGGAAACTTTGGTTCAGATTTTGAACATGTTTGAACCTTTAATTTCGATCCTAATCTATCTACTGATAAGCCAAGATTAAACAGTTTGGCAATTCAAATTCACTACCCTATCAGCAGAAAATTGAAAGCTAATTAGTCAAGATTAAACAGTTTGACTAACTAGAAGTGTGTTTTTACGGGAGTGGCATTTAAGCTTGCACACTTTCAGATTTTTTTCTTTTTTTTTCTTTTTTCTTTTTTGGTATGGGGCTATACCTTTCTTGTTTTGACAACCTGCCCTCTTTTCCTTTTTCTTATTGTTTTTTTTTATATGATATTTACAATGGAGACAAAAATGCTTTGAAACTTTAAGACTCTTGGCAGAAGTAATGCTTGAGCATCCTGCCATTGACAGGACCTCCATATAAGTCTTCTCCATTCAATTCTTTCAAGAAAAAGGTATTATGACCCCTCCCAGCATGAATAATATATGGCCCTTTCCACAAGTTCTCAAACTTTCCATGTTTCCCCTTCTCTTCCCTCCGTGAATCCCACTTAAGAACAACACTTCCAACCTGGAATTTTTTTGCCTTAGTCCTCTTATCAAATTGCTTCTTCATATTTTCTTGGACCAACTGTGTTCTCTCATAAACTTCTTCTCTAGTCTGATGCAAATGGATTGTTTGGTTGATCCTCCTCTGCATATCATTTTCCTCAACCTGTACTTCTTGAAGGAGTTTTATGACTGGAACTCCTAATGAAGTAGGAAAAATTGCATCCATGCCATAAACTAACTAATATGGGGACATATTTATTGATTTCTTCTCCATTCAATTCTTTCAAGAAAAATGTATTATGACCCCTCCCAACATGAATAATATATGGCCCTTTCCACAAGTTCTCAAACTTTCCATGTTTCCCCTTCTCTTCCCTCCGTGAATCCCACTTAAGAACAACACTTCCAACCTGGAAATTGTTTGCCTTAGTCCTCTTATCAAATTGCTTCTTCATATTTTCTTGGACTAACTGTGTTCTCTCATAAACTTCTTCTCTAGTCTGCTGCAAATGGATTGTTTGGTTGATCCTTCTCTGCATATCATTTTCCTCAACCTGTACTTCTTGAAGGAGTTTTATGACTAGAAATCCTAATGAGGTAGGAAAAATTGCATCCATGCCATAAAATAACTGATAGGGGGACATATTTATTGATTTCTTTGTAGTTAGTCTATCAGCCCATAAGGCATGAACCAACTTACTGTGCCATGATTTTTGATTTTCTTCCAACAGTTTTTTAATGATATTGATGAGACTCTTGTTGGAGGATTTAGCTAATCCATTTCCTCGGGGGTAGTAAGCAGTGGAATGGCCCAAGGTTATATGGTATTTGTGACAGAAATCAACCATATTTTTGGATTTGAAAGCAGCAGCATTGTCTGTTATGATTTTTCTGGGACAACCAAATCTGGATAGGATGTGGGTTTCAAGAAACTTGATAATGATAGAGTCATTAGCATTCCTGGTAGGTATAGCTTCTATCCATTTGGTGAAGAAGTCAGTGGCTGTGAGGATCCACTTATGTTGAGCCGAGGAAGATGGATGAATTTCTCCAATGAAGTCCAGCCCCCATTGTTGAAAGGGTGCCTCAACTCTGATAGGATGTAGGGGTAAGGGAAGGAGTTTTTTCTTGCCATCAAAGATTTGACACTTATGGCAAGACATGACGAGCTTCTGAGTATTTGGGAAAAGTGTAGGCCAATAGTAACCTGATCTGAGAATTTTGTTTGCTGTGGCCTTCTAGTAGAGGTGTCCTCCACATTCACCATCATGTAGTTCGTGCATGATCTTCCCTGCATCATCTTCAAGTAAACATTTAAGCAAAATTCCAACAGCGTTTTTCCAATATAACACCCCGTCTATAATGCAAAAACTCAAAGCTTTCTGTTTCAAAAATATAGCTTTAGTTTTAGACAAAGAAGAAGGAGTATTCAAATATAAAAGCACATAAACAATGTCAGCATACCAAGGGGAATTTAGGAAAGTTTCCTCAATAAAAGGGGCATCAGATTCTTCCATTTCTTCCAACACATCCACCATATTTATGTCTAGTGCTTGGAAGTTGGACTTGGCCATAAGTTTTGCTAATCCTTGCCCCTTAACAAGTTTGGTGGGCCTAATTTCTAAGTCATATTCAAGAATAGTTGCAATCCATTTTCCCCTTTTACCATCAGGGTCTTGACTTAGAATATCCTTGACAACAACATGCGGAACAAAAGCAATTATGTGAGAGTGTAAAATATAAACCCTAAAGTCTTTTAATGCTTTTACTAATGCTAAGGCTTGCTTTTCCATAATGTTATAATTGAGAGGAGCGTCTCTTAGGGCCCTACTAAAAAATGATATTGGTTGTTCTTGTCCGAGATCATTCTTTTGAAGCAAAACTGCAGCTATTGTATGTTCAGATGCAAAAGAAAAAATGTAAAAGTCTTTGGTAAAATCAGGACTAATCAGTACTGGCGTTTGGGTAAGAGCTTGTTTGACCAGTTCGAATGATGGTTTGGCTGGAAAAGTCCATTTTACACCCACATTTTTCTTAAGCATGTTTGTGATGTTTTTTAATAGCTCAACAAGGTTTGGAATAAACCTTCTCAAAAAATTAATCTTTCCAATGAAAGATTGCAATTCTTTGAGGCTTCTAGGATGGCTGATTTGCAATATGCCATCTATCCTCGTAGGGTCTATTTTGATTCCCTCTTCTGAAATTATGTGACCAAGAAGTTTCCCTTCTTGGAGTCCAAAGAGGGTCTTCTTGGGATTTAGTGACAAGCCAAATTTTCTACATTTCTTAAAAACCTTCCTTAGGTGAATCAAATGTTCTTCATCAGTTTTTGAGAAAACAATTATGTCATCAAGGTAGATAATTATAAAATAGCCAATATCTTCAGAGAAGGCTATGTCCATGGCCCTTTGGAAGGTGGCCCCTGCGTTCATTAATCCGAAAGGCATTTTGACATACATAAAAGTTCCCCAAGGTGTGGTAAAAGCAGTTTTGATTTGATCACTTGGGAAAACTAACACCTGATTGTAACCCGAGAACCCATCTAATAGGGATATTCTTTTTGATCCAACTACCCTTTGAAGTATATGGTCCATCTTAGGTAAAGGGTAGTTTTCTTTTAAAGAGGCTCTGTTTAAATTTCTGAAGTCAATGCAGAGCCTGATCTCCCCAGTTTTCTTTCTAACAGAAACTAAGTTTGATACCCATTCCGAAAATCTAATGGGTACTATGATCCCAGCGTTGTACATTTTCTCAATTTCTGCCTTAACCGAAGGTAATAAAAGGGGATTTATTCTCCTTAGTTTTTTCTTAAAAGGCTTTTGATTTTCCTTCAAGGGGATTTTATGCTGGATGATGCTGGTATCATATGATTTCAAGTCTTTGTATTCCCAAGCAAACACATCCTTAAATTCTTTAAAAAGCTTTATGTACTGTGATTTTATGTGGGCTGGGAGAGTGCTGGATAGCTTGATCATCTTGGGTTCTGCGAGACCGCCTATGTTGTGTTCTTCTACATTTGTCTCCACAGGCTCCATTCTGGGTTCTTTAGCTACATCGTTGAGATCAAACAGGTGTTCTAAAGGTGTGAGACCTCTTGGGATTTTATCATTTTTGCATTGTAAGACTTCCAAGTCTTCTCGGTCTTCATTGTTCACTACCTCTGCTTCAAAAGGATTTTCGCAATGATTTATATCAGCAGGATATGTCATTTCAGCCTCTGGGATTTTTTCAATATACAAGCAGTTTTCTTCATGGCTAGCTTCTGGTGTTGGTATGCTAAAATCATTTTCTGATTTTAAGAAATCACCTATGTGTTTGTCAGATTCGAATACTTGCCAGTGATCTTCGTTATCAGGAAAAACATGTCTGTGTTTCACCTTTATACTGATTTGTTCATTTATCTCAGGTACTTGGCAATTGCTGGCAGTGAAGGCAAGTTCATTTGCTAGATGATTTCGTGCTCTAGGGATAAAAATGAGTTCATATTTTTTGAAAGTTTTTAACAGGTCAAGGGCAGCATTTCGATATTCCCTAAGCTTTGGATTCTTGGCTGAGTATTCTCCTTTGATTTGTTTGATGATAAGCTCATAATCCCCTAAAATGGATATCCTTTGGGCTTCTAATTCTTTAAGCAGTTGTAAGCCTAGGAGAAGTGCTTCATACTCAGCAATATTGTTAGTGCATGGGAAGTCTAATTTGTATGAAAAACTCTTATTTGTGTTTTGAATCCAGACACCTGCCCCTGCACTAGTTTTATTACAGGATCCATCGAAATTTATTGTCCAAAGCATATTTGACTCATTCTCATTTTCTTGTTGCTGTTGATCGTCAATGTTTTGGAGTTTATTCGAGGTGAAATTGGGGGGGTCTATATTTTCTTTACATGGTTGAGTAATTTCATCTTCGTTATACAAGATAAATGAATCTAAACTTGATTGAATAGAATAGATCGGAGTGTTGTTTGGTTTGTCCATGTTACTCACCATATACTTCATGTGGGCTTCCCTGTATAGTCTTCTATTTTGGTTGAAAATAGGGATGGTGGCATAAGACATGTCCATTTGAAGGCTTCCCTGAAGTTTGGCTCCCCATGACCTTGATAAAAGCATGCCATACTTAGGGGGAATGTCAGCTACAACGATATCCATCACTAGATTCTTGGCAGGGATCTGAGCTAAGTTAACACATAAATCTTTGATTAAACCCAAACATTTGACTCTACTTGAGTCAAAGGAATACAAATCTTTGTATGGTTTAGTAATTTCTAAGCCTAAACTTTCCATTACTACTTTGGGCATTAGATTGTGTGAAGCCCCGGAATCTAACATGGCATTGTGTAGAATTTTATCGTGTATGTTCAAACTGACATAGAAGGGAGGGACTGGTCCTTCTTGATATTTTCCTTCAACCTCTGGGCCAAACAACAGCTCAGGTTTGTCTTCTGTCAAGTTTAAGGTGTTAGTATCACTTCCTAAGTTCAAAGCTTTTAAAACTTGGTTTTTGTACACATCTTGGGTTACTAGTTCAGCTAGGGGGATGGTAATCTTAATCTTGGCAATCTCCCCCTCAAGGCTGAAAGGAATAATTGACTTGTTGATATTTACATCTGTTTTTTCAATTAAATTCTTTTCAGCAATTTTACTTTGTTGAACCTTGTTTGGGCTAGTAATTGGGATGGTTTTATTGGGACCACTAGCTAAAGTGCTAGGGGTACTCTGTTCAACATTTGGCTGGACAACTTTGTCTTTGTTTGAGTCTGTTTTCTTGGCCGAAATGTTGATTTTTTCTGCTGTCCTTTTGGACTGATTTTCCATGTTCTTCTTGACAGCAGTGCTAGTATTCTTATCTTTCGAATTCTCTACACTTCCCTTACTCCTAAGATCATACTGTTTGTGTACCTCCATGATTGCATTTTCAAAACCCAATCTATAGTCATCAGAATCTTCATAGGTGTTTGTATTTTGATCATTTGAGAAGAAACCTTGTTCTTCCTCGGTGAGGAAAACATCATCCCCACTGTCTGATCCAATCAAGTTTACATGTGATTCTTCCAATCTTTCCAACTCCCTATCTTCCTCATATTTATCTACATAGTTCTGTTGAAAGGGAGGTCTAATTTGTTGGTCACTTTCTTTTTGTTTATCCTGATTGTTATCTCTTCTATAATTCTGATTTCTATTTCTGTTTTGATTGTTTTGAAGTGCAGTCTGGTTTTGATTTGCTTGTGCTTTCTTAATTATGTTCATCTCTTTCATCATTTCTTCCAACATTCTCTCCATTTTTGAGCTTGAAGTAGAGGGAGGGGATTCCTCTCTGAAAGATACTCTCTTCTCAGTTTTCATTCTTGCTCTCTTTTCTATTAAGTTGACTTCCACAGAAAGAGCACCCCTTTTCATATCTTCAAGGGTTGTAAAATCTCTTTCTCTTAGTGAATAAGTCATGTCAGAGTCAAATCCTTCAGGAAATTTGTTCAAGGCTAAGCCTTGTGGAGGTTTTAGTTCTGGGGAAAGTGCATTATATACACTGTTGAATCTGGTACAATAGGCTTGTACACTCTCCCCAGGGTTTCTACGGAGGTTATTGTAATCAGCAAGGACTTGGAGAGGATTCTTATTTACTTTCCATTTGTTTATAAATGTCTGATGGAAGCCTCGGAGGTCATTTATACTACGGGGGGCTAAACCTTTAAACCATTTTCTTACTTCTCCCCCTAAGCTCTGAGCAAACAGTCTAAGTTTGATAGAATCATCATCGATTTCATTTCGATCAAAATAGTCATTCATCTTATCCACATGTTGTGATGCAGTTGTAGCATTATTAGCATCATATAATGGAATTTTGGACTGATAGTCCTGTGGAAGATTGACTAGTGGTATATTAAGGGCTAAGGGCGCATACCATGCTGCCATGATATGTGGTGGGGGTGGATTAACAAGTGGTGGATTAACAAGAGGGGGATTTACAAGAGGGGGTTTTGGCTGGAGTGGAGTGGTTTGAACAGTGGATGAATGGTGTATAGAAGTGGATGGAACAACAGCAGATTGTTGCGCTGATTTTGGATGAGAGACACCTAGGTTAAAAAGAAAATGTGGATCAGGAGGTGTTGATTCTCTATCAGGATATTCACTTGTTTCCGGGGATGAAAGTGAAGACTCAGAATCTATCTGAATTATATCATCAAATGACCTAGTTCTAAATGGGTTTACTAAGTCAACTTGTGATTGTTGTAGAGCTAAAAGATTTTCAGGAACTGAATTAGCTCTCAAGGGTGATCTGAAAATAGTTGAAAATTTAACCTTAGGAGACTTCCAAAGGATACTTTCTGGGTCATCAACTATCTCAGGTGGATCGGGGTCAGGATGGGCTCTAGTATAAATCTTCCTAGAAGCCACTATGCCGTAATTTGAGATCCAAATGACAAGAAAAGTTCAACCAAGTATGACAATCTTTGAGAGGTTAACTGATCTGTTTACACAAATTTTGATCTTACAATCCTCTAACTGGATTAGGAAATTGTATAATGGTAAGGGTTCTTTCCAGTGGAGTCTTTAAGGTCTGCTCAGGATTATGGAGTCGCCAGGTGGAAGCTTTTTAGCTCCTAAGGAGGTAAAAGGTTTTGTGGTCCACCACCATGTTTATTATGAAGCCAAACTTGAAATATTTTGGGTTTTTCTGAGTTTACTTTGTTTTTATAGGTTAGGAGAGTGTTCTAAGTCTGTTTTTGCACTTAGCTAAGGTGTTCAAACAAACGGAGTTGCTCTTATGGCTTGGTAACTGGTTCCTTCAAGGTTTGATAAGGATTTAAAGAAATCCTAAGGTTACTTAGTTTGTCACTGATTCAAAAAGAGTCCTATCATGATTGCCATTATGTTAGGCAGTGCTTGAAGAAAGTTACTTATATTATACCGGACCTAAAGTTGAAGGAAAGGTTTCGCAAACCTCTAATTCTCAGCAGGTCCCACCGTGATCGCCATTATGTTAGTATCCCGTGTTTTGACAGTTTGGCAAATCAAAAGACAAGGCAACATCAGAACCAATCTTTAGAGTTCCAGGATCTAGTCCTCCTGTTCTCAGAGAGGGATCTCTCAAATATTTGTTTGCGAAGGTTTATCTTGTTTTCTTTGGTTATGGATTTTTAGACTAGTTATTACGTGCAAATGTTTGTTTGGTTGGGTTGAGTTGATACAGCAGAATATGAAAGGTCTAGGAAAGATAGACAGAAAGAGGAAATATCCGGTTCATTGGGCAATGGAGTCAAAATAAGATCATGACAAACTCTTCAAGGGATATGGGATATCAAAGGGAAAATCTAACTTGGCCACAAGATCCTTTGTTTTGGAATGAGATGAACATTAATGATTTAGAAAAAGAAATTTAATTCTCAACAAAGGGAACTTGAGAAACATAACTTATCAATAAAGAGATATTTGATAGACAGGGCTAACCATAAATTCTACAAACATTCTTTAAGCAAATAATGATTTCAAGACAACTTCTAAAATGAAATCTAAGATTCGGGGAACACCCTATTTCCTCAAACATCTTATTTTAAAGGATTTAGAAAACATAAAAGATTCACTGATAGTTGCATTCATAGAAGAGGGAACACCTAAATAACATCTGTGTTTGCAACTATAAAGACCTTCAAAACAATTGTTTAAGCAGGGGCAAAGGGTAAGATCAAAACCGACCTCTTTGGTTAACTTAAGACAATGGTACTTCGAAGGGAGATTTCAATAACGACTTTCAAGTGATGGCAGACAAGCAGGGAGAACCATAACATGTTGAAACCAACTATTTGAGCTATCAAGGAAATAAACGAGCATGAAGACTAAAGAGAAGTTTTAAAGCCTCTAAAATACTTCAGCAGAAGAAAACATAAAACAGTGAAGGGTGAATAGGTCTAAGGTGCTTCCAGGAGTCATTTCTTAGCCTAAAAATTTCAGCCTACTGTAGTAAGAAATTATGGAACATAATGAAAACAAGGGAAAAACATTTAACAGTTCAGAGCACTTCACCAACAGCCAAGCTCATGGATCCAATGATAGAGCCTTCTCAGGAACAGACATGCAACAGCATCATCAAGACATCCAAGACTCCAAATTATTTTCAACTTCAACAGACTTGTATATTTATTTCAAAGAGTTTCAATATTACAACTTGTGATCAAACAGCAACCAACCTTCTCATCTTATGCAGAAGTACTTATAGGAAGATGAGGAGGTGAGAACTAACAAAAATATCTCGTGAACCATTAATACAGATTAAATGACTTCTTGGCCTCTTGAGGGGTTCGATGGAGAAGTGTACAGGTGGATCACTGTATTAATGTTTTACAATTAATATCAAAGCTCGGTGGGAGCTTTATTTGACTTTGAGGCTCTATGTTCCGTCCGGAGCAACTCTGCAGCTATTTTCTATTACACTCCTTTGGCAGAATTAACTTCTTGGTAGCGCTGGAGGCAGATATTCCTTGAATCAATAACTTCGGCCTCTTTTTGAAAGGTTTGAGGCAACAGGTGGCTCTTTGTAGTAGCTGAGGAATCAATTTGCCTCAGTTGAAGCGGTGGAAACCTTTCTGTCATCAAAACATTTATGATTTTCTTTTAAACTGTGTTTTAGATTGGGGATTAGGCTTTTGATAACGGTCTTAGCCGTAATCCCCATAAAAACCGTCTTCAATCTTCATCTGCTGTGCTCTGTCTTCAAACTGATACTCTTTAACTGTTTTTGAATTAAAACAGTGTCTTGTCGATGTGCAGGCTGCACTGGGCTTTTTAAAGGCATCAATGCCCATGAAGCATTGAGAAAACAATGAAGCGAAACACCGCAGATGGTTCTCCTTAACAGCTCGAAGGCGCAGGAAACGTCTTTCCCAACCCTCGGCTTTCTTTCATTAAACAATGGAAAACCATTAAAACGCCTACAAAACACAAAAATAGTTAAGAAATCCTGCGGAAATAGGTTAAACTACTTCAGATGGCGGGGGAGGAGCCAAGCCGTCGAATGAAGGCAACCAATGGTGGAGATCTGCATAGAAAGGCAAAAAGGATAGCGAGAGAAGAATAAGGAGGCACAGTTTGGACCGTCCGATCTGGACACGTGGACGGTCCAGACTCCAACGGGAGGGTCTCTGACCGGGGGGCGCGTAAAAGGGGATGCGATTGAATTCTGCGACAAGCGCAGGCCGTTGATCTGAGAACAAGATCGACGGTCGAGATTTAATCAGGGGTCTGCAATCGGAGGTCGCAGAGATGGGCATGCGATTGCGCAATGAGAAAAATTTGCGATGCGATTGTGCGCGGACCGTTGGATCGAAGAACTAGATCAGCGGTCAAGATTGCTTTGACCTACGTACCAGCGAAAAAACCTTTAAACATATGAAAACCAAAGTTTTGCAATAAACATAAGTTATAATGGATCAGGCGGAAAATATATATAAGTAAAGAAAAAGGCGCCTGATTGCGGGGCCGGTGGTTTTCATGGAATGTAATAGGATCTAGGGTCTTGCTGTTAAGGCTAATCGTAATCGAAAATTTTGGAGTATGGCAAAGACTTGCGCCTTTGATTCTTTTCGATGCGATTAGCACTTATCGTATTAGCAAGTGGTTCCAGACCCAAAGCGTATGGTGGGGAAGTGGTTTGGACTTAGCCCAAGGGGCTTAAGTCTATAAAAAGACTTGTGTATATATATATATATATATATATATATTTATATATTTTTTTTTTTTTTTTTTTTTTTTTTTTTTTTCACACTGCGAATGGAAAAACAAAGGAAGCCGAAAGGGTTAAAAAGTGAGTTTTTAAATCATGCAGTGGGTGATTTATGAAGGGAAAAAAGGGAAAGGAAAGAAGGTTAATTTCGAGTGGGAGAAAGGGAAAAAGGATGGCTTTGCAGCAGTTTCTTTTTTGTATTTCAGCAGAAATTTCAGAGTATGAGATGAGAATAGCAATGAGGATTTTTGGACAAAGGTAGAAGGCCTTTTAAGGAGTCTTCAAAAGCCAACAATTTTTAGTGATGAAATTTGTTCTTTGAAGGCTCAAAACATATTTAGCCACCATTTTGGGTATAACAAAATATTATAGGTGGCTATCAAAAGATGCACGCGGGAAACAACGTGCCATGTCGCGTATGGGAAAATGCGCTCAAAAAGTGCAAATCCAGGGGTAACCACCATTGTATTGACTAAATCTGATATGAAATGATGTTTGTTAGCAATATCATGCTGAATGTTGTCCTTGAATGTCAACCCACTTGATGAAGGTGTGCTTGATAGAATATGTCTTGATGAACTAAATCTGATGTATCTACAATGAGTACAGAAGGCAATGAAGAAAGGAATTCAGCATGTGCTAAATCTATGGTGAAAATAGTATGTCTCAAGGCATACGCGGATCTGTCTAGGAGAAGTCGCGTATGCACGCGGGAAGCAACATTCCAAGTCGCGTATGGGCAAAAGCGCTCATAAAGTGCAAAACCAGGGGTAACCACCATGGTATTGACCCATTGTATTGGGTAATGATTTTTCTAAATGACCCCGTCCAGGAATACCATCGGAAGTAATGTGGTTTTGGCCCATGGTATTGAAAAAGGGTAAACCTATCTAAGGAGAAGAAATTCATTGTGAAAATCATGAGTGTGGGTGCAAGATGTCTGAGCTTGAATTAATACTTCTCTCTGAAGGATATCTGAATGGAAAGGGTTACAGTTGAATGATAGATCTGAATGTATGATGCACCAATGATGAAGAAGGGGATATAGATCTGAAATGTGCTTATATTTGCTAGATCTGTTCTGTGATGAGGCGAACATCTGTTTGAGGTAAAGGGTAAAATCTGAAGTAATGTATATGTTGTGAAGAATTGCAATGACATAAAAGTCTGAAGAACAATACGCTAGTTCGCCGAAGAGGAAGCGCGTATATACGCGGCTTCGCTGAAGAGAAAGCGCGTATGACAATGAAATTAGATCTGTAATATGTACAGAAGTATACACTGGTTTATGTGAACGGAAGCGCGTATATACGCGACATTAGTGAAAGGAAAGCGCGTATGCAAACTAGGGTTTGCTAAAGTCTGTGGAAGCTTTGGATCCAGTGTGAAAATTGATGAAACGTGGTCCATAGAGGTGCCGTAGGTTGGGCTCGCCGGGGGAGTTGTAGTTTCTCTGTGAGGTCGGTAAATGAGATCGTGTCGTAGCTCTCTCCAGGAGAGGCCGGTAAATGGAGTCAGGTGCTCGCGTGTCAGTAGGAGTCTCAGACCAAAGACATATGTTGTAAGATGTTTTCTCTATAATAAAATATTGGTTACCGAGCAACTGAAATAGGTGGTTTTCTCCCGACTTGGGTTTCCACCTAAAAATCCTGGTGTTCATGTGTGATGCTTTGTGTGATGGTTTATTCTATTGTTACTACACATGTTTACTGTTAACTTAACATCAGATGAATGAATATTGCAAAGAACTAAGTCAATAAATATTTGCATATTTAGATCTCTGCTAATACGCGAGCTGTATGAAGGATATCCGCGTGTATACGCGAGTTTACTAAAGGAAAGTAGCGTATGGGTTTTAGAGAGTGAAAAATTAAATTTTTTTGAATATGCAGTAAATACTGATTCACCCCCCCCTCTCAGTATTTTTCCCAACAATTGGTATCGGAGCAGGTCCTTCTGCAGAAGCTTGATCGCTTGAAGGAGATCCGTCGCAATGGGAAGTCAAGAAGGAGTAATTTCTATAAAGCCACCTCTATTCAATGGAAGCAATCTGATATTCTGGAAGGTACGAACAAAAGCATATCTACAAAGTCTTGGTGCAGATTTTTGGGCAATCGTGGAAGAAGGTTATCAATACCCGGCAAGTATTCCTACTGATGCAGCAGAAAGGAAGAAGTATGAAATCAATGCCAAAGCAGTAAATGTCTTATTAGGAAGCATGTCTGAACCAGAATTTTCTAAAGTGATGCAGCTACATTCAACAAAAGAAATATGGGACAAAATCATTCTGAGCTATGAAGGAGACACAAAGGTAAAAAGTGCAAAAATCCAAACTATTAGAATTGAATATGAAAATTTGAAGATGCATAGTGATGAGAGTATTGCCCATTTCTTCTTACGTCTGGACGATATTGTAAATCGAATGAGAAATTTGGGTGAAACCATAACTGATACTACTCTGGTGGAAAAAGTCTTAAGATCCTTAACTTCAAAATTTGACTCTAAAGTTTCAGCTATTGAAGAAAGGCAAGATCTGAAAACTCTTACTATTGTTCAATTACATGGTATTCTGACTGCTTTTGAAATGAGACAAGGAGGTCCTTCTCAAATCAGAGAAGCTGCTTTTAAGGTATCTGGAAGAGGAAAAGAAAAGGAAGTTGTCAAAGAATCTAACTATATATTCGATGAAGAAGAAGTGAATTTCGTGAGAAAACTCCAACTAGGAACTAGAAGATTCAGAGGTAAGCTTCCCTTCAAATGTTCTGAGTGTGGAAAAGTTGGTCACTATGCTGCTAAATGTCCTTATAGAGAAAAACGTGGTAAAGGGAAACAATTTGAAAAGAGGAAAAGTTATTATGCAAATGAAGATGATGATGAAGTGTCTAGTGAAGATGAAGAAGATTTTGACCATGATATTAAACTGCTCATGGAAAAAGAATCTAGAGAAGAAAAGGATACTTTTGTGGATGCTCTGGAAGACAATGATTTTCTTGAAGAAAACAATCAACTCAAGGTAAGCCTAGAAGAAAAGAACATAATCATAGAGACTCTTGAAAATCAGCTTGAAACAAAGGAAAAACGCATTGAGGAATTGGAGTGTGAAGTAGTAAGTCTAAGGAAAGATAATGAGAAAGTGAAGATTCTCAATCTTAGATTTGCTAAAGGTTCAGAAACCTTAGATGAAATTATCAAGATACAACGGTCTCCTCTTGTAAAAACAGGTCTTGGATATACTGGGGAATCTTCCCAGACTTCAGCACCAAATTATCTGAAAGCAGCCACAGCTGGTTTACTACATTCAGCCACTCAGCAAAGGAACAAAGGATCTTTACAGGTAAAACATGATCATCTCAATTCAAGGAACACTAACAAGGATATCTTTCAAAAAGGCTACAACCAACAAGTAAATTCAAATAGAAGATTTCATGATCGCATAAATTTCTACTTCAATGGACAATGTTTCTCATGTCACAATTTTGGTCATAAAGCTGTTCAATGTGTTGCATATAAAACCATCATGACAAGAGAAGCAAGAAAGAAAAATATGAATATTGAACCAAAGAAGAACACCTATAACAACTTTTCTCCTCTTCAAAACGAAGTTGAATGTACTTATTGCAATAACTTTGGTCATGAAGAATCCGAATGCAGGAGCAAGGTCCAGCCAAAAGAACATGTTCCCTCAAGCTCTAAAGTGTGGAAAAAGAAAGAAATACCGGTTGAAAATTGTGGGATAGCGTTATTTGCAGAAGGTGAAGAAAATAAATGGTACATTGATAGTGGGTGCTCAAGACACATGACAGGTGACAAAAGCAAACTCCTTACATATAATGCTCTAGAAAAGGAAAAGAAAGTAACATTTGGAAATGATTCTCCTGCTGTAATTAAAGGAAAAGGCTCCGTGTTTCTAAAAGAAAGGGTGAAGGCTAATGATGTCATGTATGTGGATGGACTAAGGCATAATCTTTTGAGTGTAAGTCAAATGTGTGATCAAGGAACTGAAGTTGTCTTTAGTTCAAAAGAATGTGTGGTTCGTGATCTTGATACAGGTAAAATTATTATAAAAGGGAAAAGAAATCCAAGCAACTTGTATGTACTGAACTGCAAAGATCAATGTTACTTGAGAAAGTCTTCAGAAAATTGGCTATGGCATAGAAGGCTGGGGCATCTGAGCTTCTCTCAAATCAACAAAGCAAGCAGACTTCAAGCTGTTCGTGATCTTCCCAATATTAATCTACCAGAAAGTAACATATGCAAATCTTGTCAATTCGGTAAGCAGACCAGAGTACGATTCAATGCCAAAGAAGGATCTTCAAGTAAGCCTCTTGAACTCATTCATACTGACATATGTGGACCTATGAGGAAAAAGTCACTACGTGGGGAAGAATACTATATCTTATTTATTGATGACTACTCTAGAATGTGTTGGATCGGGTTCATTAAACACAAAGATGAAGCATTTGAAAAGTTTCAGATCTTCAAAGCATTGGTAGAAAATGAATTATATCTAAAATTCAAGTGTCTTAGGTCTGATCAAGGAGGAGAATATACATCAAATGAATTCTTTGAATTTTGTGAAAAACATGGCATAAAAAGACAATTCTCTGTAGAAGGCACTCCACAACAAAATGGCATAGCAGAAAGAATGAATAGAACAATTCAACAAATGGCTAGAGCTATGCTTGATGATTCTGGAGCTCCTGACATGTTCTGGGGTGAAGCAGCACATACAGCAGCTAACATTCTCAACAAGGCTCATGTTCGGGTAAATAGTGACAAAACTCCATATGAACTCTGGTATGGTAATTCTCCCACTATGAAGCATTTTAGAGATTTTGGAAGTAAATGCTTTATCAAAAATAATGATGAAAATCTTGGCAAGTTTGAACCTAGATCAGATGAAGGGATATTTCTTGGTTACTCATCTTCAAGCAAAGCATACACATGTTACAATAAAAGGCTTCGAAAGATTGTTGAATGTATTGATGTTGTTATTGATGAGTCTTCTGCAGCTCCTAAAGAAGAAAAACAAACAACAAAAGAAGATGATGGTGAATTATGGCCTTCTACATCAAATAGAAATGATATAAACAGTGGATCTAATGAAGAACCTGAAAATGATCTATCTGAAAAAGCTCCATCCAGATATGTTCAAAAGAATCATCCTGAATCTCAAATTTTGGGAGACAAGGAATCGGGTGTACGAACGAGGAGAACTCTGGTGGGATCTTCTAGTCATCTAGCAATTCTATCCACAATTGAACCACACAATGTCAATCAAGCTAGCAAAGATGAATTTTGGAAGCAAGCCATGGATGAAGAGCTCGATCAAATTGAAAAGAATGACACTTGGGAATTGGTACCAAGACCTCATGATAAAAATGTCATTGGAACTAAATGGATTTTCAAGAACAAGTTAAATGAGAATGGGGATGTTGTAAGAAACAAAGCTAGACTGGTTTGTAAAGGGTATACTCAACAAGAAGGTATAGACTTTGAAGAAACTTTTTCTCCTGTAGCTAGACTTGAAGCCATAAGAATGTTTCTTGCTTTTTCAAGTTATTAACAAATCAAAGTTTATCAAATGGATGTTAAATCTGCATTTCTTAATGGTGATCTAGAAGAAGAAGTATATATAGAACAATCGGAAGGATTAATTTTGGGAAATGATGAAAATCTTGTTTGTAGACTTAAAAAGGCTCTATATGGTCTCAAACAAGCTCCAAGGGCATGGTATTATCGTCTTGACAAATATCTTCATCAACAAGGATTTTCAAAGGGGTCTGCAGATAGCAACTTATACACAAAATTTGAAAATGATAAACTATTGATTGTAGTTGTATATGTTGATGATATCATTTTTGGGAGTAACGAAGAATCTATGAGTCAAAAATTTGCTTCTGTCATGCAACAAGAATTTGAAATGTCTTTACTTGGGGAACTAACATTCTTTCTTGGGTTGCAATTGCATCAAACTGCAGATGGTATATTCCTATCACAAGCAAAATATCTTAAGCAAATTAAAGTATATATGTAATGATGCAACCGTAAGGTCACAATTAACGTCCACAACTTGGGCTTTTATGATGATTCTCCCACTATGAATCAACTCAATCAAGGACGATGATAGGAAAACTACTTTATCTCACTCGACTAGACCAGACATTATGCATGCATTGGGATTGTTGGACGATTCTAAGCTAATCCAAAAGAGTCTCACTCAGTCGTTAAAAGAATATTCAAATATCTACAAGGAACTCAAGACTTTGGTCTATGGTATCCAAAGAATGTTGATCTTACTCTTCATGCTTACACTAATGCAGATTGGGCTGGAAGTGTTGATGATCGGAAAAGCACTAGTGGTGGCATTCTATATGGGACCCCAGTTAGTATCTTGGTTCAGCAAGAAGCAAAATTCTATTGCCTTATCTACAACAGAAGCAGAATATGTGGATGTCGCATCTTGTTGCACTCAACTCCTTTGGATGATGCAAATCTTACAAGATTTTCAAATCAAATGTACACCTCCTGTCCCCATTAAGTGTGATAATACAAGTGCCATCAGTATCTCAAAGAATCCTATTATGCATTCGAAGACCAAGCACATTCCCATCAAGTATCACTTCTTACGTGAACAAGTGCTTGAGCAAATGGTGAAGTTGGAGTATGTTCCCTCCAAAGAACAAATTGCTCATATCTTTACCAAACCTCTGCCCAGGGAAGCGTTCGAGTATCTAAGACAGAAGCTGGGAGTGTTCTCTGCCAGTCAAAAGAACAAATCTGCATAAATTTAGAAGATGGTAGTGGATACGCGGGTTTCCTGAAACACAGTCGCGTATATACGCGAGTTCATGGCCGGTAAAATCACAGATGTCCGATTGGGTTGTCGACAATTCTTCGTTTGGAGTCGTGCCTTCAACATGTTCTCGCGTTGTTGTTTGGTATCTCTGGTAGTGTTCCAGTTCTCATAATTCTATTTCTAATGTTTTGATAAAGATGCCTTGATGATTTGTTGGTAAAAGTGTGCACAAACTAAGGGGGAGCCTTAGTCATCTGAAAAGGATGCGTGGATGCACAGATTCAGGGGGAGCATTAGCTTTACTGAGTATAATGCATTGTTGGCATTATGATGGTTCTAAAATATGTTCTCTTTCTTGAGGACTTTCTGGTGTTGGTCTTAAAGTTATATTTGTAGTTTGATGAAAAGGCCATGTACAGATCCATGATGTAAAATTGTAATATGCAGTCAAGTAAGGACTTGATAAATTTGTAAACCCACTTGGTTGGGTAGCTGAGTCTCATATGTAAATCCACTTGGATGGGTAGTCAATAAATTTTGTAAACCCACTTGGTTGGGTAGTTGAGTCTCATATGTAAATCCACCTTGATGGACCTCTTGGATTCGATGTGTAAGTATGAGTCATCAGATAGGTAATTCATAGAGTCATGTGTACTCCATTGGAAAATATGTTTGAAGATTCATCATGAACTTAGGGGAGCTTGGTCACTAAAGTTATACTGTGGACTGCAACGCTTTCTTCCACATGAGGAGAAAAGGGGGAGAGTATGTTGGTTTTGGTCCGCCCTTTGCTCTTGATGTCAAAGGGGGAGAGTGACATGGTGTTTGAATGGTGTCAAAATGGAGAGAGTGACATGGTGTCATTGTATTCTTAATGTACCTATCCGTTGTGGTAACCAAACACCATTGTGGTTGCCATCAAGTCCAAAGGGGGAGATTGCTGGCAATATGATGCAAAGTGTTGTCCTTGATGGCAACCCACATTGATGAAGATGATGACATGAGATAATTGGCATGTGTTGTCCTTGATGGCAATCCACCTGATGAAGTTATTCTTGACTTGATGGACTTGGTAAATGATGTAAATCTGATGTGATATGATGTTTGTTGACAATATGATGCTGAGTGTTGTCCTTGAAAGACAACCCACTTGATGAAGATAATGGCAACTTACTTGATGAAGGTGTGCTTGATAGAATATGGTTTGATGAACTAAATCTGATGTATCTACAGTGTGTACAGAAGGCAATGAAGAAAGGATTTCAGCATGTGCTAATTCTATGATGAAAAAGAGTATGTCTCTAGGAATACGCGGATTTGTCTAGGAGAAGTCGCGTATGCACGCGGGAAGGAACGTTCCAAGTCGCGTATGGGCAAAAGCGCTCATAAAGTGCAAAACCAGGGGTAACCACCATGGTATTGACCCATTGTATTGAGTAATGATTCGTCTATGTGACCCCGTCCAGGAATACCATCGGAAGTAATGTGGTTTTGGCTCATGGTATTGAAAAAGGGTAAAACTATATAAAGAGAAGAAATCTATCAGTAAATCATGAGTGTGGGTGCAATAGGTCTGAGTTTAATGAATACTTTCCGAAGGATATCTCAAATAATGGAAAGGGTTGAGCAAACTTGAATGATAGATCTGAATGTATGATGCACCAATGATGAAGAAGGACTAGATCCCGAAATGTGTTTATATTTGCTAGCTCTCCGTTCGTGGATGAGGCGAACATTTGTTCAAGGTAAAGGGTAAAATCTGAAGGGATGTGACTATTGTGAAGAATTGAAATGACATAAAACCGAAGAACAATACGCTAGTTCGTCAAGAGGAAGCGCGTATATACTCCGGCCGTCGAAGAGAAACAAGGGCAACAAATGATTCCAATATGTATAGAAGTATACGCTGGTTTATGTGAACGGAAGCGCGTATATACGCGACATCAGTGAAAGGAAAGCGCGTATGCAAACTAGGGTTTGTTGAAGTCTGTGGAAGCTTTGGATCCAGTGTGAAAATTGATGAAACGTGGTCCATAGAGGTGCTGAGGGTTGTAGCCTTCAGTCAAGGGATTGTAGCTCCCTTCCAGGTGAGGCTGGTAAACGAGATCAGGGGGTCGTAGCTCCCTTCCAGGAGAGGCTGGTAAACGAGCGCAGGTGGGTGCCTGCGTGTTGGTCAAGTCTGCGCCAGCACATATGTTGTAAGATGTTTTCTCTATAATAAAATATTGAAGGCTGAGCAACTGCAGCGGTGGTTTTCTCCCGACTTGGGTTTCCACCTAAAAATCCCGGTGTTCATGTGTGATGCTTTGTGTGATGGCTTGTTCTGTTGTTACTACACATGTTTACTGTTAACTTAACATCAGATGAATGAATATTGCAAAGAACTAAGTCAATAAATATCTGCATATTTAGATCTCTGCTAATACGCGAGTTGTATGAAGGATATCCGCGTGTATACGCGAGTTTACTAAAGGAAAGTAGCGTATGGGTTTTAGAGAGTGAAAAAGTAAAAAGTTTTGAATATGCAGTAAATACCGATTCACCCCCCCCCTCTCAGTAATTTTCCCAACAAAATGGATTTTTGCAGCAGTCTTTCTTCATGGAAAACAGCAGAATTTCAGAGTTTACAATGGAAACAACAGTGAAGATTTAGACAAAGGACATGATGCTTTCAAGAGTCTTCAAGAGATAACACTTTTTGGCAATAAAATTTTTTCCTTGAAGGCTCAAAAAAAGTTTTAGCCACCTTTTGCTATAAAATTTTTTATAGGTGGCTAACAGTGGCTCCACTTGGGGATGGTGCCTTCTTGAAAGCATCAAGAATTTCAATCTTGCATTCTCTGGGAGGCATACCTGTGCCTCATCCATTGGTCTGTAACTTTCTTTACTTGGATGATATTATTTTGCTCTTGAAAATGTTAGCAGCCATGAAAGATAATGGAAATACATCTAACCAAGCTCTCTTCCTACCCAATCCTACTAATCTAACATTTTTTCTTCATTAGAGTGCACTTGGATTGGTAAACTCTTTTTACAACATTTTATTCTTTTGAAAGCAGAAAATCTAATCTATTTCTACTCCTTATTTCTCCCTGAACTCAGATTAAAAAGTTGAGTTCAGATGCTTCTCTACCTAAATCTACTAATCTGTTAGGATTAAACAGTCTAACAGATTTTTATTTCTCTAAATTCTACAACAGAAATTTAAAAACAGTCAAGTCAAGATTAAACTGTTGAATTTGATGTGATCTATGGCATGAAAAACAAGCTGCACATAGATATTATTTTATAGAAACTTAAATTAAAATGGAAGGCTTAAGATCTAAAAGTTTTAAGCACTCCCTTCATCTTTTTACAGCTCTGCTTTGACTCTTGTTTGAGTTGTTTCTTCCTTGTTCTCTGGTTCAGGTTTTGAGCTAATTAGAACCAGATTTACATCTTTTTTGACTCAAAATTTGAAACATATTTGAGTCATTCATCTTTTGAAACCTAAGGTTCAGATTTTGAGCTTGTTTGAACCTTTAATTTCTATCCTAATCTATCTACTGATAAGCCAAGATTAAATAGTTTAGCAAATCAAATTCACTATCCTATCAGCAGTCAATTTAAAACTAATTAGTCAAGATTAGGTTGTTTGAATAACTATAAGTGTGTTTTTCAAGAGTGGCATTTAAGCTTGCACACTTTCAGATTTGTTTCTCTTTTTTGGTATGGAGCTATACCTTTCTTGTTTTTACAATCTGCCCTCTTTTAGTTTATTTTTACTGTTTTTGTATTTTTGATTTTTCTAACTTTGAATGCAATGGTGGATGAGATATTTATAATGAGAAAAAAGATAAAAAGGCTTTCAGAACATGTCATGGATCAAGAGAAGTAATGTTTAAGCATCCTGCCATTGACAGGACCCCCAAACAATTCTGCTCCATTCAACTCTTGTAAGAAATAAGCATTGTTACCAGCAGCTGAATGAATAGAGTAAGGGCCAATCCATAAGTTGTCAAATTTTCCATGCTTGCCCTTGTCTTCCCTCCTTGAGTCCCACTTTAAAATTTGTCCCCAATTTTGAAATTACTGGCCTTTGTTCTTCTGTCAAAAAGCTTTTTGATGATGTTCTGCTTTTGTAATGCTTTGTTATATACCTTCTCTCTGGTTTGTTGAAGATGAATTGTTTGATTGATCCATCTGATCATATCATTATCTTCAGTTTGCAACTCTTGAATCAACTTCATAACTGACACACCAAGGCTGGTTGGAAAAATTGCATCAGTGCCATAGACAAGTTGGTAGGGTGACATTCCAATAGATTTCTTCAATGTCAATCTGTCAGCCCAAAGTGCATGCACAAGCTTTGTGTGCCAAGACTTCTTGTTGTCCTCCAATAGTTTCTTGATTATGTTCACTAAACTCTTTTTTGAGGATTCTGCAAGTCCATTACCTTGATGGTAATAGGTTGTGGAATTCCCCAATGTTATCTGATACTTGCGACAGAATTCAACCATCTTCTTTTATCCAAATGCTGTTGCATTATCAGTGATGATCTTGGTAGGACAACCAAATCTAGAGAGAATATTATTCTCTATAAATTTTATAATAACAGAATCATTGGCTTGCCTACAAGGGACGGCTTCTATCCATTTAGTGAAGTAGTCTGTGGCAGTGAGAATCCATCTATGCTGAGCAGAGGATGGTGGATGGAATTCTCCTATGAATTCAAGTCCCCACTGTTGGAAAGGGGCTTCAACAGTGATTGGATGCAGAGGTAGGGGTAGCAGCTTTCTTTTGCCTTCAAAAAGTTGACATTTATGACAGGAAATTATCATCTTGTGTACATCAAGAAAAAGAGTAGGCCAATAGTAACTAGCCCTCAAGATTTTGTTGGCTGTTGTTTTCCAATATAATGGCCTCCACAATCCCCTTCATGGAACTCGTGCTTAACCTTCTCTTCATCACACTAAGGAAAACATTTAAGCAATATACCACTTGCATTTTTCCGATAAAGATGCAATAGTTTACAGCTTTCAATTTCAAAAACCTTGCCTTTGTTTTTTATAAACCGTGAGGTGTATTTAAATTAAGCAAAACATAAAGAATATCAGCATACCAAGAAGAATTCATAAAATGATCTTCAACAATGGGAGTTGAGATTTCCTCTTGTTCATCCAAAGCATTAATCATATTAATATCAAGAAGTTCAAAATTGGATTCAGCCATTAATCTAGCTAGAGCTTGGCCTTTGATGAGTTTAGTGGGTTTTATCTCTAAATCATATTAAGGAATAACAACAATCCACTTACCTCTCTTACCACCTGGGTCCTGTGTTAGATTGTCTTTCACAACTGAATTTGGGACAAAGGCAATGATGTGTGAGTGCAGGATGTATACTCTGAAGTCTTTTAAATCCTTAACCAAAGCAAAATCTTGTTTTTCCATAATGTTATACTTCAAAGGGGCATCCCTCAATGCCTTACTAAAGAATGCAATAGGCTGCTCTTGTTCTTGTGGATTTTTCTGTAAAAGGACAACAACTATGGTATGTTCTGATGCAAATGAAAAAATATAAAAATCTTTTGAAAAATCAGGACTTATTAGAACCGGTGTTTTGGTTAATGCTTGTTTCACCAGCTCAAAGGATTTCCTTGCTTCCAAGGTCCATTTTACCCCTTGCTCCTTCTTCAACATGTTTGTGATATTTCTAAGGAGCTCGGCCAAGTTGGGGATGAACCTTCTCAAAAATTTAATGTTTCCAATGAAAGATTGCAACTCCTTGATGTTTAGAGGATGAAAGATTTGCAATATGGCCTCAATCCTCTTTGGATCTATCCTAATACCCTCCTCAGAAATAATGTGCCCAAGAAGTTTACCTTCTTGGAGACCAAATAGTGTCTTCTTAGGGTTTAAAGATATTCCAAACTTTCTGCATTTCTCGAAAACTTTTCTTAAGTGTTCTAAGTGCTCCTCATCTATTTTTGAAAACCCAGTGAAATCATCAAGGTATATAATGATGAAGTAGCCCAGCTCTTCCGAAAATGCTATGTCCATGGCTCTCTGAAAATTTTCTCCAGCATTCATTAGACCAAAGGAAATTTTCATATACATGAAAGTGCCCCAGGGTGTAGTAAAAGATGTCTTTAATTGATCATCAGGGTGGACTAAAATTTTATTGTACCTTGAAAAGCCATCAAGCAAAGAAATTATTTTTGAACAAACTACTCTTTGTAATATGTGATCCATCTTAGGTAAAGGGTAGTTGTCCTTTAGTGAAGCTTTGTTTAAGTTTCTAAAATCTATACAAAGCCTAATCTCTCTCGTTTTCTTCTTGACCGACACCAGATTAGATACCCACTCAGAATACCTAATAGGGGCAATAATACCAGCTTCGTACATTTTCATGATCTCCTTCTGAACCAAAGGCAACTGAACAGGGTTTGTTCTGCGCAGTTTCTATTTGAATGGCTTCTGGTTCTCCTTGAGAGGGATTTTGTGCTGAATTATTTCAGTGTCATAGGATTTCAGATCTTCGTAACTCCACGCAAAAACATCAGAAAATTATTTGAACATCTCTATGTACTTGAGTTTAATGTGAGCTGGTAAAGTCTTAGATTGTTTAATCATCATAGGTTTAAGTTCACTACCTATATTTCACTCCTCCACTTCAGTCTCTACAGGTTCCAGTTTTGGCTTTCTGGCCACATCGTTAAAATCAAACAACTCTTCTAAAGGTGCCAGAGCGTTTGGCAAACTTTCATCTTTAGAGTGCAGGGTTTCTAACTCCTTTGTTTCTTACTCTGCATTCAAATATGTTTTGTTTTTTAGTTTTCTAGTCAGTAGATTAACATCGGCAAGTTCAGGAGACTGTTCTTCTTCACCAAGAAAATTTTCTTCACTATTGTAATCTGTTTCATAATCTGAATCTGAACTGTGAAATTCAAATTCATTTCTGAATTGCATGAAGTCTTCTATTTGTTTATTCCCATCGAACACTTGCCAATATCTATCGTTGTCAGGAATGGCTGGTCTGAATTTAATATGAGTTGTACATTCTTTGGTTTCATTTGGTGTTAAACATGTTCTAGCTGTAAAATCTAAGCTGTGGGCCGCAATATTTCTTTTCTTTGGGACAAAAATCAATTGGGACTCTTCAAAGGTTTTCAATAAATCCATGACATCATTTCGATAGGCCCTAAGTCTGGGGTGATTAGTGTTGTATTCCCCATTGATACATAGCAATTTGTCACCGTCCCTACAATTCCCCATCCTGCACAATTGGAGGGCTTATTCCGTGACTTGTGAGCAGTGACATAACTTGAAAACACTTTCATGGCATTCCCCTAAACATGTACTTTCATTGCCCTGAAGAAAACTCCTTGTGAAAAACCCTAAAAACACCCCTTTTTGCATTGGCGCGGGGAGCCAGTTTAGTACCCACGCCAATGGGGGAAATCCTTCAAAGAGGGTGCGCCAATTGGCGCTCCGTCTTAGAGTCGCACTCGTGCCAACCATTTTAAGGAGTGTTTTTTAAAAATAAATGGTGGAAGTTTCATCCTAACCAATTCATAAATTGGCATCTAATTTGAGTTGGGAGGTTTGGCTCTGGATCTCCATGTAGAGGAAGTGGTTTGCCACCTCTCATGGAAGCTTCCTTGAGGATAGGGCCAATCCTATGATTATAGGGATCCCAACTCCCCTTCCTCCATCTATAAAAGCTTGCTCATCTCCTTTGCAAGCTAGTCTCCAAGTTCCGAAGAGCCATCAAAGCCTTATGCTGCAAGAGCCTTGATTCATTCCCTTAAGGTCAAATCCAAGCAAGGAGATTATTGTCGAGACATCCGAAGAGAGAGGTTTGTCCCATCCCCGACAGGCTTTTTCGAGACGTGTTCCGCTAGTGACCCTCCGAAGGAGAATTCAGCGTCAGAGCTATGGTTGTATTCTTCTTTGATTGATTAATGATAAGTGACTATTGGTTATGGTTCCACTCCTATTATTAATTATGATGATGAGTTATGTCTTCTCTGACTGACATATAGTTGCATATACTGGATTTTATGCTTGCGTTTATTTTGTTTCTTGCGTGTGCCGGTGTCCGATCACGGAGATCGTGAGGATTGTGATCTGCTGGAGCTAAGGAACGGGAGCGCTATTTTCTCTACATGTGACAGCGTTGGATTCCAGGTAAGCCTTCATCGCTAGTTGGTTTATTTGCAATTAGGAACCTGCACTATAGCGTGAACGATTGTTGCTAGACCCAGTCTGGGCTATTAGGGATCGCCTCTGTTCGTAGAGGAGATTTACCTCCACAACAAATTGGCGACTCCGCTGGGGATTGTCTAGCTTGTTGTTGTTTTGCTTTGTAAGATATAGACGGAGCCTGAAGTTAGCTAGATAGCCTTCGAAACGATATTGCTCTGCATTAGCGAAGTAGATCAAAGCTGCTTCAATCAATCTCCAGTTTAGTTTATGAACTGAACACTTGGAGTATTGTCTTGTCTTTTCGGTTGTTTCTCGATTATGCTTGCTTGATCAGCTCTTTTGGCTTTCTCTTTTTGTGATTTTGGCTTTTGGTTAGCTTGATCATCACTGGTCTGCTTGTTGGATTGTCTATTTTTATTTTTCCATAGAAAACTCGACTGGCGCACTTTACAGCTTGACAGTCGTGCCCATTGGCGCAGGTTGCTAGTGTATTACCCGCGCCAATTCGTTTCTGGCGCTAGTTTCAGCCTCACAGTCATGCCAATCCTGTGAGGTACTAGGGTTTGCCATGTTTTGACCTTCCTGAGCTTGATCAGTGTGTTTGGTTTTGTTTTTTCAACTGCTTGAGTGTTCTGGAGCCTTGTTTGACTGGCTGTGATCTTCGTCCTTTGGTTGTTTGCCCGTTTCCATCGATTTCACATTCTAGCCCTAGGGCATCTAGGTGCTCTTGTGTGTTGAGCCTCCCTTGGGAGTTTTTGGTCTCTATTTGTTCAGTCGACCTTGTGATTGCTTCTTTACATTCGTTTGGTGGTTTTTCATCATTTTATTTCGTTATTTGAGTGTTTGTTCTCTTCTTCATTCGAATTGCGCTTTGTCTCGTTTTGGGCCTAGATTACATGGTCCATTTTGGTCTTTGGGATTCACTTGGTTTTGAGGGACTGTTTTGTCAATTTGGAGATCTGATTGTGTGTTTGCGTTGAGTGAAATTTGTGTGTTTTTCTCTTTCCTCATCACTTATCAAATTTCTCTTTTCATTAGTTTTCATTTTGTTTAGTGCACTTTGCTATTAAACATTGAAAATATAAAAAATCTCTTTTTCTTTTGATTAGTTAGTGCAAATTAAAATATTTTCGGTGTTATTAGTGATTAGTGACTTTGAGAGAAAAATTTTTGGTTTACATTAGCTGCATTAGAGACTTTCTTGGTTGTTTTCTGATCATTTTTTTTGTGTGAAAAGCTCTCAACTCTCTCATAATTAGCTTTCATCGAATGAAATGATATACTGTGGCATATAGTGTGCATTTAGGATATTTTGAGACATCACACTCGCTAGAGCCTGAAAACTGAAACGTAATTGAAGATAAACATTAAAATTTATTCAATTTACACTAAGGCAGCATTGAAACATTAATGCAATATTTAGAGGTCTAGGCTAGAGACGTGTTCCGGCGTCGTTAAACCTAGTAGTTGTCGTTCGCCTCTTGGCTTTAGACAGCACTAGTACGGACTTGTGCTCCCCGTACCGTTGCGTATATAAAGGGAGACCCCACTAGGTTGCTATCCTTTATCCATAGGAAGCCGAGTCTGGTGCCCTATACCCTTGATACACCGAACACAGCATTCGGGGAGATTGCCTACACGTACGTCAAGTCCTTGGTTGATTTCTCCTTCATTTTTGAAACCAAGGTGTATATTGCAGTTCACGGTTATTTGGTACACCCTTTACCTTATATTCCCGAGTAGTAATTTTGATCTTTTCTGACTCTTTAAATTTGAAGGGATCATTAAGCGCTTGTCCTTTCACACTTGTTTCCAATCTGAAAGTGATAGAGTCACCTTTTTCCTGTTTCTCGACACTTAAAAGATGAAATGGTAGAGTTTTGTTTCAATGTTTTAAAAATTAACTGCCCACAAAATATTTCTGGTTAAAGTTAGTTTCCTTAGGGTGTTGTTCTAAATATTTTTTCTAATGGCAACTTTTTCGGAGTTCACCAACCAAGGAATCCCCTTCGATGGGAATCCTGGTCATTTTCCTCCTTTTGGGAATGTTGGTGCTCCTTATATGGCAACATTGTCCCTTCCTGGGTTAACTGTTGGGTTGCCTATTTGGTTGTTTTCAACCTCTGTGGTCCCGAATGTCTTGGCTACTGTTCAATCAGTTCCTCTGCCTGAGCAACATCATGTTGATTCCAAGGTGGACCTCTGCCCTTCTTCGCCTGTTTCTGCATCCTCCTCTTCTACTTCGCCTGGTGGAAGTCTGGATTCGAGTAACCAGGTGACTAAGAAGAAGAAGAAGAATACAAAGAAGAAGAAGTCAGATAAAGGAGAGGCTAGCGTTGCGGCTATTGTGCCTAAGAAGTCTCATCTTGATAAACCTTCCAACCCTCCACGGAAAGTCAAGTTCCCTGGCATGTTGTGCACGGGAGACCATCTTCTTCGAGACTTCCTTGGCATTCGCAAGGTGCTTGAATAATGGTCCAGCAGTCGTCCACCGTTGCCTTTGGCTTCCGGGAGTCAGGTTGGGGGCACGTCTTCAGCTAGTGCTGGTAAGGCCCCTAAGAAGCAGGGTAAGATTACCAATCCCTGTAAGTTGTGTGAAGGGCATCATTCCATTCACCTTTTTCTGTATATGGATGAAGCCAAGAGAGTGTTAGACAACCTGACTGTTTCTACACCATGCCTTCCGGCTGGTTACAAACAACTTTCTTTGAGTCTTCCACTAGATGATGCCACGATTGCTCAAGAGTCATCCTTGGTCAATCCCACTCCCCCGGAAATTCAGATTCAAGAATCCATCCCTGACCGACCATTGGTCATGGGATCAGTTGAACTGGCCCCGTCTGCGGTGCACCAGCTCCTTTCCATCGAGAGTGGCTCCCACATCCCTCATGTTCTTCTTGTTTCTTCAGATTCCTTGGACTTGGAGAAAGATTCTCTTGTCCCCATACCTCAAGAAGCTGCTCCTCCGCCTCTCGTAATAGAGGTCCCAGAGGATACCCCTCCCACCTTCGAAATGGAGGTCATGGAGGATGCTCCTTCTTCTTCCGTAACACCAGGGGAAGACCATCTCAGTTTGATGGTAGCCCCTCCGAGTAGTTTGGTCACTTCCTTTGACTGGAGTCGATTTGCGGGATACCGCCTTTCGTCTTATGTGCCTTTCGAGATAACGGTACAAACCTCTGGTCTAGTCGTACCTAGCACTTTTATAGATGAAGGCACGTCTGTTAGTATTTTATCCTCAACTATTTGGCAAGCTTTCGGTTCGCCGCCGCTTGTGCCTATTACGCAAAATTTGTTGGCATTTAATAGAAGAACTAGTCAACCATTAGGGATCCTTCCAAGGTTACCTGTTACTTTGGGAGGTAAAACCGTCCATATGGACGTGATGGTTGTTCCAGTCCCCTTGGATTTCAATCTTCTTTTGGGGCGCAATTACACCTATGCCATGGGAGCGCTTGTCTCCTCCCTTTTTCGTGTAGTCTGTTTTCCACATGAAGGGCGGATCGTGACCATTGATCAGCTTTCGTTCTTTGGTCCCGATGTGGCAACTGGACCGCCATCATCCCTTCCTGGTTTTTATCCACCCATTGTATCTGCCCCACCGCAGGTCAACTATGTGGCCACCTACCCCGTGCCTATACCCAGTGATTGTGCCATTGTGCATCAGGTGCTGGGGGCATTGGGTCTTGACTTCCAGGATGTTTTCCTTCCATCAGGAGTGGAACTCTTGGAAGCAATGACTTCTTGTCCATTATGATGAGGTCGGTCGGAGAAAAGTTTTTTTTCCTTGTGTCAAGGTCCTTAAAAAATGAAACAAGCTCTCCCGAGGATAGTTCTTTTAATGTGTCAACCTCTTTAAAACAATGAAACACGTTCCTGTTCAATTCGAGTCTTTGTTAAGATCTCGTAAAATACCAGTCGATTCTTTCTCTTGATCTCGTAAATTGAACCTTCACTCCATCTGCCTTTCATATGGACTGAAGCTTGGGGGGCATGTACCTCGAATTGAGTCACCATGCTGGGGGCATGCTTACTTTTTCAAGCATAGTTTGTTTCTGTTTCAAGTTTTTGTAAAAATGAAACTGGTTTCAAGCATAGTTTATCTTTGTTTCAAGCTTGTGTAAAAATGAAACCAACTTCAAGCAGAGTTTCCAAATTTCAAGCTTGCGTAAAAATGAAACCTTTCCCATTTTACCTCTTGTGATTTCCATTTTATCAGCCTATTTTTCCAGATGAGCCTTGGTTTTCTCACTCCATCGTCACTATCTGCTTGGCCGATCATATGCCTTCATGTGGTGGTTTAGCCGTTCCTGAGGAGCCGCTGCGATGAGTGGTCTTGTTAGCCAACCTCTTGACCTTTACTTGTTTTGAGCAGTTCCACCATTATCGGAACCAGTTGCTACCCTTTATACCACTCGTTCCTCTAGGAGGAGTCAACTTTCAGCTCTTTTCTGACTCTCTAAACATGAAAATATTGCCGAGTCCCTTGTTGTTTCGATCTCGTTAAAGTGGACACAAAACGACATCTACCCAATATACGTTTACCCCTTTTTCGGGCTGGGATAGATTACTTACGAAAAAGGAATACCCTAGCCTATCGCGACTAGGAGGTTTTCTCAGATATTGTTTTCTACCTTTTCGGATCTGAGGAACTATTTACGAAAAGGGACCTTTGGAGTTTACTTTTATGCTGTCTTTTTAAACTCTCTAAATATGAAAATACGCTGAGTTCTTCCTTTGTCAGACTCATTAAACCCTGATGACATTGGATTCAGTCATAATGACGTTATTCGAGTTGCTCCTTCCTAGGGCTCATTAAATGTACTAGGATGGATTCGTCCGAAGGACGAACTTATATTACGAGCATATGCTATCCCCTTCAAGCTTGTTATCAAAATAATTGGGGTACTTGCCAGAAATGGTGGAGGAAAATGGAACCATGATCATTGGCGTGTCGGCAGTATGTCGCTCTTGAACATGGCACTTCTCTGCATTCGTGTCGGTTTGGGGACATCTCATCTCATTTTTTTTTTTTTTTCACTTGCCCCGTGGGTTTGGGTGATCCTTTTTGACCTCTCATCTGCTCTTTTCCTCATCGCCATGACCTCTGATCCGTTGATGTCGAATACTGCCAAACTCACTATCGTGCCACCACATGTTGAAGAGAAGTTGACCTCTGCAAGTATCAACCTTCCTCTGATTCTCATCTGATCCTGATTCACAAAGACATTATGTTCCTCTGTCTCGCGTCAATGATGTGGGAAACACTATGGCCCACCTTCGATCAAGGTCACTTCCTGTCGACTTCAGCTCATTATCCAGGAAGTTGATCTAGAGACTCCCTTCTGGTACCTTCGAGCCTGCATGCCTCAATGGCAGGTTCTTCGTGTTCGACGTGAGGTTTTCATCATTGGCCTCTGATCGAGTGATTCTATGGGTGTTCGACGCCAGCTTATTGATTCACATGCTGTGAATTGTACCTATAGTACCTTGAGTACCATTGGCATTAATGGTGGTACCCCTCGCATCTGTTAACAACCTTCATCATTGGCTGGTAATCAGGCGATGGTCTTGCATGTTCGACTTCAGCTCACATATTCGCATGCTTGAAATTGTACTTTTTTCGGGTCAAGATGGAGCACAAGACCCTGGATTTTGTCTGTTGGAATCCAGGCTGCGATTTTGTGGATTATTATGATTAGTCACATGACTCACTGATTGGATGGCTGCGACCATACCTGAGTCTATTTACTGATCCTTACTGGATGGCTGCGTCCATGCCTCGGATCTGGATTATTACATACTCTGTTATGGATGGCTGCGCCCATGTCGCCAATGACATAGTCGCCATTGGAGACATCGCTGTAATTTCCTCACGTGTGCTCTTCCGACGCGGTGCTCGCCGGACACGTTCTCATAAAGCATTTCACCCCTCTCTCTCTCTCGTGCCTCATGCTTTAGGGGGCATCTGTTACACAACAATTTGTCACCGTCCCTGCAATTCCCCATCCCGCACAATTGGAGGGCTCATTCCGTGACCTGTGAGCAGTGACATAACTTAAAAACACTTTCATGGCATTCCCCTAAACATGTACTTTCATTTCCCTGAAGACAACTCCTTGTGAAAAACCCTAAAAACACCCCTTTTTGCATTGGCGCGGGGAGCCAGTTCAGTACCCGCGCCCATGGGGGAAATCCTTCAAAGAGGGCACGCCAATTGGTGCTCTGTCTCAGAGTCGCACTCGTGCCAGCCATTTTAAGGAGTGTTTTTTAAAAATAAATGGTGGAAGTTTCATCCTAACCAATTCATAAACTGGCATCTAATTTGAGTTGGGAGGTTTGGCTCCAGATCTCCATGTAGAGGAAGTGGTTTGCCACCTCTCATGGAAGCTTCCTTGAGGATAGGGCCAATTCCATGATTATAGGGATCCCAAATCCCCTTCCTCCATCTATAAAAGCTTGCTCATCTCCTTTGCAAGCTAGTCTCCAATTTCCCAAGAGCCATCAGAGCCTTATGCTACAAGAGCCTTGATTCATTCCATTAAGGCCAAATCCAAGCAAGGATATTATTGTCGAGACATCCGAAGAGAGAGGTTTGTCCCATCCCCGACAGGCTTTTTCGAGACATGTTCCGCTGGCGACCCTCCGAAGGAGAATTCAGCGTCAGAGCTATGGTTGTATTCTTCTTTGATTGATTAATGATAAGCGACTATTGGTTATGGTTCCACTCCTGTTATTGATTATGATGATGAGTTATGTCTTCTCTGACTGACATATATTTGCATATACTGGATTTTACGCTTGTTTTTTTTTGTTTCTTACGTGTGCAGGTGTCCAATCACGGATATCGTGAGGATTGTGATCTGCCGGAGCTAAGGAATGGGAGCACTATTTTCTCTACAAGCGACAACGTTGGATTCCAGGTAAGCCTTCATCGCTAGTTGGTTTATTTGCAATTAGGAACCTGCACTATAGCGTGAACGATTGTTGCTAGACCCGGTCTGGGCTAGTAGGTATCGCCTCTGTCCGCAGAGGGGATTTACCTCCACAACACCCATTGACCTGCCTAATGATTAATTCTGAATCCCCATAAACTTTGATTCTCTTGGCTCCTAAATTTTTCAACAAACGTAAGCCTAAAAGCAGGGATTTATATTCCGCTATGTTATTCAAACACTGAAAGTTTAATCTATAGGAATGGCCTTCTGTGTGATTATTTTCAGTGTTATGTATCCAAACCCCAGCACCAGCATTATTCCTAGTGCATGATCCGTCAAAGTTCATACTCCACAGAGGATTAGTCTCGGGTTTAACAGTTTGACTATCCTCCTCGACTGAAGTGCTTTTAGATGTTTCTTGAAGATCAACACTTGGCTGGGCTTGTTTTAATTCCTCAAGTTTTTCGAGATGTTGAGGAACGAGTTCTTAACTGCTAAGGTTAAACAACGATGGACGCATGATTTGTAGTTCAGGACCTGTGTTTGCTTTGATAAAGTTCACGTGTTCAAAAAATTGTTTAGACATTTCTGTGGTGTTTACCTCCTCTTCTCTATCGGCCATTAACTCTGTTAAAGTGACTTGTTCATCCAATATTTCATCATTAAAAAGGATAAATGAGTCAAGGTTTGTTTTTATAGAATATAGGGGAGAGTTTTGCAGTCTGTCTTGACTAGTAACCATGTACTTCATATGGGACTCCCTGTAAAGTCTTCTTGATTGATTAAACACAGGGATGGTCGCATAGGTCATATCCATATGCATAGTCCCCTGTAACTTAGCCCCCCAAGATCTTGATAACAACATTCCATACTTTGGGGGCACATAACCACAACTATATCCATGACCAAACATTTGGCTGGAATCTGGGCTAATTTAACGCAGAGGTCTTTAATTAAACCCAAACATTTTACTCTGCTAGAGTCAAAAGAGTATAGGTCTTTATAAGGTCTGGTGATTTCTAGACCCAGGCTCTCCATTACAGCCTTTGGCATTAAATTGTGAGAAGCTCCTAAGTCATGCATAGCGTTGTGCAAGATCTTGTCATGAACGTTTAAACTTACATAAAAGGGAGGAACAGGTCCCTCTTGACACTTACCTTCAATCTTAGGACCAAAAATAAGCTCTGGTTGGTCATCATTAAGATTGATTGTGTCATTATTATCCTCAATATTTAAAGCCTTCAAAATTTGGGTTCTATATACAATTTGGGTAGCTAACTTAGTAAGGGGAACAAAGAATAAAATTTGGAAATTTCTTGCTCCAGGCTGAAAGGAATTTGACTCTTTAAAGCGATGGTTTGAGCCTTATTAGCTATCATTCTGTCAGCAACATGAGTTTTCTGATTTGTTCTATTTTCATTTGACAAAAGTGTTTTAATAGGAGTACTAGCTGAAGTGTTAGTACTGCTAAGGTCTGCACTCCGTTTATCATTGTTTTGAGTGTCTTTCTCTTTACTTTTATCAGATTTTCCAGCTACTGTCTTGTCTCTTTGTTTTACAGTTTTTGGTTTGTTTACAGTGCTATTTTGTGAAGACTTTTCAGAGGTTTTGTTGTTGGGGGTTTCTAGATTTCTCTTTCTTATAAGTTCATACTCCTTCTGAGGCTCTATGATAAAATTTTCCATGTCTTGATAATAACTTTCATCATCATCTCTTTTGTCATCATAAGGTGTATAAAGACCTTGTTTTCTATCATAATGGACTTCAAAGTCATCATTATCTACTCCCAACATATTTATGTCCTCGTCCTCTACTTGGTCATCTATTTCTTTAACATCACTCACATAGTTTTGGTGAAAGGGAGGAGTGATCTGTTGATCATCTTCCCTTGGTCTATTTTGAGGTTGGTTTCTTTTAAAATTATGATTTTGATTATGACTTCTATTTTGAGGAGCATTTTGGTTTTGGCTTGCTTTTGCTCTCTCAAGGATGCTCATTTTATTCATCAAGTCCTCCATCATTTTCTCCATCTTCAAGCTGGAAGTAGAAGGTGTAGATTCTTCTCTGAAGGACACTCTCTTCTCATTCTTCATCCTTGCTCTTTTCTCCATCAAGTTGACTTCCACAACAAGAGCACCTGTTTTCATCTCTTCAAGAGTTGCAGGATCTCTCTCTCTCAGCTGATAGGCCATCTAAGGGTCAAACCCTTTAGAAAAATTGTTTAGAGCTGAGCCTTGTGGAGGTTTTAGATCTGGGGAAAGGGCATTATACACACTATTAAATCTGGTGCAGTAAGCTTGAACACTTTCCCCAGTGTTTCTATGGAGGTTTTTGTAATCAGAAAGGACTTGGAGAGGATTCTTCTTCACTTCCCATTTGTTTAAGAATGTTTGATGGAAGGATTGGAGATCATTTATATTGTGGGGGGTTAAGCCTTTAAACCATTTTCTTACTTCTCCCCCCAGGCTTTGAGAAAATAATCTAAGCTTGACAGAATCATCATCAATTTCATTTTTGTAAAAGTAGTCATTCATCTTATCCATGTGTTGTGATGTAGTAGTAGCATTACTAGCATCATGTAATGGAATTTTGGACTGATAGTCCTGTGGAAGATTGACTAAGGGAACAGGAAGGACTAAGGGAGCATACCATGCTGCCATGATATGTGGTGGAGGTGGATTTACAAGAGGTGGATTAACAAAAGGTAAAGTGGGTTGAAGTGGAGTGGTTTGGACAGTGGATGTTTGGTGAACAGATATGGATGGAACCGCAGTAGATTGTTGAGTTGATCTTGGATGAGAGACACCTAAATTGTGAAGGAAGTGTAAATCAGGTGGTGTTGTTTCTCTACTACCAGGATGTTCACTTGCTTCCGGGGATGAAAGTGAAGGCTCAGAGTCTAGCTAAATTATATCATCAAATGACCTAGTTCTAAAGGGATTTACTAAGTCAACTTATGATTTTTGTAGAGCTGAAAGATTTTTAGGAACTGAATTAGCTCTCAAGGGTGATCTGAAAACAATTGATAATTTTATCTTAGGAGACTCCCTAAGGATTCTTTCTGGGTTATCAACTATGTCAGGTGGATCTAGGTTGGGATAGGCTCTAATATGAATCTTTCTAGGAGCCACTATGCTATGTTTTTCAGACCCAACTAAAACAAGAATAGTTTAACCAGATATGAGAATATTTAAGAGGTTAACTAGTCTGTTTTACACAAAATTTTAATCCTACAGTCCTCTAACTGAGTTTTAAACAATGTTATAATGATAAAGGTTCTTCCCAGTGGAGTCTTAAAGTCTATTAAGGATTGTGGAGTTTCCAAGTGGAAGTTTTTAGCTCTTTTCAGAGGTAAAAGGTTTTATGGTCCACAACCATGTTTATTGAATACCAATCTAAAATATTTTTGGGTTTTCTGAGTTATTTTTCAGTCTTATTGGTTGTTAAGAGTGTCCTAAATCTGCTTCAAAACTTAGCTACGGTTATGAGACAAAGACAGTCTACTCTTATGGCAAGCCAGTTGATCCTTCAAGGTTAGATAAAGTATTATGAGAATCCTAGGGTTTGCCTAGTTTGTCACTGATTAAAACAAGTTTTACCATGATTACCATTACTTGGTAGTGCTTGAAAAGGCTGCTTTTACTCATGATGTTTGTATGAAATTTTAAGGGGAACCAAAGATTCTGGGTTCGATCCCCAGTGGAGTCGCCAGAAATGTTAGGAATCTATAATTAGCAAGATTGGCAAAGTCCAATCACAGAAAAAACATTATTTCAACCACTTTGGGATTCTAGGATCTAGCTCCAATCACAGAAACTTACTCCTTGGGCGTGATTGTACTTGTTAGCTCCCCGTAATCAGCAAGATTGGCAAAAGTCCAACCGTGGAGAGAAACATCATTTCAACCACTTTGGGATTCTAGGATCTAGCTCTCCTGAATCCGGAGAGGGATCTATCCAATAAGTTGCAAAGATGGATTTTTCTTTGAAATTTTTATGGTAATGATGTTAGGCTAGTTATGAGGGCAAAGGGTTTTGCTTGTTTTTGGATGGTTGAGCATGATTATTGTTTGAGGTAGAAAGTCCTAAATGCAAAAAGTTTTCAAAGGTGAGAAGTTGCTAGCAATCAGAACAATCTTTGGCTGAAAATATAGATATAACGCTGGTTTTTAGTCCATTGGGCTATGGAGTCATAACAGGGATTTAATTGAGTGACAACATCAAGAGTGATCCAAGGGGAATGTCATCTATATCACAATATTATTTAGATTAAAATGATGGAATGGAAACAATAAAGTGTCGGAGGGGTGGAAACTAATAATAATTTCAACAAGGATTTATAGTCAGTCCTAACAAGAAAAATCCTTGAAGCAACTGTTTAAAACCAACCAAAGGGCAGGGCTCACCATAAAACTCTTTGGACAAGCTTACATTAAAGATAACTCAAGAGACAAACAATCCAGTAATCCGCATAATTACCTTCAGAAAGGATAAAAAACACTTAAGAGAAACAAAATGCAACTTAAGATCAGATAAGGTACTTTTAAACCTAGTCTTCTTTCAGCAAACACTTAGGGAAAACTTTTAGAATCTACCTTTGGAGCAAGAAACTAGAAAACAGGGCTCACCATCACTTTTCTAGTCCAAATTTAATAAGAAAACAATAGAAATCACATTCAAGAACAATGTTTAAAGCAAACAGTAGGACGAGGGAATGCCAACATTCCTAACTGCTTAGACTGTATTGAATCATTCTTAAATAAACAAATTGGAGGAAAACATTGAGATAAAGCTTCTCAATTAGAGAAGGGTATTGGTAAACAGTAAGTCCTAACTCTATGCTTTCTGTTCTTTATCAGAGAATAATGGAAAATGTGGCATACATGAAAAGGGAAAACAAATAACAAAGAAAGAGGCACTTCACCAGTGACATAGACCAGGATCCCGAGAAACAGCTTGTATATTGAAGTCAAACTAGTTACATCTTCAAGTCCAATGTTTCAGTTCAGCAATCATCTTCACTTCTCAGCCTAACTTATTAGATCACAAACAGAGCTTCAAGATCCTTTTAACAGTATTTACAGATAGAAGTTTCAAGCACAAGTATATTTCAAAGTTCTGCAACCAACAATTTCTCATCTTCTACAGAGGTATTTATAGAATAATGAGGAGGTGGGATCTGATAAAAGATATCCAAGGGTAATTAATACAGTCTTTAAGGCTTCTTGGCCTTTGAGGGGCTCGTTGAAGAATTTTACAGATTTTCTGTCTGTATTAATTATTTTACATTTAAGATTAAGATCGGTGGGAGATTTTGTTGACTTTTGAAGCTCTGTGTCATGTTGGAGTAACTATGCAGATATTTAGTCGTTAAGTTCTTTGGCAGAATTAACTCTCTAGCTGTGATGAAGTAAATATCTGATTTGATCAATAACTTCGGCCTTGGTTTGAATGCTTGTGGCTACAGGTGGCACTGTGGTAGCTGAGAGGAATCAATTTTCCTTTGTTATGGTGGTGGAGGCCTTTCTGTCTGATAAACACTTATGATTTTCTTTAATTATGTTTTAATTTGGAGGATTAGGCTTTTGATAATCAATCTTAGCCGTAAACCCCAAACTATCTTCAATATTCTGTTTTGGTATGTTTTTCCTTCGACACGGATACTCTTTGATTGTGATTTTTCTCACTGTGTCTTGTTGATGTGCAGTGTTGCGCAGGGCTCGTGAGGCATCAATTCCCATGAAGCATTGAAGAGACTTGGAGTTTGAACCCTACGAATGGTTTCCTTTGATGAATCGAAGGCGTGAGAATCGCCATTCCCAGCCTTCAGCTTTTTCTTCAATATGATGGAAAAACCATTAATCACCTGCAAAACATAAACTAATTAAAAAACCTTGTGATCTGTGGTTAAACTGCTTCAGAGGGCGTGGGGAAAGAGCATGGCCGTTGGATGGAATCATCCAACGGTTGGGATTCATTAGAGGCAGTCAAAAAGAGAGCGGAGGAAGAGAATAAATCAGATCCGTCGATTGCATGGAGATCAACGGTGAGGATTAGTCGAAAAACACAAAGTGGAAAGGCGAAAAGCGATGAAACCATGAGGGAAAGATCCAGGACCGTCCGATATGGACACGTGGACGGTCCAGATCCAATCGGAGGATTGCAATCAGCGGTTTTACAATCGGCGGGGAGAGAGTAAGGGTGCAATAGAAATCGTTGATGCTATTGGCGCGATCGGGGAAGGCCAATGTGATTGTGCAATCGGGGAAAGGCCGATGCGATGATTTTGGGGCCGTCGATCTACAAATCAGATCGACGGTGGAGGAAAGATCAGGGAATTTCGATCGGGAGAGGAAATAAAATGTTCTTGCTGGAAAGTGCCGATGCGATGCTGCGCGGGCCGTTTGATTCTGCTTTAAGATCCACGGTCGAGATTGTTTTAAAACTTACACCAGCGGAAAAACCTTTAATATTTATGGAAACCAAGTATTAACGGGAAAAACAAAGGTTTTAGCTTCAGGGGTAGGTTATGTTAGACTCCTATACCAATAGGTGTCATATATCATGATTGACTTTATGAGCTATGTAATATGTTCATACCTTTTCTTGTTACAAAGGTTTTCCATATTGTCAAAAAAATAAAAAAAATTTAAAAAATGTAAAGAGGGTATACTCTAAAAGAAAAATCAAAGGGTGAAAAGAATAAAAAATGGCCAAAAAAAGTAAAAGAAAATGAACCCCACCAAAAGAAAGGCCAAGGAAAGTGTGCAAGTCTAAATGCCACTACTTTTTACTCTTATGTAATAAACAAAATTGTGTGCAACTTGTAACTTATGCCACAATTGATGAACAGTCAAACAATTTAAGCTTGGCTTGCTCATATTTGAATTTTGTGTTTTAGAGATAGAGAATAAAATCTGACCAAACTGTTTAATCTTGGCAGATAATTAGATAGGTAGAGTAAATAAAGGAGCTCAACAGTTTAATCTGAGCCCTTGGATGTAATAAGGATAGAATTAGATATATTTCTACATGTAAAAAGAAAAAGTGTGATAAGTGTTTTCCAGTCTAAGTGCACCCTAATAAAGAAGAAAAAATGTTAGGTTAAAGTAGGTAGGGTAGATAGATGATATTGCAGAATTACATGTGATGGATATTGATTCTAAATGTGTTAATCTTTACTTTCATCACAAGTGAAAAGGCAGACACTACACTGGAAAAATTTCAAGCAAAGAAAAGTCAAAATTATTAACTTCCCTTCTCATTTTTCCCTAAAAATTTCACTAATTTCCTCTAAGTACTAAGGTATTTGAAAATTGGAGGGGCTCAAGGCATTTCCTTGACTTTTGGAGGGACTGGACCCTCGGCCCAATAATTGGAAAAGCCTAAGTATTTAAAACCATTCATCATGTCATTCATTTATTTCTAAAAAATCTTTTCCTAAGTAAAATCCCATTTTACTTAGGAAAATTATGCAATATTTCATAAAAACCCTATTCATTAAAGCATAAGTTAAACACATTACTTTAATGTTTTTATACTTAGCGCTTATGTTCATTTTCCATATTAATTTCTAACTTATTATTTAAATCCCTATGAAAATTTCTCCTTTTCCCGTATTATTTTAATAAAATTATCAATAAATATATATCCCGCCCCTTTGGTTAAAAAATAACCATATAATCATTAATATTGATTAATTGGTTGAAATTTCCAATTAATAAATAAACCCGACCCTTCGTCATATAAAGGGATTAATTAACCCTCATGGTTAATTAATAACCTAATCCACCAATCAAATCGCCCGCGATGCGATTGTTTTATAATAAATTGCTTTGGGCCCGCCATATTAATTCTCTGTCATCTTGCCTTACCGACGACCATTCGATCGATCAACTCAAGATCTACGGTTGTCATCTATATCGCTAGGCATCCACGTTCGAATGATAACGCGCGATGGCCAAGCAGTTTTTTGAATAGTATCGTGCCATGCGTCGTGCATCGTATGGAATCGCACGCCCTCCGCCTAAAACTGCCCTTCCCCAAAAGCTGTGCGATGGAAACCGCTTACCGCCTACCTCCTGTGACGAAGCCTCTGTACTTGCTGATGTCATCCATTAAAAAAATAAAAAACCTGCCAACCTTTGACTCTGTAAATAAAACAAAAGAACCCGCTTCTTTTTCATTATCTCATACCAGTGTCCCATGCAAACATCAACTGTCGAAGTTCACCAACCGCCACCTTGCTAAAGAAAATTGTAGTCGAGTAATCCAGAGTTCGTCTGCCATAGCCAGCACCTATTTTAATCACTGTTCAAGTCCCAGAAAATAGGTATTTACCTAAATTCCCATCGAAATCTGTAAAAATCCTGGTTTTTGTTTAAATTTCACACAAAAAACTCAAACAAGGTTTAAGACTGGTCTTTAGTTCATTCCTCAATTGCAACTGCATTCCCAAACATGTGATTGTACCCTTTTTTTTCATTAAAACCCTAATTAATTTCTGAATCCACAAGAACCAGAAATGGAAATTCCCGTGGCTTTGAATGTCGCACCCTTGAATGCCCCTCACAGAGATTTAGATTATTTTCCTTTAGCAGACAGAGATTTCCAAATTAAAGACCTGGTTCTCAGTGAAAATACCCTTCGAATTTTTTGCCATTGCAGAGATAACTACCTGAACGGCTTGGACATTGTTGGACTATGGGAATCCAAACTTCCCATGTATCTTCTCCCCTCAGTCCACATTTTTCCTGAGATAATCCATTACTGCCATGCAAATTATGATCCCAATCAACGAGTAGTTTTGTCCCCGAATCAAGACATCATTTTTCCAATAACTGCTTAGTCTATTAATGAAATGTTACAGTTCCAGCTTGGTCAAGCCCTGAATCCCATCTCCATGGGAGATTTACTTGAAAAATCTGTCAATTTATCCCATGAAGAATTAAATCGCCTTTTCCAAACCTTCATGCTGCCAGAACATCAACCCAAAGGCCCTCCCCCTTATGGTTATACCGTTTTCACTGATGTGGGCAGGCTTATTTTGAATATGATATCCTCTATAATGGGTTTCAATACTAGTGAATATGTTGACCAATTAACCCTAGTATTGTTGTCAATCTTTACCCCTGGACAGCCCCTTGCTGTCAAGTATTATTTTTCTTCCTACATTGCTGATAAAATCCATGATCAGTTCATGAGATTAGAGAATGAAAGAGTGTTCAAATATTCTTCTGTTATTTATCATCTCATGCTTTACTTTCAATTAGAGAATTTCCCTTTCCATGTCAAAAAACTTGATGCCAAAGGAAATCCTAGGTCTGTAATCTTTTGGTCTGCTATCACTCATAATTCCCCTGATTCTCCTTATTCTTAAAATGAGTTAATTGACCTATTTGTACACCCTGCAACCACCTTGTTGACAGGAGTCTCCCCTCCTAGGGTCAGTAGTGACATCAAGAAAATTCTCCAACTCTCAAAGAAATACAGGATTGGTGATTGGTACTTATACCAAAATCACACAGAAATCAGAATATACGGGTGTGAGTTATGCCCTTTCAAGTTGCCAAAATATGTCCCAATGAGGCTCTTTGCCTTAGAATATTTCAAACAGATGATCAATTCAGACATAGTCAATTTTTGCAATGCAAAGAAAAAGGCTCAACTTAGAATTAAAAGTGAATTAGATCCCTTTATCTGTAACTCTAGGGATGCTGGGAAAGAAGCTGAAAGAATCTTAGAAGATTATCTCAGATTACAAAAAAGTTTCTACGGGGTACCTTATGACCCAAACAACTCTATTTTGTGATAGAAGGATTAAAAAAAAATTATCACCATACATTCATCAAAGAATCCTAGAAATTTAATAATATGCCAATATGGATGAATGGATGGAAGGGACATTGATAGAAAAAGATAGTGAACCGGTCAGTATTGACAATGTTATGAAAGACCTTGAAACAATTCTTGACCTAGACTCTTTTGGACAGGTGGAAAGACCAAGGATTGGTCCCTCTTTTGCTGGAACTTCCCAGCAAAATTTACAAGAAATCAGTGCATCAGCCACAGTGGCATCTAAAGGAAAGGAGAAAGAGGATGATATACAAGTTACAGAAAAATTTACAATGACAGAACAGCCTGAAACTTCTAAAGAACAGGGTCAAGTACAGGTTTCTCCTACTCACACCAATGTGGCAGAAATGTCAATTTTACAAACTCCTCTCAATGTAGAAAAAGGTAAAAAGAGAGACACTGAAGCAACTACCCCTATCAGTGGATCTTCAGAATAGCCTGATGCTAAAAGACAAAAATTAAATACTCTTCCAGAAGTAGAATCTGTTCATGAAATCCCTGATAGTTAGGGGGGGAGAAGAATTGGGTAGTCAACAAACATGTACAATCAGTGGGACATCCACTACTTTACAGAGAAAAGAGTTGCAAAGGCAGAAAAGTGCAGAAGTATCATCTTTCAAACCACCAATAAAAGATGCCTGGGATATTAAAAGGACATTCATAAATATAAAGGCCAGAAATGATCCTCTTAGACTTCAAGTTTACAATCAGTGTTTGAAGATGGCTCCTAAGAATCAACAAAGATTGATGTCAGCTTATGACATCCAACAAGGTAAAATGTTAATGAGTCAATTCAAACCCAAAATGCAGCAACCTCAAACAGCTGCAGATTATATCAGAACTAATTTTGAAGTCATAGCAAAGGATATTCATCCTTTGGATCAAATTGAGCTGCATAAAAAAAAAGGTGAAATGATTTATTCTACTTTGACAGATAAATCAATGATGACCCAGAAATTGCAGGATTCTTTGGAGAATACTAATGCTTAATTGAATTTTGAAAAAGCCTCTTCTCAGGCTAAGGACAACATGATAAAAACTTTGGAGGAAATAATTATTGGATTGGGTCATAATCCTAAGGATGTCATGGGTATAGAAGCCTTGATCAAGAAAAAAGATGATGATATTACAGCCTTGAGAAAACAACTGAAGTTACCAGCTTCAAGGCATCCACAGACAGCAGAAATCATAAAGAAAAATTCTGAAGAAGAATTGATGGATTTTCTCTTGAAATTAAATGAGCAACTTAATGAAGCTGAAAAAGAGCTTGAAAGGCATTAAAAGACAAGCAGCCTAATATTCTAGTATCTACAGTAGAAGTGATTATAGGTACTACAACAACAGGTCAACCAACAGAACTATCACAGGGAAATACTTCAAATTTAAGTACTGAAGAATTAATAAAGTCAATGGAGGAATTGAAACTCCAAGTGACAGAGCTTCAAAAAACAAAGGAACAATTCACCACTTTAGAACAAAAATATGATCTCTCGAAGATGAATGTTGCAGATAAAACAAGAGAGGTCAATAGGTTAGAAAAATTGGTTAAATCATTGGAGAAGGATCTCACATTGGAGAAGTGAATGAAGGAAATAAAAGAAATTCTTTGGGACAACATCGTCCAGTCAATAAATGATGTCTAGCCCTCAGTTCAAATAATGTATGAACATAATGTTTTAGTTAAAGTGGCTCTAGAAGAAATTCTGAAAGCTAGAGAAGAATTGGGAAACATGCCTGAAGAAGCCAATGAACTTATCCATTTTTTAAATACTAAGAACAAACATCAACTTGAAGAACTTGGCATTCAAGATAGGACAGGGACAGTTTTGGAAATAAAAAGAGTTTTTACTAAAAGAACTCTGATGCAAAATCTAGAACGAAGATGCTCTAATATGCAAGAAGAAAGTAATGACTTCATAAAAATATTTGATATTTTGTTAAATAAAGGATTGCCCAGTCCTTTAGTTTTAGAGGATAAATTGATGGACCTTGAAAGTTATGTTGAGAAATTGGACAAGCATGCTGACAATCAAGCCAATGCCTCAACTAGTTCATCAGCAGCAGCATTGCCTATAGGCAAAAATATTCATGACAAATTGGAAAATTTGTTTTATCTTGAGCATGAGATAAAGCATTTATTCCCAATCCAGCCTACTATATTTAGATATATAGAGACAGATGAAACTCTGAGAAAGCTGCAAAGGACCAGAATACCGGAAGCTGAATGGTGGGAAGGAATGTTAGAACTTTTGTAAAAACTATCCTTACATGAATTTTTGATTATGTACTATAGTAAGTCATGATAAGAAGGATAAAAGGATAAACAAAGGTTAAAGAGTATCAGTGCAGATAAAGAGTTTAAGTAAAACAAAGCAGCCAACACATAATTACTAAAAAGGACAACAACAAGCCAAATCATAGGGCCTGCTCCCAGCACGTTCTCAAAAGAAGGAAACAGTGCAACATCAGTTATCATTTCTCTTATCTACGACACCATATGTCTCTAGTTTGTTGTAAAATATTTATGAGTCATCCTAGATTATATCTCAATTTGTTATGAGATATTTTTTATATATTTTTGTATAAATACTCCCTCAATTGGAGTATTGAGGTGTGAATTCTTAGACTTTGCTGTAACATTGACTATTTTGGAATAAAGTGTTGTTGGACAAATTTCGCATGGCTAGCTGGATAGAGAATTGATGCAAAAGACTTTTTACAGGATTCTTGAATCAGACAACGGATCAATAAGTCATCTATCTCTTATGTTTTAAAGTTTTTATACTTGTTTATTATATCAATATGTTTAACATCTGAATGATTAACGAAAAGCAATAAATCAGAAAGTGCTTAAGTGCAATCTGCTTTCAATCGTTGTTATTCTAAATGTTTTCTTCTAAACTGGTTTAAACAATGAATTCTTAATTTCTCTTGTTTTACTAGTTTATGCATTTTGATTATTTAGTAAAGAATACTTAATTTCTTTTTATTAATAATCACTCAATTTCCCTCTTTTGAATGTGTTGAAGTATTATTAATTTCCCTTCATCCATTTTGATTCCATTCCATTCACTTTAGATCTATAATTGTTCCCTATTTGATTACCTTGCCCTATGAAACCATCTTTTGTTAAGAAACTTAATCTAGTTAAGTCATCTTTCTTTGAATCCATTAGCCCAATGGCCTAAAATACTCAATCTTACCCTTAGCTATTGAATTTCATCACCCAAACTCAATCAAAATCCCTGGACTTTATAACTAGCCTAATATCTTTAAAAAAAATCTAAATTATACAGAGAGAGCCCTCTTTGGGTACAGATTGGCTAGATTATGTACCTAAAAGTTGGTTTGTGGTTACCTCGAACCCCTTTCCTCTTCCCAAGAAATTCAAGGAAAATCTGAGTGATAACATAGTGGCGACCGTACTGGGGATCTGAATAATATTATTGTTACTATTTTTTACTTTATAAACTACAGATGGAGCCTGAAGTTAGCCAGGTGTCCTTTGAAATTGCTCTTGCTCTCGAATTGCAAAAGTAAATAAATGTTGCTTTAGTCTATCTCCGGACTAGTTTATGAACTGAACTTTGGTTTCAAACATTTGATCAATTCCTCTAGTCAAATAAATCTTTAAGAAAATTTAAATCCAATATCTAAAACTTCTTAAAGAGATTGTTGAAGTTGTATTGTTCATTCCATTTAGACAAAAAACCAAAAAATATATCACCTAGAAAACTAGCTTCAGAAAGGACTCATTACACCAGGTCTAATCCTGATCCAAATCCACCACCTGTGTTTGAAAATCCGAATCTGATCCCCAGAATTCTTAGGAGACAAGATAGTCAAGAAAGCTCTGGTAGTTCTCGACCTCTCTATAGATCAATCACCTGTCCTGTGAAGTGGATTTATCTTGAGGATGAACCTTTTGATGAGTAGTCTGAAACCTCTTTATTTGTAAATTTTTCTGAATCTGAGTTGTCCAATTTGGTTCCAAACCTAGTATTTATTGAAGATTTACAATTTGAATTTGTTACTTCACATCTTGATAAACATTTTCGAAATTCCATACAATCTGAGCTTACTTCTGAAGAAACATAAAATATTTCTGTGATTACTTCAGCCTCTCCAAGTTCATCAACATTTCCTCAAACATCTCAACCTCAAATTACCCCTTCTAATCCTCCATCCATCACTCCTAGACCAACCTCACCTGTTATTTCATCACTACCTCTTCCAATGGAAAACAGATATGCTCCTTTGGTATTACCAGTCAATCTAGGGGCTATGCCCCAAGACTACCAAACTAAAATCACTCCCTTTGATGGTTCTGGTACTTATACTGCACAACAGCATACTAAAAATATGACTGATTATTTTGAAAATTATGAAATAGATGTTGATGATGTAAGAATGAGAATATTTGTCCAAAGTCTTACTGGAGAAGTTAGGACCTAGTTTAGAGCCCTTCCTGCGAATAGTATCGCTGATTTACCAGCTCTCTATAGAACATTTTTAAACAGATGGGAAAAGAAGAAAGATCCTCTTCAAATCTTATCAGACTTTGGAAAACTAAAGAGAGGACCAAATGAGACTATGCAAGATTACTGCACTAGGTTCAATGAGGCTTACAATGCTATTCCCCAAAACCTTAGACCTCCTCCAGATTCAGTATTAATCAAATTCCCTGATGGATTTGATTTTGATATGGTGTATCAACTTAGGGAAAGAGCTCCTCAAAATTTAGAAGAAATGCAAAGTATAACTGTTAGTGTTGAAGCCAACCTGATAGAGAAACGAGCTAGAGCCAGAGCTGAAAGGAGAATGCCTTCAAATGAAGAACCCACAGCTTTTTGAAATGAAACTGGATGCTATTATTAAAGGAATGGAAAGGCTAGGAAATAGAGTAGAAACAACTGAAAGGAAATCTCCTTGGGATGGTCAACCGAATAATACTGTGAGAAATCCAAATTTCAGAAGGAACCAAAATCAAAATACTAGAAAAACGGGTCCTTACCAAAATATTAGGCCCCCATTCCAGGAAAATTATATTAAAGGCTCAACTTCTAAGGAACCAACTAAAGATGCTCAAATAAACAACGTGAATGAACACAAGAATGAACGAGAAGTTTTCTTGACCCAAGATGATCAAGAAGCTCACATTATTAATCAATTTCAAACCCATTCAGGAGAATCATTTGAATTTAAGGAAGGATATGATGCAGCCATTTACGAAGTTCACAAGAAATACAATTTGAGGAGTAGAAGAATTGATGTCCCGGAAACAAGTAAACAGAAAGCTACGAAGCAACCCCTCAAAGGTAAAACCAATACTACCCTTGTACATATTCTCTCTAAATCAAATTCTAATCCTGCTAATCCAATAATTGAAGATGTATCTGATAGTCAACTGAATAACAGACAACTTTCCAATACTCTTCCTCCTAAAGGAAATGTAGAGGAACCTCCAGAAGTTGATTCGGGAACAACTTCAGCGCACAACCCCATTCCTGAGAAGGAGAAAAATACTGAAAACATAGAAGATAAAGAAAATCCAACTGTTCGAAATACAAGGACTCAAACTGAAAAACCTTTTAATCTGGAAGCTAAAGTAGGCAAATTAAAAATAGTTGTTCCATTGTCTGAATTAGCTAAGAATGATGTTTACTGAAGCCAAATCAATAGATCACTCAATATTACTGGAAATGATTACTCAGTAAATGTTTTTGATGACCAACCCAATTTAATTTTTGGCCCTGAAGTAAATGGAAAACCAGAAAGTGGAGGAACTCCTCCATTCTATGTAAGTTTGAATATACATGATAAAATACTTCATAATTCCATGCTTGATTCTGGAGCATCTCACAATGTAATGCCCAAGGCTGTAATGGAGAGATTAAACCTAGACATCACCAGATCATACAAAGATCTCTTTTATTTTGATTCAAGTCAGGTGAGATGTTTAGGATTAATTAAAGATTTGTGTGTTTCACTGGTTCAATATCCTGCAAAAACAATTTTGATGGATATAGTAGTAGCAGATATTCCTCCAAAATATAGTATGCTATTGTCCAGATCTTGGGGTGCAAAAATTGGAGGATCTCTTCAATTAGACATGTCATATGCTACTATTTCAGTGTTCGTCCAACCTAAGAGACTATACAAAGAAACTTTAATGAAATATGTAGTCAGTAGTCAGGAGAAACCTGCAAATTTCCCCATCTACTCAGTACACTCTGATATGGACTCATTTACTCTTTATAATGCTGAATTTGATATTCCCATTGAATTAGAAGTTCCAGCAACAGAACCAAAAGAAATTGCAAATAAATCTAGTGTTCAAATCCATGAAATCTCTGAGAACAAAGAAACATCAGATACTCAAGAGAAACCAGAAGAAAGTAAAAAACCAGATCTCACTGTTAAGAAAGTTCTTGAGTATCCTGATAACAATTATGAACATGAAATTCTTTGGCATTTAGAATTTGATGGTTCAGTTAATAAGTTAGGAGCAGAAGCCAGAATTTGGATACACAACCTTGAAAATGATCATGCTGAAGGTCATTCTTATAGATTAAACTTTAAGTGCACCAATAATATGGCAGAATATGAAGCTCTTTTTCTAGGGCTTAAACTTGTCAAAATATTAGGAGCAATTAGAGTATCTGTTATAGGAGATTCTGATTTAATCATTCAACAGATCAAAGGTCACTTTCTGACAAACGACCCTAGACTGAGAGAATATAGAGGAACAGTTGTAGAGATTCTCAATACTTTTCTACAGACTCAACTTGCTAAAATCCCAAGAAAACAAAATTTGCATGCTCATAGTCTTGCAATGTTTTCTAGCACTTGTAAATTACCATTTGAACCTAATCATCAGTTCACAGCTGAGATTAGACACAAACCAGCCATACCAAACAATTTTAAGAATTGGCAAGTGTTTGCAAGTAATGAGCAAATTAACAATTTCCTGACTCTAGAGAATGAATTTTCTAACAGTAACATAGATGAAGATACAATCATTGAATCTGATCAAATAAATGAATAAGAAACAAAATTTTTAGAAGAGAGTGCAATTCAAATGCTTCATCCAACAAAGTTCACCAAAAAAGAAATGCAAGACCTTAAACAAATGGAAGTTGATGAGATTATAGAAGAAGAATCTGAGATCATTAATTTAAAAGACAATCATTTGCCTAAAGGATTAACTCCTCTGGAAGATCTTTTCGACTCTAATGATATTCCAAAGAAACCCAAAATGGAACCATTGAAAGAAGATATTGAGGAATATAATTTGGGAATTGAAGAAAGTCCTAAAATGATAAAATTGTCTAAATATTTGCATCCTGATCAGAAAATAAAATATGTTGAACTATTAAGAGAATTCCAGGATGTCTTTGCCTGGAGTTATGAAGACTTGAAATCATATGATACCTCTATAATTTAGCATACTATACCTCTGAAAGAAAATCAGAAACCATTTAAACAGAAACTCAGAAGAATCAACCCTGTACTACTGCCTTTAATTGAAAAGGAAATCAAACGAATGTATGAAGCAGAGATAATTGCTCCTATTAGATTTTCAGAGTGGGTGTCTAATTTAGTCCCTACTAGGAAGAAAACTGGATAGATCAAATTATGTGTTGATTTAAGAAATGTAAATAAGGTTTCTTTGAAGGATAATTACCCTTTGCCCAAAATGGATCACATTTTACAAAGAGTAGTAGGTGCTTCTAGGATTTCTCTTTTAGATGGATTCTCAGGATACAACCAGATTCTGGTTCATCCCGATGACAAGGAAAAAATAGCTTTTACAACACCATGGGGCACATTCAAGTATGTTAAAATGTCATTTGGACTTAAAAATGCTGGAGCAACCTTCCAAAGAGCAATGGTCATTGCATTTGCAAAAGAAATTCATGACTTTCTTGTTATATATGTGGATGATTTAACTGTTTTTTCTAAATCAGATCAGTAACATTTGGATCATCTCAGACAAGTATTCATAAAATGTAGAAATTATGGTATCTCTTTGAATCCAAAAAGTTCTTGTTTGGTCTTGAAGAAGGTAAAATCTTGGGCCATATTATCTCCAAAGATGGTATTAGAATTGATATTGCTTGAATAGAAGCTATATTGCAAATACCTCATCCCAAAAATGTCAAAGAACTTCAAGCTTTCCTAGGAGAAATTAATTTTTTGAGAAGATTCATATCTAGCTTAGCTGAACTAATTAGATTGCTTACTAACATGTTAAGAAAGGATTAAAGTATTAAATGGACAGTAGAAGCCAAACAAGCATTTGAAGAAATTAAAATGGCTTTGACCAGAACACCAGTTCTTACCAGTCCACAATTTGATAGAGACTTCATAATATTTTCATTTGCATCAGAACATACTGTAGCAGCTGTTTTATTACAAAAGGATTATCAAGGATGTGAAAAACCTATAGCCTTTTTTAGTAAAGCACTAAGGGATGCATCATTAAAATACATCATGGAAAAACAAGCTTTTTCACTTATAAAAGCCATTAAAGATTTTAGAATCTACATATTGTATTCCCATGTGATAGCTTATGTACAAAATGCTGTTGTCAAAGACATCTTAACTCAAGATGGAATTGAGAGCAAAAGAGGTAAATGGATTGCTACCATATTAGAGTATGATATTGAAATAAAACCTGCAAAGCTTATAAAAGGACAGGGTTTGGCTCAACTCATGACAAAAAAAAATTGTCAAGCCCTGGATATTAATGAATTGGATGACGAACATGAGATGGCGACTCCACAAATCAGTCATGCCTTCTTAGATTCACCTTGGTATGTTGATATAATTTATGTATTGTTAAACCTGCAAGCTCCTCCAGGGTTATCCAGAAAAAAGAAAAGGTTTTTGAAGATGACATATTTAAAGTTTTGTATTTTAGATAATGTTCTCTTTTGGATAAATCATGATGGTATTCTATTAAATTGTTTGTTAAAAGATGAAGCTGACAAGGCTCTCAATGAATTCCATGCAGGAGACTGTGGTGGACACCTTTATTGGAAATCAACTGCAGACAAGATCCTAAGAGCTGGATTTTATTGGCCAACCTTGTTCTCTGATGTAAAGAAATTTGTCACTGCTTGCCATAAATGTCACATTTTTGAAGGCAAGAGAAAACTATTACCTTTACGCTTGAAACCAATTTCCACTGAAAAACCTTTCCAATAATGGGGCCTGGATTTCATTGGAGAAATTCATCCTCCTTCTTCTGGCCAACACAAATGGATCCTCACTGCCACAGACTATTTTTCCAAATGGATAGAAGAAATTCCTTCCAGACAAGCCAATGATATTGTGATCATAGGATTCTTAGAAACCAATATATTATCAAGATTTGGCTGTCCTGAGACAATCATAACTGATAATGTTGCTGCCTTCAAATCTAAGAAGATGATAAGTTTCTGTAATAAATATCATATCACCTTAAACCATTCCACAGCCTCTTACCCTCAGGGTAATGGACTAGCTGAATCTTCCAACAAGATTCTCATTAATATTATTAAGAAATTATTGGAGGAAAACAAGAAAAATTGGCATAAGAAACTTACAAATGAACTATGGGCAGACAGACTCACCACCAAAAAATATATTGGGACTAGTCCTTATGAGTTGGTTTATGGTATTGAGGCTATATTTCCTTCATCTTTAGGAGTTCCTGTAATGAAATTACTTCAAAAAGCTCAGGTTGAACCTAATGATATTCAAAGGAGAATAAATCAGACTGTCAATTTGCAGCAGACCAGAGAGGAAGTTTATCAGAGATCCCAAGTATTGCAGGAGAAACTAAAGAAGATATTTGATAAAAGGACCAAGGAAGAAGATTTCCAATTGGGAAACAAAGTTTTAAGATGGGATTCTAGAAGAGAGGATAAGGGAAAACATGGGAAGTTTGACTTCCTGTGGAAAGGACCTTATATTATTCATGCTTTACAAGGAAATAATACATATTTTCTGAAAAACTTGGATGGTACAGAAACTGAAGAAGGACCAGTTAATGGTCGAATGTTGAAACATTACTTTGATCCTATTTATTAGGATATCCTTATTTTTAACATGTACATACTATATCCTTTGTAATGTTACAATTTTGAGTGGATAGTAACTTACTGAAGTTGAAGCCCGAAGAGAAGGCCCTAAGCTTCAGAGGTATTACTGTCATACATACAATAAAGTAACAAGCAAGAGGAATTCTATGGTTTAGTCAAAAGCATTCTGATGAGGACAACTGACCTGCTGTTCTTGACTTTTCACCAGGAAAAGCCATTCCCAAGTGGAGCCAGTGTTATACTCCTATACCAATAGGTGTCATATATCATGATTGACTTGATGAGCTATGTAATATGTTCATACCTTTTCTTGTTGCAAAGGTTTTCCATATTGTCAAAAAATCAAAAAAATTAAAAAATGTAAAGAGGGTATACCCTAAAAGAAAAATCAAAGGGTGAAAAGAATAAAAAATGGCCAAAAAAGTAAAAGAAAATGAACCCCACCAAAAGAAAGGCCAAGGAAAGTGTGCAAGTCTAAATGCCACTACTTTTTGCTCTTATGTAAATAAACAAATTGTGTGCAACTTGTATCTTATGCCACAATTGATGAACAGTCAAACAGTTTAAGCTTGGCTTGTTCATATTTGAATTTTATGTTTTAGAGATAGAGAATAAAATCTGACCAAACTGTTTAATCTTGGCAGATAAGTAGATAGGTAGAGTAAATAAAAGGAGCTCAATAGCTTGATCTGAGCCCTTGGATGTAATAAGGTTAGACTTAGATAGATTTCTACATGTAAAAGAAAAGAAAGTGTGATAAGGGTTTGCCAGTCTAAGTGCACCCTAATAAAGAAGAAAAAATGCTAGGTTAAAGTAGGTAGGGTAGGTAGATGATGTTGCAGAATTACATGTGATGGATATTGATTCTAAATGCTTTAATCTTTACTTTCATCACAAGTGCAAAGGAAGACACTACACTGGAAAAATTTCAAGCAAAGAAAAGTCAAAATTATTAACTTCCCTTCTCATTTTTCCCTAAAAATTTCACTAATTTCCTCTAAGTACTAAGGTATTTGAAACTTGGAGGGGCTCAAGGCATTTCCTTGACTTTTGGAGGGACCGGACCCTCGGCCCAATAATTGGAAAAGCCTAAGTATTTAAAACCATTCATCATGTCATTCATTCATTTCTAAAAAATCTTTTCCTAAGTAAAATCCCATTTTACTTAGGAAAATTATGCAATATTTCATAAAAATCCTATTCATAAAAGCATAAGTTAAACACATTACTTTAATGTTTTTATACTTAGTGCTTATGTTCATTTTCCATATTAATTTCTAACTTGTTATTTAAATCCCTATGAAAATTTCTCCTTTTCCCGTATTATTTTAATAAAATTCCCAATAAATATATACCCTGCCCCTTTGGTTAAAAAATAACCATATAATCATTAAAAGTGATTAATTGGTTGAAATTTCCAATTAATAAATAAACCCGACCCTCTGCCGTATAAAGGGATTAATTAACCCTCACGGTTAATTAATAACCTAATCCACCAATCAAATCGCCCGCGATGCGATTGTTTTATAATAAATTGCTTTGGGCCGGCCATATTAATTCTCTGTCATCTTGCCTTCTCGACGACCGTTCGATCGATCAACTCAAGATCTACGGTTGTCATCTATATCGCTGGGCATCTTGCCTCCGTACTTGCTGACGTCATCCATTAAAAAAATAAAAAACCCACCAACCTTTCACTTTGTAAATAAAACAAAATAACCCGCGTCATTTTCATTATCTCATACCAGTGTCCCATGCAAACATCAACTGTCGAAGTTCACCAACCGCCACCTTGCTGAAGAAAATTGCAGTCAAGTAATCAAGAGTTCGTCTGTCATAGCCAGCACCTATTTTAATCACTGTTAAATTCCCAGAAAACAGGTATTTACCTAAATTCCCGTCGAACTCTGTAAAAATCCTGGTTTTTGTTTAAATTTCACACAAAAAACTCAAACAAGGTTTAAGACTGGTCTTTAGTTCATTCCTCAATTGCAATTGCATTCCCAAACCTGTGATTGTACCCTTTTTTTTCATTAAAACCCGAATTCATTTCTGAATCCACAAGAACCAGAAATGAAAATTCCCGTGGCTTTGAATGTCGCACCCTTGAATGCCCCTCACAGAGATTTAGATAATTTTCCTTTAGCAGACAGAGATTTCCAAATTAAAGACATGGTTCTCAGTGAAAATCCCCTTCGAATTTTTTGCCATTGCAGAGATAACTACCTGAACGGCTTGGACATTGTTGGACTATGGGAATCCAATCTTTCCATGTATCTTCTCCCCTTAGTCCACATTTTTCCTGAAATAATCCATTACTGCCATGAAAATTATGACCCCAATCAACGAGCAGTTTTGTCCCTAAGTCAAAACGTCCTTTTTCCAATAACTGCTCAGTATATTAATGAAATGTTACAGTTCCAGCCTGGTCAAGCCCTGACTCCCATCTCCATGGGAGATTTACTTGAAAAAACTACCAATTTATCCCATGAAGAATTAAATCGCCTTTGCCAAACCTTCATGTTGCCAGAACATCAGCCCAAAGGCCCTCCCTCTTATGGCTATACCTTTTTCACTGATGTGGGCAGCCTTATTTTGAATATGATATCCTCTATAATGGGTTTCAATACTAGTGAATATGTTGACCAATTAACCCTAGTATTGTTGTCAATCTTTACCCCTGGACAGCCCCCTGCTGTCAAGTATGATTTTTCTTCCTACATTGCTGATAAAATCCATGATCAGTTCATGAGATTAGAGAATGAAAGAGTGTTCAAATATTATTCTGTTATTTATCATCTCATGCTTTACTTTCAATCAGAGAATTTCCCTTTCTATGTCAAAAAACTTGATGCCAAAGGAAATCCTAGGTCTGTAATATTTTGGTCTGCTATCACTCATAATTCCCCTGATTCTCCTTATTCTTACAATGAGTTAATTGACCTATTTGTACACCCTGAAACCACCTTGTTGACAGGAGTGTCCCCTCCTACGGTCAATAGTGACATCAAGAAAATTCTCCAACTCTCAAAGAAATACAGGATTGGTGATTGGTACTTATACCAAAATCACACAGAAATCAGAATATATGGGTGTGAGTTATGCCCTTTCAAGTTGCGAAAATATGTCCCAATGAGTTTCTTTGCCTTAGAATATTTCAGACAGATGATCAATTCAGACATAGTCCATTTTTGCAATGCAAATAAAAAGGCTCAACTCAGAAGTAAACGTCAATTAGGTCCCTTTATCTGTAACTCTAGGGATGCTGGGAAAGAAGCTGAAAGAATCTTAGAAGATTATCTCAGATTACAAAAAAATTTCTACTGGGTACCTTATGACCCAAACAGCTTTATATGTGATAGAAGGATGAAAAACAAATTATCACCATACTTTCATCAAAGAATCCCAGAAATTGAACAATATGCCAATATAGATGAATGGATGGAAGGGACATTGATAGAACAAGATAGTGAATAGGTCAATATTGACAATTTTATGAAAGACCTTGAAAAAATGCTTGACCTAGACTCTTTTGGATAGGTGCAAAGACCAGGGATTGGTCCCTCTTTTGCTGGAACTTCTTAGCAAAATTTACAAGAAATCAGTGCATCAGCCACAGTGGCATCTAAAGGAAAGGAGAAAGACGTTGATATACAAGTTACAGAAAAATTTACAATGACAGAACAGCCTGAAAATTCTAAAGAACAGAGTCAAGTACAGGTTTCTCCTACTCAGACCAATGCGGCAGAAATGTCAATTTTACAAACTCCTGTTAATGTAGAAAAGGGTAAAAAGAGAGATGCTGAAGTAGCTACCCCTATCAGTGGATCTTCAGAACATCCTGATGCTAAAAGACAAAAATTAAATCCTCTTCGAGAAGTAGAATCTATTCATGAAATCCCTGATAGTCAGGGGGGAGAAGAATTGGGTAGTTAGCAAACATGTACAATCAGTGGGACATCCACTACTTTACAGAGAAAATAGCTACAAAGGTAGCAAAGTGTAGAAGTATCATCTTTCAAACCACCAATAAAAGATGCCTGGGATATTAAAAAGACATTCATAAATATAAAGGCTAGAAATGATCCTCTCAGACTTCAAGTTTACAATCAGTGTTTGAAGATGGCTCCTAAGAATCAACAAAGATTGATGTCGGCTTATGACATCCAAAAGGGTAAAATGTTAATGAGTCACTTCAAACCCAAAGTGCAGCAACCTCAAATAGTTGCAGATTATATCATAACTAATTTTGAAGTCATAGCAAAGGATATTCATCCTTTGGATCAAATTGAGCTGCATAAACAAACAGGTGAAATGATTCATTCTACTCTGACAGATAAATCAATGATGACCCAGAAATTGCAGGATTCTTTGGAGAATGCTAATGCTCAATTGAATCTTGAAAAAGCCTATTCTCAGGCTAAGGAAAACAGGATAAAAACTTTGGAGGAAATAATTATTGGATTGGGTCATAATCCCAAGGATGTCAAGGGTATAGAAGCCTTGATCAAGATAAAAGATGATGATATTGCAGCCTTGAGAAAACAACTGAAGTTACCAGCTTCAAGACATCCATAGACAGCAGAAATCATAAAGAAAAATTCTGAAGAAGAATTGATGGATTTTCTCTTGAAATTAAATGAGAAACTTAATGAAACTGAAAAAGAGCTTGAAAGGGCATTAAAAGACAAGCAGCCTAATATTCCAGCATCTACAGCAGAAGTGATTACAGGTACTACAATAACAGGTCAGCCAACAAAACTATCACAGGGAAATACTTCAAATTTAAGTACCGAAGAATTAATAAAGTCAATGGAGGAATTGAAACTCCAAGTGACAGAGCTTCAAAAAACAAGGGAACAATTCACCACTTTAGAACAGAAATATGATCTCTCGAAGATGAATGTTGCAGATAAAACAAGAGAGGTCAACAGGTTAGAAAAATTGGTTAAATCATTGGAGAAGGATCTCACATTGGAGAAGCCAATGAAGGAAATAAAAGAAATTCTTTGGGACAACATCGTCCAGCAAATAAATGATGTCTGGCCCTCAGTTCAAATAATGTATGAACAGAATGATTTAGTTAAAGTGGCTCTAGAAGAAATTCTGAAAGCTAGAGAAGAATTTGGAAACATGCCTGAAGAAGGCAATGAACTTATCCATTTTTTAAATACTCAGAAAAAACATCAACTTGAAGAACTTGGCATTCAAGACAGGACAGGGACAATTTTGGAAATAAAAAGAGTTTTTACTAAAAGAACTCTAATGCAAAATCTAGAACAAAGATGCTCTGATATGCAAGAAGAAATTAATGACTTCATAAAAAGATTTGATATTTTGTTGAATAAAGGATTGCCCAGTCCTTTAGTTTCAGAGGATAAATTGATGGACCTTGAAATTTATGTTGAGAAATTGGACAAGCATGCTAACAATCAGGCTAGTGACTCAACTAGTTCATCAGCAACAGCATTTCCTACAGGCAAAAATCTTCATGAAAAATTGGAAAATTTGTTTTATCTTGAGCATGAGATAAAGCATTTATTCCCAATCCAGCATACTATCTTTAGATATACAGAGACAGATGAAACTCTGAGAGAGCTGCAAAGGACCAGAATACCGGAAGCTGAATGGTGGGAAGGAATGTTAGAACTTTTGTAAAAACTATCCTTACATGAATTTTTGATTATGTACTATAGTAAATCATGATAAGAAGGATAAAAGGATAAACAGAGGTTAAAGAGTATCAGTGCAGATAAAGAGTATAAGCAAAACAAAGCAGCCAGCACAGAATTACTAAAAAGGACAACAACAAGCCAAATCATAGGGCTTGCCCCCAGCACGTTCTCAAAAGAAGGAAACAACACAATATTAGTTATAATTTCTCTTATCTACGAGACCATCTGTCTCTAGTTTGTTGTAAAATATTTATGAGTCATCCTAGATTATATCTCAATTTGTTATGAGATATTTTTTATAATTTTTTGTATAAATACTCCCTCAATTGGAGTATTGAGGTGTGAATTCTTAGACTTTGCTGTAACATTGAATATTTTGGAATAAAGTGTTGTTGGACAAATTTCGCATGGCCAGCTGGATAGAGAATTGATGCAAAATACTTTTTACAGGATTCTTGAATCAGAAAACGGATCAATAAGTCATCTATCTCTTATGTTTTAAAGTTTTTATACTTTTTTATTATATCAATATGTTTCACATCTGAATGATTAACGAAAAGGAATAAATTAGAAAGTGCTTAAGTGCAATCTGCTTTCAATCATTGTTATTCTAAATGTTTTCTTCTGAAATGGTTTAAACAATGAATTCTTAATTGCTCTTGTTTTACTAGTTTATGCATTTTGATTATTTAGTAAAGAATACTTAATTGCTCTTTATTAATAATCACTCAATTTCCCTCTTTTGAATGTGTTGAAGGATTCTTAATTTCCCTTCATCCATTTCGATTCCATTCCATTCACTTTAGATCTATAATTGTTCCCTATTTGATTACCTTGCCCTGTGAAGCCATCTTTTGTTAAGAAACTTAATCCAGTTAAGCCATATTTCTTTGACTCCATTAGCCCAATGGCCTAAACTACTCAATCTTACCCTTAGCTATTGAATTTCATCACCCAAACTCAATCAAAATCCCTGGACTTTATAACTAGCCTAATATCTTTCAAAACAAAGCTAAATTATACAGAGAGATCCCTCTCTGGGTACAGATTGGCTAGATTCTGTACCTAAAAGTTGGTTTGTGGTTACCTCGAACCCCTTTCCTCTTCCCAACAACTTCAAGGAAAATCTAAGTGATAGCAGGTTATATATATGAAAAGGCGCCCGGTTGCAGGGCCTGGGTCTTTATGAAATGTAATATGCCCGGGGCTTATAAATGAAAAGGGCCTATCGCATCGGAACTCTTTGGCACGGCACCAAGATTTGCGCGCTTTGAACTTTTGCGATGTGATAAGTGCCGAAATGGTTAGTGCTTGGTTCCATCACCAAGGCGTGTGGAGGGGAAGTGGTTTTTAAGAATTAGCCCAAAGGGGCTTAAGCCTATAATATTCAAAGTGGGTTTTTTATAGATTTTCAATGGTTTTCAAAGGAATTAAAGGGTTTCGATAAGGAAAAGAAAGAGTCTTAAACCTTACAAAAGGGATTTTATGAAAGGGAAAAGCGGAATGAATGAAAAATAAAGGAATTTTATGGGGGAAAAAGGGAATAAAAATGAAGGTTAGTTTTGAGTGGAGGGAAGGGGAAAATGGATTTTTGCAGTAGTCTTTCTTCATGGAAAACAACAGAATTTCAGAGTTTACAATGGAAACAGAAGTGAAGATTTAGACAAAGGACATTATGCTTTCCAGAGTCTTCAGGAGATAACACTTTTTAGCAATAAAATTTGTTCCTTGGAGGCTCCAAAAAAATTTTAGCCACCTTTTGCTATAACAAATTTTATAGGTGGCTAACAGTGGCTCCACTTGGGGATGGTGCCTTCTTGAAGGCATCAAGAATTTCAGACTTGCATTCTCTGGGAGGCTGACCTATGCCTCATCCATTGGATTCTCTAGGAGGCTGACCTATGCCTTATCCATTGGGCTGCAACTTTCTTTACTTGGATGATCTTCTTTTTCTCTTGAAAATGTTAGCATCCATGAAATATAATGGAAATACATCTAACCAAGCTCTCTTCCTACCCAATCCTACTAATCTAACATTTTTTCTTCATTAGAGTGCACTTGGATTGGAAAAATCTTTTTACAATATTTTATTCTTTTGAAAGCAGGAAATCTAATCTATTTCTACTCCTTATTTCTCCCTGAACTCAGATTAAACAGTTGAGTTCAGATGCTTCTCTACCTAAATCTACTAATCTGTTAGGATTAAACAGTCTAACATATTTTTATTTCTCTAAATTCTACAAAAAAAATTTAAAAACAGTCAAGTCAAGATTAAGCTGTTTGACTTGCTATGATCTATGGAATTAGCAAGACATTATTTTGCAGAAATTAAATTAAAATGGAAGGCTTAAGATCTGAAAGTTTTAAGCACTCCCTTCATCTTTTTACAGCTCTGCTTTGAATCTTGATTGAGTTGTTTCTTCCTTGTTCTCTGGTTCAGGTTTTGAGCTAATTAAAACCAGATTTACATATTTTTTGACTCAAAATTTGAAACAGATTTGAGTCATTCATCTTTTGAAACCTAAGGTTCAGATTTTGAGCTTGTTTGAACCTTTAATTTCTATCCTAATCTATCTACTGATAAGCCAAGATTAAACAGTTTAGCAAATCAAATTCACTATCCTATCAGCAGTCAATTTAAAACTAATTAGTCAAGATTATGCTGTTTGACTAACTAGAAGTGTATTTTTTAGGAGTGGCATTTAAGCTTGCACACTTTCAGATTTGTTTCTCTTTTTTGGTATGGAGCTATACCTTTCTTGTTTTTACAATCTGCCCTCTTTTCTTTTTTTTTACTGTTTTTGTATTTTTTATTTTTCTAACTTTGAATGCAATGGTGGATGAGATATTTATAATGAGAAAAAAGATAAAAAGGCTTTCGGAACATGTCATGGATCAATAGAAGTAATGTTTAAGCATCCTGCCATTGACAGGACCCCTAAAAAATTCTGCTCCATTCAACTCTTCTAAGAAATAAGCATTGTTACCAGCAGCTGAATGAATAGAGTAAGGGCCAAGCCATAAGTTGTCAAATTTTCCATGCTTTCCCTTGTCTTCCCTCCTTGAGTCCCACTTTAAAACTTTGTCCCCAATTTTGAAATTACTGGCCTTTGTTCTTCTGTCAAAAAGCTTTTTGATGTTGTTCTGCTTTTGTAATGCTTTGTTATATACCTCCTCCCTGGTTTGCTGAAGATGAATTGTTTGATTGATCCTTCTGATCATATCATTATCTTCAGTTTTCAACTCTTGAATCAACTTCACAACTGACACACCAAGGCTAGTTGGAAAATTGCATCAGTGCCATACACAAGTTAAATGAAAAGGGCCTATCGCATCAGAACTCTTTGGCACGGCACCAAGACTTGCGCGCTTTGAACTTTTGCGATGCGATAAGCACCAAAATGGTTGGTGCTTGGTTCCAGCACCAAGGCGTGTGGAGGGGAAGTTTTTTTTAAGACTTAGCCCAAAGGGGCTTAAGCCTATAGTATTCAAAGTGGGTTTTTTATAGATTTTCAATGGTTTTCAAAGGAATTAAAGGGTTTCAATAAGGCAAAGAAAGAGTCTTAAACCTTACAAAATGGATTTTATGAAAGGGAAAAGGGGAATGAATGAAAAATAAAGGAATTTTATGGGGAAAAAAGGGAATAAAAATGAAGGTTAGTTTTGAGTGGAGGGAAGGGGAAAATGGATTTTTGCAGTAGTCTTTCTTCATGGAAAACAACAGAATTTCAGAGTTTACAATGGAAACAGCAGTGAATATTTAGACAAAGGACATGATGCTTTCAAGAGTCTTCAAGACATAACACTTTTTAGCAATAAAATTTGTTCCTTGAAGGCTCCAAAAAAGTTTTAGCCACCTTTTGCTATAACAAATTTTATAGGTGGCTAGCAATACTTATGTCACAGGAGCTCTTGTCTCTTATCTCTTTTGCATGATGTGTTTCCCACATGAAGGAAAAATTGTGACCTTTGATCAGCTGTCATTCATTAATCCTAATATGGCTCCCAATAAACCTTCATTCCTAAATGGTTCTCATATGTAAGTGGTATCTTCCCCACCACAGGTTGATTATGTGGCAACCTGTTCCATGCACGTGCTACTGATGATCTAGTCAGTGATATAGTGCATCATATACTAGGGGCATTGGACCCTCATTTCCAGAGTGTTGTTCTCCCATTTGATGGGAAACTCTTGGAATCCATGAAATTTTGTGGGCCATGATCAGGTCTCTAGAGCAGATTTCCTTTTCTTGGGTCAAGATCCTTAAAAAATGAAACAAGGCATTAGGGGATTTTTTGAGGTCTAAAATAGGCCTCCTAAGGAAATTATAAAATAATAGTGCAAATAATAAAATAAGATTAGATTACAACATCAAATTTTTGAGGGAAACAAATATAAAATGTTTCTTCAAGTCTTATTTTCTACTTATCTCCCTATGGGTTTACTCAAATTTTGAGTGACAATAGCCTTTAGATGCAAAATTTGATTCCTCATCCAAGGAGTACCCATGTTGCATAGTTTCAATGGACCTTGCTACATGAAAAATGAGAAATACATGAAAAAAGTGATATCACATTTTTCATGTATTTCTTATTTTTCATGTAGGAGCATCCATTGAAAGTATGCAACATGGGTATTCCTTGGATGCAAAATTAAATTTTGCATCCAATGAGTACTCCCGCTCGAAATTTGAGTAAACCCTTAGGAATCACGTTTTTCATGTATTTCTTATTTTTCGTGTAGGAGCGTCCATTGAATGTATAAAACATGGGTACTCCTTTGATGCAAAATTACATTTTGCATCCAGGGAGTACTCTCGCTCGAAATATGAGTAAGCCCTTAGGGAGATAAGTTGAAAATACGAGTTGAAAAAGTAGTTTTATTATTTTATTATTTTATAATCTTTTTACCTTTTTACTCCAAAAATGGTGAATCATCCCCCATGGTTGACATCATCATCTTCAATCCTATTGGTTCTTATAAATTTTATTTTGGTTGTACATTTTTCTTAGGAGACCCATTTTAGACCTCAAAATTACCCTAATGTGTCATGCGGATAATTCTTTTACAGTTTCAACCTCGTTAAAAAATGAAACAAATCACCTTTAAATTCGAGTCTTTGACTAGATCTCGTAAAATCCTAGTTGAGTCTTTCACTTGATCTCATAAATGAACCTTTATTCCATCCACCTATTAGTAACTAGTAGTCTACATAGATGAATGAGATAAAGCTCAAGGGGTGTGTACCTCGATTTGAGTCACCATGATGGGGGCATGCAAACTTATTTCAGGCATAGTTTGTCTTCGCTTCAAACTTGCGTAAAAATGAAACCAATTCCAAGAATAGTTTATCCATATGTTTCAAGCTTGTGAAAAAATGAAACCAATTTCAAGCAGAGTTTCCCATGTTTCAAGCTTGTGTAAAAATGAAACCATTCTCATGCTGCTTATCGTGATCGCCATTTTTATCAGTTTTTTTTGTTTTTTTTGCTAGACTCATCCTTGGTTTTCTCATTCCATTGTCACCATCTATTTGGTCAATGATACGCCTTCACTTGGTTATTTTAACCTTTCTTGATGAACCACAACGATGAGTGGTCTTGTTAGCCAGCCTCTCAAACTTTATTTGTTTTGAGAAGTTTCATCATCATCGAAACCAATTTCTATCCCTTTACACCACTCGTTCCTCTATGAGGAGTCATATTTCACCTCTTTTTTGACTTTCGGAAATTTAAAAGATTGTCGAGTACTTTTCATTTCAAACTCGTTAAAGTAAATGAAATGATGTGGTCTCAGTATATGTTTACCCCTTTTTTAGGTTGAGATTAACTATTTATGAAAAAGAAATACCTTGATCAAACATGGTCAAGAGGTTCTCTCGGATATTGATTTCTACCTTTTCAGGTTCGGGGGACGATTTACGCTAAGGGACATGATGGATTTTTCTTTTCTGTTTCTTTTTCAAACTCCCTAAACATGAAAAAGACACTGAGTTTCCCTTCCCTTGGACTCGTTAAAAATTAAACGGCAAAAGACTTGTCACCATGACAAGACCGAGTTCCTCCTTCCTAGGGCTCATTAAAATTATTAGGATGGATTCATTCGAAGAATGAAATTACACGCTCAGCATATGCTATCCTCTTCATGTTGGCTATAAAAAATAAAGAGGTATCTGTTAGCAATAATGAGGGAAAATTGAAAGTGGAACATCTTGTGTGTTTTGGGCAACTTGTTGCTCTTGAACATGACACTCATCTACATTTCGTGTTGGGTTGGAGATATCCTTCATTCGTCATTTTGCCTCCTAGGTTTGGGAAATCCATTTGCCTCTCATTTGATCACCATTTATATCATCATGATTTATGATCCTATCTGAATTGAATGCTTCCACACTCCAGAGTTGTGTCGTTGATATTTTCAAGAGAAGTCTTTTTTGTCAAAGTCAAACATCATCTACTTATTTGACCCTCCCTGTAACTGTCCTAAATCACTCCTAGTATCTTGAGGTATCCACTGTTTCGTGTTGATGATGTGGGAATCAGTATGGCCCTCCTTTTACGAATCAATTCCTGTTGACTTCAGCGCATTATTCAGGATTATGGTTTAGAAAATCCTTTTTAGTACCTTGGGGATTCCATGCCTTACTAGAAAGTTCTTCATGTCCAATGATAGGCTCACATCATTGGCATTCAATCAGATGATTCTACAAGTGTTTGAATCCAACTCATTTATTCACACTTGTACATTGTGTTGTTGTACATTGAGGGCCATCCTCATTATTGGTGGTTTCTCTCATGCATGTTAACGATTATCATCATTGGTCGGTAATTAGGTCATTTTGACCATGTCCAACATCATATCATCTATTCACATAGCTATAATTGTACATTGGGTAGATTGAGATCGAGACGAATACCTTGGATCACATTTGTCATTATCCAGGATGTGTGGAGTTATTGATTATTCATGTTTGTACACATGATCTTGTCTATATGGATGGAAGTGTCCATCCTATGGATCTATCTTCGTGATCTCCTTAAGACGGATGGTTGCATCCATGTCCTGGGTTCATGTGTTATTTTATTCCTAGTCCACAGACATGTTGTTAGGGATATTTACATCAGAGATGTTATATTTTTTATCATGTGTGATTTGGAAGGTTTCCTGGTGATATTCTGAGTTCTTTACCTTGGTTCGTAAATCACTTCACCCATCACTCCTCGTTCTGCCTTCATGCTTTAGGAGGCATCTATTACACAATAATTTTTCACTTTGCTCACTTCTTGTCATTGATTCTGAGGTTCCCCGTGAAAAATCATGTGCATTATTTCCACCTGGGAAAAATACATAAATAGATCCTCTAAAGACTAAAAAATTTTTTCCTTGAAAGATCATTGAAGAAAATTATAAGCGAAAACCCTAAATTTCTGTGTCAACACTTTTCTCCAGTTGCTTGCACGTGCTAATGGCAGGTTGACAGTTCTACCCTAGTGCTTGCAACACTCTTTTGACTGATAAAATCACGTTGAAACCTTTCTGGCAGTGTTTCCTCAAATGAAGGAGAAGCTTCGACCTCTAGAATTTTCCAGGATGACAAGATTGATGTCATTCGATGGAGATAGGGACGAGCTCTCTCATTTAGAGATTTTTATCTTATCAATGGGGGATTATCCCTTGAAAAGTGGAACTTACTCCTTCTTTCATGGGATCCTAACTCCCTTTCCCTTCCTATAAATTGATCCCCATCACTCCACTACTAGTTGGTCACTGTTGGGTTGGTATGATCATTCCTTTTCCTTACATCCATGTATTTTGATAACGCTTAGGCTATCCGGGAGAAGGAGTGCTTTAAGAGCTTCGGTGAAGGACTTGAACATCACTAAAGGGAGGCCTCAAACATCAAGGCTATGGTTGTAAGCTATCTCTTTCATATTTGTTAATAAAACATATGGTGTTTTCTTTCTATATTTGTCTAATCATTCATGCAAATATTCTAATTTTCCCTAATCTGTTAGATAGTAGATATTCAATGTATGTTTTGTATTGGATTACATGTGTTGTTGTCTCTTAATCTCTTGTAGGTAATCGTATGCCACTAGTAGCGAGGAGCGAGCCTGAGGGACCTTGGATCGATGTCATCATCAAAGGATTCGAGAATAGCATCAGGAAGAGGTAGGCCTATTCCATTTATCATTTTTTTTTTGATATTAGCTAAGAAATCTTGCATTAGATAGTCTCAGAAGTTGCTAGACACACTCTAGGTCTAGGGAGATCACCTCTATCCACAAAGGGGATTTATCTTCACAACAAAATTGGTGACTCCTCTGGGGAGATTTAGCCTCTTTTCCCTCCATTTCCCATGTTGTTTTCTGATTAGTTTGACCAATCATTGGGATCTAAGTCTTTTTGGGTATCTATAGGTATCCATAGGATTTGATAGTTATTTCATTGTGTAAGGTTTGGTTTTAGTGTGAAATCCTTTTTTATTTTTCCTTGTTTTTAGTGCTCAGCACGTTTTATGCCCTTATAGTAGTGCTAGCAATGTTTTTTTATACAAAGAAGTTGCACTAATTTTTCTTTCACCATTGTTTTGTTCATCATAGATGCGCTGATCCCAGGGCTAGGAAAAAGATAGGGTTTCTGCATTAGAGGGTTCAGGTGACATCGATATTGAGCCTTAAACTAAGACTTAAATAAAGTTCAACTTTAAAATTTATCCAATTAACCTTAAGGAACATTTGAAATTAACAGAAAAATTTAGAGGTCTATGATAGAGACGTGTTCTGATGTCATTAAATGTAGGAGTTGTCGCTAACAATCTGTGTTACAATCTGGAGGTGAAACCTCATCCCACATATGGAAGTATATAGGACTATGCTCTACATATGAAAAGTATAAGGGGACGCTCTCATAATACAATTACATATTAGACAACACTACTACAGATTGTACTACCACGTATCGTCGAGTACATATTGGGAGACACCACTAGGTTGCAAACCTACCATAGGTAACCGAGTCAACTGCCTTGTAGAAGTGATGCACCGAACACAAAATTTGGGGAGATTGGCTGTCATACATTAAGTCCTTGGTAAATTTATTTGATATGGTGTATATTGTAGTTCACAAATACCTGGTAATCCTTTATGCCTAGTTCACCCTTTTTTATTTATTTTGTGTTTAATTTCAAAAATTTACTACCCACGGAATAAATTTTTATTCGTGAAAAACTCCTTAGTAGATCTTAGGTTGAGCCTAATGGAAATAGTTCATGATTTTACCAATCAAGGAAACCCCTCTGACAAGAATCCTGGTCCTTTTCCTTCTTTTGGAAATATTTGTGCTCCCTATATGGTAACATTGTCCCTTTCGAGATTTATCATTGGTCTGCCAGTTTGGTTATTTTCGAACCCCATAGTTCTGAATGTCCAAGCAGCTTCTCAACCAAGATTGCCTCCACCTGGACAGTGTCAACCTCATGTTGACCCTAAATTTGACCCCTCGCCTTCTTTTCCTATTTCTTCAACCTGTTCTTCCTCTTCGCATGATGAAATTTTGGATTTTAGTAACTAGGAAGCCAAGAAGAGGAAGAAGAGGACGAAGAAGAAGAAGCAAAATAAGCAAGGGGGAAACCAAGAAACCATTACTTCCAATGCAACTAATGTTGAAAAATATTCCATTAAATCTCATAAAGTCAAATTCTCTTGAAATTTATGTAAGGGTTATCACCTTCTTAGGGATTTTCCTGACATTCCTAGGATATTGGAAGTATGGTCCATCGACTCACATCCGCCTTTCTCATTGACCTTTGGAGATCATGCTAGTGACAAACCATAAACTAGTGATAAGGCCCATGGGAAAAATGGTAAAGTAAAATTTCCATGTAGTTTATGTGGAGGGAATCATCCCATTTACCTTTTTCCTTATATGTATGAAGCCTCCAAAGTGTTGGATAACCTTACGAATTCTCTGCCACAACTTCTGGCTGGTTATCACAACATTTTCCCTTGTCCTCCACTAGTTTATCAAGTGATCAATCAGAAGTCATCTTTGTTCAATCCCACTCTCTTCGAAAGTGAATCACATGAGTCCATTCCCGACCAACCATTAGTTCAAAAAATGGTCGACCTGATTCCACCTTCAATTGACCAGCCTTTTCCCGCAGAGAGTGAACCTCATGTCGCTCATATTCTTTTTGTTTCTTTAGATTCCCATTAATTGGAGGGAAATTCTCCCATTCCCACAGTACAGGAGGGCCATCCTCCCGCTCTCATAACACAAGGGGACGGTTCTCCCATTCCCATGACACCCCCTCCAAGTAGTATGGTCACTTCCTTTGATTGGCATCGACTGACAGGATATTGTCTTCCTTCTTACATGCCCTTTGAGATCATGGTACTGGCCTATAATGTGGTTGTAACGAGCACCATAATAGATGAAGGCACATCTATTAGTATTTTTTCCTCAACTACTTGGCAAGATTTCGGTTCTCTGCAACTTGAGCCTATTACCCAGAATTTGTTAGCATTTAATAGAGGAACTAATCAATTTTTAGGGATCCTTCATAAGTTTCCTATTACTTTGGAAGGAAATATCATCTATATAGATGTGATGGTTGTCCAAGGCCTTTTGTACTTTAACTTACTCCTTGGGCATGAATATACTTATATCATGGGAGCTCTTGTCTCTCATCTCTCTCACCTATTGTGTTTCCCACATGAAGGAAGAATTGTGACCATTTATCACTTGTCATTCATTGGTCCTAATATGGCTCCCAATCAACCGTCATCCCTAAACGGTTCTTACATGCAAGTGGTATCTTCCCCACCATAGGTTAATTATGTGGCAACCTGTTCCATGCCCATGTCTATTGATGATCTAGTCAGTGATATAGTGCAACATGTACTGGGGGCATTGGACCTTGATTTCTAGAGTGTTTTTCTTCCATCTGATGAGAACCTTTTGGAAGCCATGACCTTTTATGGGCCATGATCAGGTCTACAGAGTAGAGTTCCTTTTCTTGTGTCAAACTCCTTAAAAATTGAAATGAGCTCTTCGGAGAAAAGTTCCTTTTCTTGTGTCAATATCCTTAAAAAATGAAACAAGGTGTCATGAGGATAGTACTTTTACTATGTCAAACTTGTTAAAAAAATGAAACAAATCCCCTTTCAATTTGAGTCTTTGACTAGGTCTCGTAAAACCCAAGTCGAGTCTTTCACTTGATCTCATAAATGAACATTCATTCCATCCACCTGTTAGTAACCAGTAGTCTACTTAGGTGAATGAGATGAAGGTTAGGGTGCATGTACCTTGATTTGAGTCACCATTTTGGGGGCCATGAAAACTTATTTCAAGCATAGTTTGTGTTTGTTTCAAGCTTGCGTAAAAATAAAACCAATTCCAATAATTGTTTATCCATATGTTTAAAGCTTCTAAAAAAATGAAACCAATTTCAAGAAGAGTTTCCCATGTTTCAAGATTGTGAAAAAATGAAACCACTCTCATGCTACCTGTCGAGATTGCCATTTTTATCAGATTTTTTTTTTTTTTTTTTTAGATGAGCCTTGGTTTTCTCATTCCATTTTCATCATCTATTTGGCCGATCATACACTTTCACTTTGTTGTTTTACCCTTTCCCAGGGAACCATTGTGATGAGTGGTATTGTTAGCCAACCTCTTGACCTTTATTTGTTTTGAGAAGTTTCATCATCACCGGAACCAGTTGCTATCCTTTTATACCACTCGTTCCTCTAGGAGGAGTCATCTTTCAACTCTTTTTTGACTTTCAGAAAAAGAAAATATTGTCGAGCACTTGTCATTTCAAACTCGTTAAATTAAATTACTCGATTTGGTCTCAGTATACGCTTACCCCTTTTTCGGGCTGAGATTAACTATTTAAGAAAAAGTAATTCCTTGATCAAACATGGTTAAGAGGTTCTCTTAGATATTTTTTTCTACCTTTTCTGATTTGAGGGACGATTTACGAAAAAGGACATGATGGAGTTTTCTTTTCCATTTCTTTTTCAAAAACCATAAACATGAAAAAGACACCAAGTTCCCCTTTCGCCATACTCGTTAAATATTAGATGATGAAATAATTATCACCATGATGAGACCGATTTCCTCCTTCGCAGGGCTTGTTAAAATTACTAGGATGGATTCATTCAAACAATGAAATTACATGCTCAACATATGCTATCCTCTTCATGATGGATATAAAAAATAAAGAGGTACTCGTCAGAAATAACGGGGGTAAATTGAAAGTGGAACATATTTTGTGGTTTGGGAATATTATCACTCTTAAACATTACACTCATATGCATTTCGTGTTGGGTTGGGGATATCCTTCATTCTTTATTTTGCCTCCTGGGTTTGGGAAATCCATTTTCCTATCATTCGATCACCATTTTTGTCATCATGATTTCTGATCTTATCTGAGTTGAATGATGCCACAATTTAGAGTCGTGTCACCGATATATTCAAGAGAAGTCCTTTTTTTCAAAGTCAAACATACTCTACTTATTTGACCCTCTTTGTAATAGTCCTAAATCACTTCTAGTATCTTGAGGTATCATTGTTTCATGTCGATGATGTGGGAATCATTATGGTCTTGCTTCAACGAATCACTCCCTATCAACTTCAAATCATTATCCAGGAAGATGGTTTAGAAACTCCTTTTCATTACCTTGTGTCTTGCATGCCTTAATGGCAAGTTCTTCATGTTCGACAACAGGTTCACATCATTGGCATTCGATCGGATGATTATGAAAGTGTTCATCTCCAACTCATTTATTCGCACATGTAGATTTTGTTGTTGTAAATTGAGGGCCATCCTCATTATTGGTTGGTTTCTCTAGTACTCGTTAATGGTTCTCATCATTGGCAGATAATCAGGTAGTTTCTACCATGTTCGACATCATATCATCTATTCACATGGTAGAATTGTACATTGGGTATATTGAGATCGAGACGAAGACCCTGGATCACATTTTTCATTATCCAGACTATGTGGAGTTATTGAGTATTCATGATTGTACACATGATCCTGTCTATATAGATGGTTGCATCCATCCCATGGATCTATCTCCAAGATCTCCCTCAGACGAATGGCTACATCCATGCCATGGGTTCATGTGTTATTTGATGCCTAGTCCATAGACATCATGTTGTTAGGAATATTTACATCAGCAATGTCATATTTTGTATTATGTTTGATTTGGAAGGTTTCCTAGCATTATTTGTTGAGATTGCAACAAGATGATGAGCTTAGTGGAAAGAAGTCACCTTCACTAAGTGGGCCTGCAGGCTATTTTTGGCACAAGTCTATTTTTAGACATGTCGATCATATTCTATGAATTGCAGGATGCTATTTGTGGATGGTTGGTCAAGTTGGAAAAACATATCAACTTCTATTTTTAGACATATTGGGCGAAATCTATTTTTAGATTGCTAGTCTAAAAATAGATATGTCGAATATTATTAGCTCTTAATAATATTTGGACTATAAACATTATCGTATTCTCTTAGAGCACTTCAGTTAAGTGCACAGATGTGGCATAGGAGCTGACAGAAGGAATTATGTTATTCCTAAGGGTTAAGTAGAGCTATTGCATGGATACTTCAGTTAGAACTCATGTGACAGATTTTGGTGGAGTTATTAAAGTAGTTGATGGAGTTGTGTTCAGTTTAATTGAGTTAAACGTAGTTGAGCTAGTTGTATCTAGTCTAACTGATTGATACACTAGTGAGAGTGGTGTGAATTAATTATTAATTAATTCACTAATTATTAAATCATTAATCAACTAAAGAATACATCAGTTAACTACAGTGCATGGACAGTTTCAGTGGAGACCAGTGAAGAGGTAGGTGAAAGAGCAGTGTGACTATTAGTTGTGACTATACTGGTGCATGAGTTAGCACCACACATTGATGGAGATGCCAATGAGGATTGCGCAGTGCATACCAGGTGGATTCAAGTTCATTCAGAGCCTATATTCAGCAGGGATTGCGCAGTAGAGGTAGGCTAATAGGTGGCAGATATTGGAGCATGTGTTTTGCTAGATCGGACCTGATTAATGTGTATTAATTGGAGATTGTACTGAGAGCTTGTGAGGATCTTTGTATAATGATTGTTACATGATCTCTATGAAATATAATATATAGATATTTGGGGGTTTTTAGCTTTAAGCTTTCCCATAAAATATTGTGTTCATATGTGTGATTGTTTATGGTTTTAATGTGCGCATGCGATTGTTTTTATTTCCGCAATTAATGATCAATGGTAGAAGAGATTCTGTATTGTGCATGAAGTTAAAATAGTGTGTGATCAGGAGATTCTTGGTAAAATAACATATCATTTATTCAAATTTCTACATGGTATCAGAGCGATATTGATCATTGGAGCAATTGCAAAACATTGAAGCGGTTGAGTTTTGAGCTAGTGGAATTCGAATTTGCAGCAGTGTTTTCTTGGTGTCGAAGTTGAGATGTCTTTCAACGGATTTCGATTGGAGTATGCCCTTGAGGGAATCTTGAATTATATTTCATGGAAGGATAGGATGGAGGTGGTGCTGGATGGCAATGGGTTGAAGGAGTTCATAGATGCAAAAATTCCAAACCCTGCTTCTGGCGATGCTGTCGGACTTGATGCATGGCAAAAGAAGACAACAAAGTGTCGAAGAATTCTGTTGGAAGGTGTAAAGGATCACATAGTGTCCAGCCTTCATGGTAAGGCTTCTCCATTCTTGATGTGGAAAGAGTTGACAGACTTATTCCAAAGCAAGAGAGACCAAAGGAAGTTGGCGCTCAAGGATAAACTCAGGAACATAAAAATGGAGAAAGGCGACAGTATTCCCAAGGACCTCACGAAGTTTATCCAATGCAGGGATGAGCTGGGAAGTGTGGGGGTGACTGTAGATGATGAGGACTTGGTGAGCTTGGCTCTCCTTGGGCTTCTGAAGAGTTGGCATTCCTATCAGGACTCTGTCAATGGTCGGGAGAAACTGCCAGGATGGGAGCAACTTTGGTCAGATCTTGTGCAAGAGGAGATAAGGCGAAGTACCAGGGACAGATCTTCATCAAAGAACTCAGATTAATAAAATTTCACTTTGGCTACCAAAGCAAGGAAGGGGAAGAGCAAGAAGAATGCTTATCAATCCGGTGCGAAAGGTAAGAAGTAGGACATGTCCAAGGTGAAGTGCTTTCATTGTCACCAACATGGACATTACGCCACTAATTGTCCACAGAAGAAGAAAAATAAGTAGGTTGTTGGATCTACAGCTGGAGAGGCCTTAGCCTCGTAGTTTGAGCTGGATTTTTCGCTAATTGCATGGTTGGTATCAAGTGTAATGGGATCAGTGTGGTTTCTTGACAGTGGTGCGTCTCTTCATATGACTGGACACAAATATTTTTTTACTGATCTGGATGAGAAAGATCTTGGAGTGCACATCGAGATGGGAAATGATGGTAGATACAATGCGACCGGTATCAATACCATTTCTTTTGAGAGGGAGTCTAGTAAACCCTTCGTATTGAAGGAAGTGATGCATGTTCTAGGATTGAAGAATAATATGATCTCTGTGGCGATGTTAGAAGACAAGGGATATGATCTTGTCTTTAGCGAGGGAAAGGCTTTCCTGCGTAGTAAGGCAACTGGTGAAACTTGGAGGATAGGGGTTCGAGTTAAGAAAATTTATCAGTTGTAAGTAGATGGCTGCCCAGCAATGGCAGGCAAGGCAGAAGGAGTGGTGATCAGGGTTGATGGTGAGCTATGGCTTAGGAGATTGGGCCACCTTCACCATGGAGCTTTGAAGATACTGCAGCAGATTTCTACTGGGCTTCCCAAAGGTACACTTGTGCAGTCAGATAAGTGCAAGGAATTTACTTTGGGAAAATTTGTGAAAGCCACCTTTCACGAGAAGGATAGTCGTGCCACGACGATCCTTGAGAGAATTCACACAGACATGTGTGGACCTTTCTCAGTAGCTTCGACAGTAAATCACAGGTACTATGTGATATTTGTTGATGATTTTTCTCGTAAGTGCTGGATCTTCTTCATGCAGAAGAAGAGCGGGACATACTCAAAGTTCTGTGAGTTCAAGGCAATGGTTGAGAAAGAATCGGGGAAGCAGGTGAAGGCTCTTAGGAGCGAAAATGGTGGTGAATTCATCTCTGGTGAATTCAAGGACTTTTGCAGCGCAGAAGGAATTTGAAGAGAGCTCATAGCGCCTCATAACCCACAATAGAACCGGGTTGCTGAGTGGAAGAACAGAACGATCGTGGGTGCTGCATGGGTGATGTTTCATGATTAGGGCCTTCCCATACACTTGTGGGCTGAGGCATGCAATACTGCGGTTTATGTGCAGAACCGTTGTCCTCACAGGATACTTGGCATGAGTACACTCGAGGAGGCGTTTTCTGGTAAGAAGCCTGATATTTCCCATTTGAGGATTTTTGGTTCACCTGTTTACATTCATGTGACGAAGGATGCCAGGAAGAATTTGGAGCCGACCGCAGAGGTTGGGATATTTTTGGGGTACACTGATACACCCCACAACTATCGTGTGTATTTCCAGACAGTCGCAAGACTGTTGTGCGACGGGATATCAAATTTCATGAGGAGAAAGCCATGAAGTGTTCGCTTGAGAGGGAGCCACACTTGCATGCAGATGAGGAGCTATTAGTTCCTAAGGATGAGCCTCAGGATGTCGATCAGCCGAAAGAGGAGGTTCATGGAGTGGAAGAGACCACTCATGCAGTGCCAACCATCAGAGGGAGGAAGTGCACTACAGAAGCTGAGCGACTGGCTCAAGATGCAGAGAGGATTGTAGGAGCACCTACATCACAGCGCAGACAAAGATAGTCACCTAACTGGTACACTAGATACATGGCTCTTATGAGCAAGTGTATTGTGACAGAGCCATCCTCTTTCGAGGAAGCTGTGGAGGATCTTGCATGGGTAGATGCCATGGTAGAAGAGTATGATTCGATTGTCAGAAACAGTGCATGGGAGATTGTCCCAAGGCCGAAAGGGAAATCATTGGTAGGTTCGAGATGGATATACAAAGTGAATCAAGTAGTTGATGGGAGTGTGGAGAAGTACAAGGCAAGATTTGTTGCCCGAGGCTTCTCACAGATTGAGGGGATCGATTATGAGGAAACCTTTGCACCTGTTTCAAGGTATTCTTCCATACAGACGATCCTTGCTCTCTCAGCACAGATGGGGTGGCACATTCATCAGATGGATGTGAAGACTGCGTTCCTCAATGGAGTGATTGAGGAGGAGGTGTACATAGAGCAGCCCAAAAGTTTCAAGATCTTCAACAGCGAGTCACATGTGTGCAGGCTCAAGAGAGCGTTGTATGGGTTGAAAAAAGCACCTCGTGCTTGGTACACACCGATAGACAATTATTTCACCGGACTTGGATTCTCCAAGAGTGAGGCAGATCTGAACCTATACTAGATTGTGGTGGAGGGTAAGTTGCTGATCATTGTACTTTATGTAGATGATTTGATTTTGAAAGGTGATGAACTGTTGATACTCTCATGCAAGGCTGATCTTGCAAAGGAGTTTGAGATGAAGGACTTGGGCTTCCTTCATTATTTTGTGGGATTGGAAATTTGGCAGCGCAACGATGGACTGTTTGTGTCTCAAGGAAAGTATGCCTGGGAGATACTGGAGAAGTTCAACATGCATGGTTGCAAGCCTATCGACACTCCTCTTCCTGGTGGATGGAGGAAAGAGGATGCTACATCGGTAGAGGTAGTGGATGCCACTATTTATCGACAGTTGGTGGGGTCGCTTATGTATCTGGTCAATACATGACCTGACATATGCTATGTTGTTAACCAACTTTCACAAGCTATGGTTAAGCCTACCAAGCTCTTTTGGAAGGCAGGAAAGCATGTATTGAGATATCTAAGAGGCACACCGGGATATGTATTATGGTACAGACAATCGGATGAGGTGAGGCTATGTGGCTTCATGGATGCAGATTGGGCAGGGAGCCCAACGGACAAAAAGAGCACATTTGGAGGGATTTTCAGTATCGGGTCGACAACAGTTTCTTGGTACAGCAGGAAGCAGAGATCTATGGCACTCAGTTCAGGAGAGGTGGAGTATATGGCAGCGAGTTTGGCTGCATGCGAGGCTATATGGATGAGGAAGATCCTGGTCGGGTTGTTCGGTTCACACTTAGATCCTACTATGATATATTGTGATAATCAGAGTTGCATCAAACTCTCAGTTAATCCAGTATTTCATGATAGATCTAAACACATTGACATCCGGTATAATCATATCAGAGATTGTGTGCAGCGGAAGATCATATTACTTTCATACATTCCCACGGAGGATTAGGATGTTCATATCTTGACGAAGGTGCTCACCAGGAGAAAATTCGAATAGCACAGAGGTAGGATAGGGGTGGTAGATAATCCTTATCTTGTTGAGAGGGAGTGTTGAGATTGCAACAAGATGATGAGCTTAGTGGAAAGGAGTCGCCTTCACTAAGTGGGCCCACAGGCTATTTTTGGCGCAAGTCTATTTTTAGACATGTCGATCATATTCTATGAGTTGCAGGATACTATTTGTGGATGGTTGGTCAAGTTGGAAAAATAGATGGACTTATATTTTTAGACATATTGGGTGGAATCTATTTTTAGATTCCCAGTCTAAAAATAGATATGTCGAATATTATTAGCTCTTAATAATATTTGGAATATAAACATTATCTTATTCTTTTGTAGCACTTCAGTTAAGTGCACAGATGTGGCACAGGAGCTGACAGAAGGAATTACGCTATTCCTGAGGGTTAAGTGGAGCTATTGCATGGATACTTCAGTTAGAACTCATGTGACAGATTTTGGTGGAGTTATTAAAGTAGTTGATGGAGTTGTGTTCAGTTTAACTGAGTTAAACATAGTTGAGCTAGCTGTATCTAGTCTAACTGATTGATACACTAGTGAGAGTGGTGTGAATTAATTATTAATTAATTCACTAATTATTAAATCATTAATCAACTAAAGAATACATCAGTTAACTACAGTGCATGGATAGTTTCAGTGGAGACCAGTGATGAGGTAGGTGAAAGAGCAGTGTGACTATTAGTTGTGACTATACTGGTGCATGAGTTAGCACCACACATTGATGGAGATGCCAATGAGGATTGCGCAGTGCATACCAAGTGGATTCGAGTTCATTCAGAGCCTATATTCAACATGGATTGCACAGTAGAGGGAGGCTAACATGTGGCAGAGATTGGAGCATGTGTTTTGCTAGATCGGACCTGATTAGTGTGTAGGAATTGGAGATTGTACTGAGAGCTTGTGAGGAGCTTTGTATAATGATTGTTACATGAACTCTATGACATATAATATACAGATAGTTGGGGGTTTTCAGCTTTAAGCTTTTCCATAAAATACTGTGTTCATATGAGTGATTGTTTATGTTTTTAGTGTGCGCATGCGATTGTTTTTATTTCCGCAATTAATGATCAATGGTAGAAGAGATTCTGTATTGTGCATGAAGTTAAAATAGTGTGTGATCAGGAGAATCTCGGTAAAATAACATATCAGTTATTCAAATTTCTACATTATTCTGAGTTATTTTCCTTGGTTCATAAAGCATTTCACCTATCACTCCTCGTTCTGCCTTCATCCTTTAGGGGGCAGCTGTTACATAATAATTTTTCACTCTGCTCACTTCTTGTCCCTGATCCTGAAATTCCATATGAAAAATCCTGTGTAGTATTTCCACCTGGGAAAAATACATAAATACATCCTCTAAAGACTCAAAGAAAGCTGCCTTGAAATATAATTGAAGAAACTTCGCTAAACCCATAAATTTCTAGGTTAACGCTTTTCTCCAATTGCCTGCCCATGCTGATGGCAGGTTGACAATTCTAGCCTAGTGTTGTTAGCACTCTTTTGACTGAGAAAACCACATTGAACATTTTTTGGCAATTTTTTCTCCAATGGAGGAGAAGCTTCGACCTCTAGAAGTTTCCAGGATGACGAGCTCGATGTCATTCGATGGAGATAGGGTTGAGCTCTCTCATTTAGAGCTTTTGATATTATCAATGGGGGATTATCCCTTGGAAAGTGGACCTTCCTCCCTCTTTCATGAGCTCCTAACTCCCTCTTCCTTCTTATAAATTCATCACAATCCTTCCACTATTGGTTGGTCATTGTTTGGTTGGTCTGATCATTCATTTTCCTTGCATCTCTGTATTATGATAACGCCTAAGATATCCGTGGGAAGGAGTTATTTAAGAGCTTCAATGAAGGAATCAAACATCACCAAAGGGAGGCCTCCAACATCTATCATCAAGGCCATGGTTGTAAGCTCTCTCTTTCATATTTATTAATAAAAAATCTGGTGCTTTCTTTCTATATTTTTCTAATCATTTGCGCAAATAATATAATGTTCCTTGATATGTTAGATAGTCAATATTCAATGTATGTTTTGTATTGTGTTATGTTCGTTTTTGTCTATTGATCTCCCACAGGGAATCGTACGCCACTAGTAGTGAGGAGCGAGCCTGAGGGACCATGGATCAAGGTCAACATCAAAGGATTCGAGAATAGCATTAGGAAGAGGTAGGCCTATTGCCTTTCTCATCTTTTTTTGGATATTAGTTAAGAAATCTTGCATTAGATAGTCTCATAAGTTTCTAGAACCACTCTATGGCTAGAGAGATCGTCTATATCCATAGAGGGGATTTATCTTCACAACAAAATTGGCGACTCCATTGGGGAGTTTTAGCCTCTTTTCCTTCCTTTCCCGGGTTGGTTTTGATCAGTTTTACCAATCATTAAGATCTAAGTCTAGCTGGGTTTCTATAGGTCTTCATAGGTTTTGATACTTATTTTAGTGTGTCAGGTTTGGTTTTAGTGTGAATTTTTTTTCCTTTTTTTTAGCACTCAATGCATTTTCTTCCCTTACAATAGTGCTGACAGCGCTATTTTATGCAAAGCAGACGTGCTGATTTTCCTTTCAACACTGTTCTGTTCATCACAGATGCTAGGAAAAATTTAGGTTTTCTCCTTATCTTCCTAGTGTGTCTTGACCCTTGAGAAATTTTATTGAGTCTGAATGCCCTCTTGCCATTGTATTTGGTTTGATTGTGTTTTTTGAATGGTTGGTTTTGTCTCTTTGACTTTCTTGTGGTTTGAGTGAAGTTAAAACATTTTCTAGATTTTCTAGTCAATTTCTCTTCGCTTGTCACTTATGATTATTATCAAATAGTTGATAGGCTATGCTTTAGAGTTCTATTCTAGGCAGATCGAATGTCTTCTTATATTGCTTCTGGCTTGTTTTGAATTTTTTTTCGTTTTCAATGGTCATCACTGCACTTAGAGATCACCTTCAATTAACTGTCAAACATAAGATAATGATTGTTTGATTTGAAAGTTTAGAAGAGAGTGTATTATCTTGTTTGTGAATTCAAAAGAGTAAATTGAAAGTGATTTTCATTTTGAAATTTTGATTAGGTTTGTTTTTCATCGTTTTGAAAAAGATTGAAAGTGATTTTTATTCATGTATTTTTTGAAGCGATCTTGTTTTACATTCGATGGAAAGAAAAGTGAAAAGGATTCTTTTGCATTTCTTTGTTCTTTTGGTTGATTTCACTTTAGTTCACTAATTGCATTTGAATTTTAGCTTTCATAATAAAAGAAAAACAAAAAAAAAAGTGTTATCCATCTTAGTGAAAAGTGAAGCAATTTCTTTTTTTAGTAAGTTTGCATCTTGGGGATAGTGAAAGTGAATTCAATCTTTAAAAGTTGTGTTTCATAAGTTTTGAACTAGTTGGGGGGGCATCATTATTTGTTGCATTACTTTCACTCTTGTTTTTGTTTCTTCCCTCATTATTTTAGAATTCATTGAAATGGAAATAATCTCTTTTAGCATTTATCTGCATTATAGGGTTCAGTTGACATCGATATTGAGACTTAAAACTAAGAGTTACCTAAAGATCAACTTTAAAATTTATCTAATTAACCTTAAGGATCATTTGAAATAAACGAAAAAATTTAGACGTATAGGCTAGAGATGCGTTCTTGCGTCATTAAACATAGGAGTTGTTGCTAATAGTCTGTGTTACATTCCGGAGGTGAAACCTTGTCCCATGCATGGAAGTATATAGGACTATGATCCATGTATGAAAAGTATACGGGGACACTCTCATCATACAGTTACACATTAGCAAACACTACTACAAACTGGACTCCCACACACCATCACGTATATATTGGGAGACCCCATTATGTTGCAAAATTGCCATTGGTAATCGAGTCGGCCGCCTTGTAGACTTGATACACCGAACACAACATTCAAGGAGATTGGTTGTTGTATGTTAAGCCCTTGGTAAATTTATTTTCTAAGGTGTATATTGCAGTTAATGGATACCTGGTAATCCTTTATGCATAGTTCACCCTTTTTTATTTATTTTGTGTTTAATTTCTAAAATTTACTGCCCACAGAATAAAATTTTACCCATACACAAATCCTTGGTAGATCTTAGGTTTATCCTAATGGCAATAATTCCCTATTTTACCAATCAAGGAAACCCCTCTGACAGGAATCCTAGTCATTTTCCTTCTTTTGGAAATATTGGTGCTCCCTATATGAAAACGTGTCCCTTCGAGGCTTTATCATTAGTCTTCCAGTTTGGTTATTTTTGACCCTCGTGGTTCTGAATGTCCAAGAAGCTTCTCAACCAATCTCACCTCCACCTAAACAGTGTCAAACTCATGTTGACCCAAAATTTGACCCCTCGCCTTCTTCGCATGTTTCTTCACCCCGTTATTCCTCTTCGTATGGTGAAAGTCTAGATTCTAGTAACCAGGAAGCTAAGAATAAGAAGAAGAGGACGACGAAGAAGAAGAAAAATAAGAAAGGGGGAAACCAAGAAACCATTTCTTTAAATGAAAATGATGTTGAAAAATATTCCATTTAGTCCTCCAAAGTCAAATTCCCTTGTAGGTTATGTAAGGGTAATCACCTTCTTAGGGAATTTCTTGGAATTCCCAGGATATTGGAAGTATGGTCAAACGAATCACATCAACCTTTGTCATCTACCTCTGGAGATCATGTTGGTGAAAAACACTCAACTATTGATAATAAGGTCCATGGGAAAAAGGGTAAATTCAAATTTTCCTGTAGGTTATGTGGAGGGAATCATCCCATTCACCTTTGTCGCTATATGGATGAAGCCTCCAAAGTGTTGGATAACCTTACAAATTCTCAGTGGTGACTTCCGGCTGGTTATCGGAAATGTTTCCATGATCCTCCACTAGTTGATCAAGTGATCGATTCAAATTTGTCTCTATTCAATCCCACTCTCTCTGAAAGTGAATCCCATGAGTTCATTCCCAACCAACCATTGGTTGAAAAAATGGCCGACCGGATTCCACCTTCAATTGATCAGGATTTTCCCACAGAGAGTGAAATTCATGCCGTTGAGGTTCTTTTTGTTTCTTTGGATTCTCATGAATTGGATGGAAATGCTCTCGTTCCCACAGGACACAAAGGAAATACTCCCATTCTTGTAACACAAGGGGGCAGTTTTCCCATTCCCATAACACCCCCTCCAAGTAGTTTGGTCACTTCCTTTTATTGGAATCGACTAAAAGGATACTGTCTTTCTTCTTACGTGACCTTTGAGATCATGGTACAAACCTATAATGCGGCTGTACCTAGCACCATAATATATTAAGGCACATTTTTTTGTATTTTTTCCTCAACTACTTGGAAAGGTTTCATTTCTCTGCAGCTTGTGCTTGTTACCCAGAATTTGTTAGCGTTTAACATAGAAACTAATACTTTGGAAGGAAATATCATCTATATATAGATAATGGTTGTTCAATTCCCTTTGTACTTTAACTTACTCCTTGGGCATGACTGTACTTATGTCATGGGAGCATGCACACATGAAGGAATAATTGTGACCATTGATCAGCTATCATTCATTGGTCCTAATATGGCTCCCAATCAACCGTAATCACTAAATGGTTCTTACATGCAAGTGGTATCTTCCATGCCATAGGTAAATTATGTGGAAACATGTTCCATTCCCATTTCTACTAATGATCTAGTCGGTGATCTAGTGCATCATGTACTTGGGGCATTGGACCCTAGTTTCCAGAGTGTTGTTCTCCCATATGATGAGAACCTCTTGGAATCCATGACCTCTTATGGGCCATTATTAGGTCTCTAGAGCAGAGTCCTTTTCTTGTGTAAGCTCCTTAAAAAATGAAACAATCTCTTTGGAGTAGAGTTCCTTTTCTTGTGTCAAGCTCCTAAAAAAATGAAACAAGGGGTCATGAGGATATTTTTTTTACTGTGTCAACTGCATTAAAAAATGAAACAAATCCCCTTTCAATTCAAGTCTTTGATTATATCTCATAAAGTCCTAGTCGATTCTTTCACTTGATCTCCTAAATGAACCTTCATTCCATCCACCTGTTAGTAATCAATAGTCTACTTAGGTGAATGAGATGAAGCTTAGGGGGCATGTACCTCGATTTGAGTCTCCATGCTAGGGGCATGCAAAATTATTTCAAGCATAGTTTTTCTCCATTTCAAGCTTGTGTAAAAATGAAACCAATTCCAAGCATAGTTTATCCATATGCTTCAAGCTTGTGAAAAAATGAAACCAATTTCAAGAAAAGTTTCCGTGTTTCAAGATTGTGTAAAAATGAAACCATCCTCATGCTACCTATTGTGATTGCCATTTTATTAGTTTTATTTATCTTTTTCCAGATGAGCCTTGGTTTTCTCATTCCATCATCACCATTTATTTGGTTGATCATATGCTTTCACTTAGTTGTTTTACCCTTTCCTAAGGAATTGTTGTGATGAGTCGTCTTGTTAGCCAACCTCTTGACCTTTATTTGTTTTGAGTAGTTCTGTCATCACCAGAACCAATTGTTGTCCCGTTATACTACTCGTTCCTCCAGGAGGAGTAATATTTCATCTCTTTTCTGAATTTCATAAAATGAAAATATTTTTGAGCACTTTTCATTTCAAATTAAAGTAAATGAATTGATGTGGTCTCAATATACATTTACCCCTTTTTTAGGCTGATATTAATGATTTATGAAAAAGGAATACCATGATGAAAGATGGTCAAGAGGTTCTCTCAGATATTGTTTTCTACCTTTTAAAATGTGAGGGACGATTTACGAAAATGGACATAATGGAGTTTTATTTTACGTTTCTTTTTCAAACTCCCTAAACATGAAAAAGACAAGTTCCCCTTCTGTCAGACTCATTAAAGTTAAATGGTGAAAGAAGTGTCACCATGATGAGACTGAGTTCCTCCTTCATAAGGCTCTTTAAAATTACTAGGATGGATTCATTCGAAGAATGAACTTACACGATAATAATATGATATCCTTTTCATGTTTTCTATCAAAAATAAAGTGGTACTCATTAGAAATAATGAGGGAAAATTCAAAGTGGAACACCTTGTGTGTTTTGGGCAGTTTGTCACTCTTGAACATGATACTAAACTTCATTTCGTGTCAGGTTGGGGATATCCTTCATTCGTCATTTGGCCTCCTGGGTTTGGAAATCCATTTTCCTCTCATTTTATCACCATTTATGTCATCATCATTTCTGATCCTATCTGAGTTGAATGCTTCCACACTCTGGAGTCGTGTCGCCAATATTTTCAAGAGAAGTATTTTTTGTCAAATTCAAACATCCTCTACTTATTTGACCCTCTCTATAACAATCCTAAATCACTCCTAGTAGCTTGAGGTATCCATTGTTTCGTGTCGATGATGTGGGAAAAATTATGGCTCTCCTTCGATGAATCACTTCCTGTCGATTTCAAATCATTATCCAGGAAGATGGTTTAGAAACTCCTTTTCAGTACCTTGGGGCTTTCATACCTTAATCGAAATTTCCTTGTGTCTAACGAAGGGTTCACATCATTCTCCTTCGATCAGATGATTCTGCAAGTGTTGGACTCCAAATAATTTATTCACACTTGTATATTGTGTTTTTGTACCTTGAGGGCCATCCTCATTATTAGTGGTTTCTCTTGTACCTATTAACGGTTCTCATAATTGGATGGTAATTATGTAGTTTCTACCATTTTCAACATCAGATCATCTTTTCACATGGCTATATTCATACATTGGGTAGATTGATATCGAGACGAAGACCTTGGATCACATTTGTCATTATCTAGGTTGCGTGGAGTTATTGAGTATTCATGATTGTACACGTGATCCTATCTATACAGAAGGTTGCACCCATACTGTGGGTCTATCTACGTTATCTCATTTAGACGGATGGTTGTGTGTTAGGTCCCTATATTACTAGTATATTCCTTTATTGTTGTAACCCCCTTATTTTTATTATTGTACCCTTGTAACCCCCATATTGTTATTATTGTGCCCTTAAATTATTATTGTTAGGTCGGCTAGGATTACATTGTGGCCCCATGGACTCCTATATATAGAAAGGAGGTTTTGTAATTTGAATCATCCAAGAATTGTTCATTCATGTAATGTATTATAGGTTTCCCCTTTAGTGTGACTGTATTTATAAGGCATTGATATCTCTTTTACTTTTTGGAGCTGGTTTCACAACAATTGGCACGAGTTTTTAGATTCTAGCATTGCGTCAAACTAGTCATCGTGGAATTTTTCGCTATAAAATGTTCTCTACATGTTTTTTCTATGAAGGTTCAGAATCTAAAATTTTTAGAGTGCGAAGCCAAAATCCCGAGGAACATCATCACAAAATTTCAGAGCTTGGTGCGCAATATTTTCATAGATATGATATGTGCAAGTTAGGTCATTTTGCAGGCTCTTGAATTTAACCTAAATACGTCATCGTGGTATTTTCCTAATAATTTTTTTTCTATGAAGGTTCATAAGCTGAAATTTTTAGAGTGCAAAGCCGCAATCCTGAGGAACATCATCGCAAAATTTCAGATATTAGTTTGAAATATTTTCGGAGATATGATTTGTGGAAGTTAGGGCTTTTTGAGGCTTCTGAATTTCATCTCAAAGAGGTGATTGTGGGAAAATCTTCATAGCTCTCTCTCCGGAAAATCGGGACAAATGCCGTGAAAAGTGGCCGCAAGAACACAGACCGTAGTTTCCCACAGACCGTAGTTTTCGGTCTATAAATTTTAGATCCAAAGGAAGAAATAAAAGAAGATGTGGCAAGTCGTACAAGCTCGCTCTACTGAACCAGTCCAGAATTAGGTCATTGTGGGAGATTGGACACAACTTTGTCTTGGAGCATCAAAATCAGGTCAGACCTGTGGCATTTGAAAGAATCTTCAGAGGGCTACTACAGGGCTGAATTTCAGATATCGAAGATTTTCAAGCACAGAGATAATACAATTTCAATATCGAGCTCCTCAAAGCTAGTAAAAGGTGTGTATTTTTTTTCCCAAATTGCATAATTCTTGTTTGAAGAATCAAGTTGAATTGATTCCAAGGGCATATTGTAGAATCTATATCAGTATTGGATTCTAAAATGGCCCCTAAAAAGAATTCAACACCCATTAAGCCTTTATAAGGCTCTACTATGACTCATGAAGAAGAAGAATGGCAACATGACATATCAAAGTTACAAAAGCAAGTGTAACAAATTCCGCTCTCGCAAAGAGAAAAAAAAAATGACATGGAAGTTTTGAAGAAAGGCGTGGAAACTAAGATGGATGGTTTGAAGAAAGGCATGGAATCTAATATGGATGGTTTGAAGAATGGCATGGAATCTAAGATAGATGGCATGGAAGCTGGCATGGAATCTAAGATAGATGACATGGAAGCTAAGATCGATGAGAAAATGGAAAAAATGAATAATGATCTAAAAGTATATATGGAAGGTTTGAAAAATTTGATACAAGAAATGTTTCCTAATGGTGAAAAGATAGTATAGGAAACTCATGATGAGAACAAAATAAATGTTAATCATGATTTCATAAAATCTAATGTTGGCGGGAAGAACCACCATATTCCAAAGACGGATATGAGGAAGTATGATGGAAAGGATATTGTAACATGGATACTACAGATGGAGCAATATTTTTATATCCATAATGTGCAAAACACACAAAAGGTACACATTGCAACTTTACATTTAGAACAAAATACATTTGTATGGTATCGATGGCTTTGCTCCCGTAAAAAAATTGTCACTTGGTCAATTTTTACGGAGGAAATGATAGCACATTATGAGGATACAAAGAGCAACACCTTCTTTAGCCAATTGATAAATCTCAAACAAAAGGGTTTAATGGGGAGCACATTGAGGAATTCAAAAAATTGAATATAAGGGTAATTGATATTCCAGAGGAACGCAAGATTGATCTCTTCATAGGTACTTTAAAGGATAACATCCAACATGAAGTTCGTGTTTTGGAACCTGATTCATTGGAGAAGGCATTCAGGTTGGAAAGAAAAATTGAATGTAAAATTATGGCGACAAGGAAGCCTACCACTCACTTCTATAAAGAGGGAAGTGTTGCTACTCCTAGATTTCCACAACCTACAAGGTTGACACCACAACAATTGGAAGAAAAAAGAGAAAAAGGGCTTTGCTACAGTTGTGATATAAAATACACTAAAGGTCATAAGTGTGTTGAGAAGAAATTATTTTACATAGATTGTGAATAGGAAGAAGAAAATGAACAACAAGAGGATATACACCAGGAACCAACCCAAGAAGAGGAAGAAATGAGTCTGACCATATCGCGTAATGCATTGGCGGGAATTGCCACTCCTAAAACTCTCAAGATAGAAGGACATATCAAGAAGAAAAAGGTAATAGTGTTGATTGATTCAGGTAGTACCCATAATTTTATTCATTGTAAGGTAGCCAAGGAATTGAATTGTTTCCTATACCCAGCACCAGAATTTCAAGTGATGGTTGCAAATGGAGGAACTATAAATTTCTATGGAAAATGCCATAATATCAAGATAATCATGGGGGAATATTTATTGAATAGTCCAATGCTTTCCATTCCTATGGGAGGTGCTGATGTTTTACTAGGAGTACAGTGGTTACAATATTTGGGGACAGTAGCTTTTAATTTTCAAGAAATTTTCTTGAAATTTTTTTCAGAAGGAAAGAAAGTCGAATTACGGGGTATTGCAGGGAAGCCATGTAGAAATTTGTTGAATGGAATTCGAATTCACCTAGTTGGTACAGCGCAATCATCATTGGCATCATCATCCCACTGATTGTGCAAATCTCATGCACAACTAATGTACAACTGCTGTCAGTCTCACCCTTTCATCTACCTCTTCCACTGGTCTTTCACTGAACTGTCCATGCACTGAGTTAACTGATGTGTTATTTTAGTTGAATAATAAGTTAATAATAAGTGAATTAAATAATATTTAATTCACCCAACTCATCTCCAGTGTAATCTGTAGTTAAACTGATCACAACTAGTTCAACTAGTTAACCGGAACACAATCTCCATTAACTCCTCAATCAACTCCACCAAAACTCTGCCACATGAGTCTAACTGAAGTCAACCATGCAATAGCACAACTAACCCATAGGAAATTCGAATTTCCTTGTGTCAGCTGCATGCCCCACCTCCGGGGGTCAAACTGAAGTGCTCCAAGAGGATAAACTGAAGTTTATAGTCCAAATATTATTAAGGGTAAATAATATTTGACTGTTCTATTTTTAGCCTGGTAGTCTAAAAATAGAAACCACCTGAATGTCTAAAAATAGAGGTCCATCTATTTTTACCAACATGACCAATCCTCCAAGAATAGCATACTGCAGCTCTCGGTACATGATCCATATGTCTAAAAATAGACATAGTTTAAAAATAGACTTTTTGACAAAAAATCACGTGTGGTCCCCACCTAGTTTAGGTGATCACTTTCCAACTAGGATCAGGAAAGATGTTTCAGGAGGCCTCCTTCACTATTTCTTGTTGCCATTTTCAACACTCCCTCTCAACAAGAAAGGACTGTCATTGCATGCGACATGTAACTCCATGCATTCGCCCTGCAACCTTCACAAGCGCCATGCAACTCCATGCATGCGACATGCAACTCCATGCATTCGCCATGCACCCTTTGCATGCGCCATGCAAACTCATGCATGCACCATGCAACTCCATGCATGTGCCCTGCACCCTTTGCAAGCGCCATGCAACTCCATGCATCTGCTCTGCAACTCCTCTGAAACTGAATAGGCTCCAAACAACTCAATCAGTCTTGATGCATCTAGCATCTATCATCAAAGTCTTCGACCTCTGCTTAGCTACTGCACATGTCATCAGGAACCACTGCGCTGTTGAACTCTTTACACCCATGCACTCTTGCACTTGCTGTCAACTCTGATTCGCACTCCAGTATCTGACACTGTCACTTTGATCTGCCTGCATCACTCCAACTGATCTGCTACTGCTGCACTGTGGGCACCTTGTAGCCAGGTTCAACTCATGAGATCCACACCATCTCATGAATCCTGCCCAGAAATCTCCTCTTGGGATTAATCATGCATGTTGCCCCACCTCTCACCTGGTGGTATAGCTGCATGCACTCCCTCTGCCCATCTGGCACGAAATTTCTCTGCATTAGTGGTTTATCCCACTCCATGATCCTCTTGTGGCTGCTCCACACCCCGAGGTTCACTTTCACCTGCATGCAAAACTTGCTCCCTCTCAAGCATCAGTTGCATGTCTTCCTTCCACTTCCCAATAGTTGGAAGCTCCGTAGACATCCCATCTACTTCAAGTCTGTATAGATTCTTGGCTCGAATCCCAACCTTCTTGACTTGTCCCGTTGCCTTGTGTCGAAGGAACACCTTTCCTTCTCTGAAGACAACTTCATACCCTTTATCCTCTAACATTGCGACTGAGATCAGATTCTTTGTTAGACCTGGTACATGCAATACATCTTGTAAAAGAATGAGTTTACCTGACTCCCTCTGAAAGGTTATGGTACCAATGCCGGTCACATTGTATCGTCCACCGTCGCCAAACTCAACATGCATCTAGAGATTTTTCTCCACCAAGTCACTGAAAATAGTTGCATCTCCCGTCATGTGAAAGGAAGCGCCACTATCAAAATACCACCCCGATCCCAATGCACTAGACAACATGCATGCGATCAATGAGAATTCCAGCTCAAATTGCGAGGCAAGAGCCTCACCAGCTGCAGATCCTGCAGCCTGCTTGTTCTTCTTCTTCTTTGGGAAATTCGTGGCGTAATGTCCATGATCGTGACAGTGAAAACACTTCACTTTGGACATGTCATGCTCTTTACCATCCGCACCGGATTGAGAAGCCTTCTCCTTGCCCTTCCCCTTCCTTGCTTTGGTAGCCAAAGCACAGTCTTCTTCATCAGCTCCCTTTGACGAAGAACCATCTCTGGTATTTCGCCGGATCTCCTCTTGCACGAGATCAGACCACAGTCTTTCCCATCCCGGCAACTTTTCCCGACCATTGACACTATCTTGATATGCATTCCAACTCTTCGGCAAACCAAGAAGAGCCAAACTCACCAGATCCTCATCCTCCACCGTCACACCAACACTTCCCAGCTCATCCCGACATTGGGTGAACCTCGTGAGGTACTTCGGCATACTTTCCCCCTTCTCACACTTGATGTTCCTGAGTTTATCTTTGAGTGCCAGCTTCCTCTGATCGCTCTTGCTTTGGTACAGATCCGTCAAGGCTTTCCACATCAAATATGGAGAGGCCTTCCCGTGTAAACTGGATAAAATGTGATCCTTTACACCCTCCAACAGGATCCTTCGACATTTTGCTTGTTTCTTTTGCCATGCTTCCAAAACAGCTGCATCAGTAGAAGTAGGCTTTGGAATCTCTTTCTCCACGAATTCCAACAGCCCATTATCATCCAATACAGCCTCCATGCGGTCCTTCCATGCAACATAATTCGAACTGCCATCAAGAGCATATTCGAGTCGCAAACCGTTGAAAGACATTTTTGCCTCGGCACCAAGAACACAAATCTGCAAATTCAAATTTCACCAAGAGATGATAAACTTGATCACTTCCGATCTACACTTGAGAGCTAATTATTTCCAAACCAGAGATTGACTGCATGGGAATTCACCAGATCTTTCACCTTACAAAGAAGGATGAATATTCCGGAGGCTGCCTGGCCCGCATGCAGACTCTGTCCGAGGAAATAATAAACAATCACCGTAATAGATCTCGACGATTAATTTCACTCCAATACCATGTAGAAATTTCTTTGAATGGAGTCAGAATTCACCTAGTTGGTACAACGCAATCATCGTGGCATCATCATCCCAGCGATTGTGCAAATCTCATGCACAACTAATATGCCAATGCTGTCAGTCCTCACCCTTTCATCTACCTCTTCCCTTTGGTCTTTCACTTGAACTTTCCATGCAGGTTAAGCGTGTGTTATTTTAGTTGAATAATGAGTTAATAATTAGTGAATTAATTAATAATTAATTCACACCACTCATCTCTAGTGTATTAGCCAGTTAAACTAAATACAACTAGTTCAACTAAGTTAAACCGAACACAACTCCATCAACTGTCTCATCAACTCCACCAAACTCTGCCACTTGAGTTCTAACTGAAGTCAACCATGAAATAGCTCAACTAACCCTTAGGAAAAGCGTATTTCCTTCTGTCAGCTGCTTGTGCCACATCCAAGCATCAAACTGAAGTGCTCCAAGAGGATAAGATAATGTTTATAGTCTAAATATTATTAAGGGTTAATAATATTTGACTGTTCTATTTTTAGCCCGGGAGTCTAAAAATAGAAACCGCCCAATGTCTAAAAATAGAGGTCCATCTATTTTTACCAACTCGACCAATCATCCATAAATAGCATCCTGCAACTCATAGACCATGATCCATATGTCTAAAAATAGACATAGTCTAAAAATAGACTTTGCGACAAAAATCACCTGTGTGGCCCCCACCTAGCTTAGGTGATCACTTTCCAACTAGGATCTGGAAAGATGTTTTAGGATGCCTCCTTCACTGTTTCTTGTTGCAATCTTCAACACTCCCTCTCAAAAAGAAAGGATTGTCTTTGCATGCGACATGCAACTCCATGCATTCGCCCTGCAACCTTCCCAGCGCCATGCGACTCCATGCATGCGACATGCAACTCCATGCATTCGCCATGCACCCTTTGCATGCGCCATGCAAACTCATGCATGCACCATGCAACTCCATGCATGTGCCATGCACACTTTACATGCGCCATGCAAACTCAGCCATCTGCTTTGCAACTCCTCTGGCCCAGATAGGCTCCAAACAACTCAATCAGTCTGATGCATCTATCATCAAAGTCTTCGACTTCTGTTGGGCCCAATTGCACATGTCATCAGGAACCACTTCGCTGTTGAACTCTTGCACCCATGCACTCTGCACTTGTTGTCAACTCTGATTCGCACTCCAGTATCCGACACTGTCACTTTGATCTGCCTGCATCAATCCAACTGATCATGCTACTGCTGTGCTATGGGCACCTCGTAGCCAGGTTCAATTCATGAGATCCACACCATCTCATGAATCTTGCCCAGAAATCTCCTCTTGGGATTACTCATGCATGTCGCCCCACCTCTCACCTGGTGGTATAGCTGCATGCACTCCCTCTGCCCATCTGGCACGAAATTTCTCTGCATTAGTGGTTTATCCCACTCCATGATCCTCTTGTGGCTGCTCCACACCCCGAGGTTCACTTTCACCTGCATGCAAAAATTGCTCCCTCTCAAGCATCAGTTGCATGTCTTCCTTCCACTTCCCAACAGTTGGAAGCTCCGTAGACATCCCATCTACTTCAAGTCTGTAGAGATTCTTGGCTCGAATCCCAACCTTCTTGACTTGTCCCGTTGCCTTGTGCCCAGAAGAACACATGCCCTTCTCTTTGAAAGACAACTTCATACCACACCATCTCCTCTAACATTAGAGGCGAGATCAAGATTGTGCGTAGACCTGGCGCTGTTACATCTTGTAAAAGAATGAGTTTACCTTACTCCCTCTGAAAGGTTATGGTACCAATGCCGGTCGCATTGTATCGTCCACCGTCGCCCAACTCAACATGCATCTAGAGACCTTTCTCCACCAAGTCACTGAAAAGATTTGCATCTCCCGTCATGTGAAAGGAAGCACCACTATCAATATACCACCCCGATCCCAATGCACTAGACAACATGCATGCGATCAATGAGAAGTCCAGCTCAAACTGCGAGGCAAGAGCCTCACCAGCTGCAGCTCCAGCAGCCTGCTTGTTCTTCTTCTTCTTTGGGTAATTCGTGGCGTAATGTCCATGATCGTGACAGTGAAAACACTTCACTTTGGACATGTCACGCTCTTTACCATCTGCACCGGATTGAGAAGCCTTCTCCTTTCCCTTCCCCTTCCTTGCTTTGGCAGCCAAAGCGCAGTCTTCTTCATCAGATACCTTTGATGAAGAACCATCTCTGGTATTTCGCCGGATCTCCTCTTGCACGAGATCAGACCACAGTCTTTCCCATCCCGGCAACTTTTCCCGACCATTGACACTATCTTGATATGCATGCCAACTCTTCGGCAAACCAAGAAGCGTCAAACTCACCAGATCCTCATCCTCCACCGTCACACCAACACTTCCCAGCTCATCCCGACATTGGGCGAACCTCGTGAGGTACTTCGGCATACTTTCCCCCTTCTCACACTTGATGTTCCTGAGTCTATCTTTGAGCGCCAACTTTCTCTGATCGCTCTTGCTTTGGTACAGATCCGTCAAGGCTTTCCACATCAAATATGGAGAGGCCTTCCCGTGTAAACTGGATACAATGTGATCCTTTACACCCTCCAATAGGATCCTTCGACATTTTGCTTGTTTCTTTTGCCATGTTTCCACAACAGCTGCATCAGTAGAAGTAGGCTTTGGAACATCTTTCTCCACGAATTCCAATAGCCCATTATCATCCAATACAGCCTCCATGCAGTCCTTCCATGCAACATAATTCGAACTGCCATCAAGAGCATATTCGAGTCGCAAACCGTTGAAAGACATTTTCGCCTCGGCACCAAGAACACAAATCTGCAAATTCGAATTTCACCAAGAGCTGATAAACTTGATCACTTCCGATCTACACTTGAGAGCTAATTATTTCCAAACCAGAGATTGACTGCATGGGCATTCACCAGATCTTTCACCTTACAAAGAAGGATGAATATTCCGGAGGCTACCTGGCCCGCATGCAGACTCTGTCCGAGGAAATAATAAACAATCACCGTAATAGATCTCGACGATTAATTTCACTCCGATACCATGTAGAAATTTGCTGAATGGAATTTGAATTCACCTAGTTGGTACAACAAAATCATAGTTGGCATCATCATCCCACTAATTGTGCAAATCTCATGCACAACTAATGTACAACTGCTGTCAGTCTCACCCTTTCATCTACCTCTTCCACTGGTCTTTCATTGAACTGTCCATGCACTGAGTTAACTGATGTGTTATTTTAGTTGAATAATAAGTTAATAATCAGTGAATTAAATAATATTTAATTCACCCAACTCATCTCCAGTGTAATCTGTAGTTAAACTGATCACAACTAGTTCAACTAGTTAACTGGAACACAATCTCCATTAACTCCTCAATCAACTCCACCAAAACTTTGCCACATGAGTCTAACTGAAGTCAACCATGCAATAGCTCAACTAACCCATAGGAAATTCGAATTTCCTTATGTCAGCTGCATGCCCCACCTCCGGGGGTCAAACTGAAGTGCTCCAAGAGGATAAACTGAAGTTTATAGTCCAAATATTATTAAGGGTAAATAATATTTGACTGTTCTATTTTTAGGCTGGCAGTCTAAAAATAGAAACCACGTATGTCTAAAAATAGAGGTCCATCTATTTTTACCAACATGACCAATCCTCCAAGAATAGCATCCCGCAACTCCTAGACCATGCTCCATATGTCTAAAAATAGACTTTTCGACAAAAATCACATGTGTGGTCCCCACCTAGTTTAGGTGATCACTTTCCAACTAGGATCAGGAAAGATGTTTCAGGAGGCCTCCTTCACTGTTTCTTGTTGCCATTTCAAAAAGCCAGGAAAGCTAATAAGCTCTAATGTCATGACAAAGCTTCTAAAGAAAGAAAAATGAGGCATAATTGCACAATTATGCTCACTAGAAGTTCCAACATCAAAATCATCTATTTCTGCAGATCTCCAACAAGTCTTGGACAATCATTCCAAGGTGTTTGAAACTCCCAAAGGACTCCCACCTATTTGTGATCATGATAATGCTATTCATTTGATTCCAGGAAGTGTTCCTCCAAACATCAGGCCTTATAGATATCCTTACTTCCAAAAGAGCGAAATTGAACGTATGATTGCAGAAATGTTAGAGGCGGGTATAATTCAACCTAGTCAAAGTTCTTTCTCTACTCTTGTAGTATTGGTACACAAGAAGGATGGATCATGGCGCATGTGTCCGGATTATAGGGAGCTCAATAAGCTCACCATTAAAGATAAATTTCCCATTCTGTGATTGATGAATTATTGGATGAATTACATGGAGCAATTTATTTTACCAAGTTGGATCTTCATTCAGGATATCATCAAATTAGAATGAAGACTGAAGATATTCCAAAAACAACATTTCGAACTCATGAGGGTCATTATGAATTTTTGGTCATGCCTTTTGGCCTTACCAATGCACCTTCTACATTTCAGGGGTTGATGAATTCCATTTTCAAACCCTTCCTTAGAAAATTTGTGCTAGTATTTTTTGATGATATACTAATCTACAGTAGGTCTTGGAAGGATCATGTTCAACATGTTGACAGGGTGCTAAAACTATTGCAGGAGAAACAGTTTCAGGAAAAAACATCCAAATGTTTCTTTGGAGTACAAGAGGTGGAATATCTGGGTGATATTGTATCTCACGAGGGTGTTAAGGTAGACCCTAACAAAATTAAAGCCATTAAGGAATGGAAAGTCCCCACAACCATAAAGCAGTTGCGAGGATTTCTCGGGTTAACATGGTATTATCGAAATTTTGTTAAGAATTATGGGAGAATAGCAGCACCTCTAACAACATTATTGAAGAAAGATGCATTTTCATGGACTCCTGAAGCAACTAAGGCCTTTGAACATCTTAAAAAGGAAATGTGCCTAGCACTGGTCTTAGCTACGCCAGACTTCACAAAAACCTTTATTGTGGAATGTGATGCCTCAGGAAATGGAATTGGTGTTGTTTTAATGCAAGAAGGAAGACCCATTACTTTTGAAAGTCGTCCAATCAAAGAAAAGTATTTGCAGAAACCTATTTATGAGAAGGAAATGTTAGCAATACTATATGCGCTAAAGAAATGGAGAACTAACCTAATGGGAAGACACTTCAAGGTAAAAACTGATCATGATAGTCTTAAACACTTTTTGGAACAAATACTATCTTCAGAAGATCAGCAAAAATGGGTCACAAAGATGTTGGGTTATGACTTTGAAATAATATACAAAAAGGGGAAGCTAAATTTTGTTGCAGATGCACTCTCAAGAAAGAATGAAGAGGTGGAAGCATTGCTTTGTGCCATTTCTATTATCCAACCAGATTGGATAACCGAAGCAAGAGATGAATGGAAGAATGATGAAGAAGTGTGGACACTCATTAAAAAGTTGCGACAAGATCCTAGTACATCTGATACATTTAGTTGGAAAAATGATTCCTTATGGTACAAAGATCGCTTATATCTTTGTAAGAATTCCCAACTAAATCAAAAGATTCTTCTGGAATTGCACACTTCTCCTTTAGGAGGACACTCAGGATTTTTAAAAACTTACCACAGGGTGAAGAAAGAATTTTTTTGGGATGGCCTTAAATCTGATATTCAAAATTTTATGGCGGAATGTTTGGTTTGCCAGCAGAATAAAGTGGAAACAATTAAGACCCCAGGACTTCTACAACCTTTATCCATTCCAAGTCAACGTTGGGAGGAGATTTCAATGGATTTTATCACAGGTTTACCTAAGTCCGAAGGAAAGAGTGTCATCATGGTGATAGTTGATAGACTTACCAAGTATGCACACTTTTGTGCATTATCTCATCCATTTAAAGCAAGTACAGTTGCTACTACATTTATGGACACAATTCAAAAGCTACATGGAAACCCAAGGATTATTGTGAGCGACAGAGATCCCATTTTTACTGGAAATTTTTGGACGAAGTTATTTTCTTGTTTGGGTACTCAATTAGCTCATAGCTCATCTTATCATCCTCAATCTGATGGTCAAACTGAGATAGTAAATAAATGTTGGGAAGGATATCTTCGTTGTTTTGTATCTGATAAACAAACACAATGGGTCAAGTGGTTACCTCTTGCTGAATGGTGGTATAACACTTCCTTCCATACTGCAGCAAAAATGACCCCATTTATGGCACTTTATGGATATCATCCACCATCCATCACATCATATTTAAGAAAAAATTTGAAGGTTCAAGCAGTGGAAGATCACATCGAGCATCAACAAGAAGTTCTCCAACTCTTAAAGGATAACCTGAATTTGGCACAAAATCGAATGAAACAACAGGCAGATCAACATCGCAGCGAGAGAAGTTTTGATATAGGAGATTGGGTATTTTTACGGCTACAACCATATAAACAAATTTCCCTCAAACAAGCTAAGAAGGATAATAAATTATCGCCAAAGTACTATGGTCCTTACAAGGTGTTGCAAAAGATTGGTACTATGGCATACAAATTGGAGCTTCCTGCTTCTTCGCGAGTACATCCAGTTTTCCATGTTTCATGCTTAAAGAAGGTTATAGGTGAAAATCTTCCAGTTCAAAAAATATTGCTAGAACTTGATGAGGAAGGAAAAATCATATTGGAACCTGAAGCGGTCACAGAAACAAGAACTTGACAGCTACGAAATCGGTCAATTTCAGAGTATCTCATCAAGTGGAAGAACTTACCCACTGAAGATTCTAAATGGGAGGATGATATTTTTATACAGAAGCACCCTTAACTACTCAAGCGTTGAGGACAACACATTTTTTAAGGAGAGGAGCATGTTAGGTCCTTATATTACTAGTATAGTCCCTTATTGTTGTAACCCCCTTATTGTTATTATTGTACCCTTGTAACCCCCATATTTTTATCATTGTGCCCTTAACTTATTATTGTTAGGTCAGCTAGGATTACATTGTGGCCCCATGGACTCCTATATATAGAAAGGATGTTTTGTAATTTGAATCATCCAAGAATTTTTCATTCATGTAATGTATTGTAGGTTTCCCCCTCGAAGTGGCTTATTTATAAGGCATTGATATCTCTTTTCTTCTCTAGTTGGAGTTGGTTTCACAACATTGTGTCCATGCCATGGGTTCATGTGTTATTTTATGCCTAGTCTACATGTTGTTAGGCATATTTACATTGGAGATGTCATATTTTGTTTTATGTTTGATTTGGCAGGTTTCTTGGTAGTATTCCAAGTTCTTTGCCTTGGTTCGTAAATAATTTGATCCATCACTCCATGTTCTGCCTTCATGCTTTAGGGGGAATTTTTTGCACAGTAATTTATGAATCTTCTCACTTCCTATCCCTGATCCTGAAGTTCCTTGTGACGAATCCTGTGCAGTATTTCCACCCGGGAAAAATACATAAAGACATCCTCTAAAGACTCAAATAAATCTGCCTTAAAAGATCATTGAATAAACTTCACTAAAACCCTAAATTTATGGTTCAAAGGTTTTCTCCAGTTGCCCACTCGTGCTGATGGCAGGCTGACAATTCTAACCTAGCATTTTCAGTGCTCTTTTGACTGAGAAAACCACGCTAAATTCTTTTTTGCAGTGTTTCCTCAAATAGAGGAGAATCTTCAACCTCTAGAAGTTTCCAGGACGACGAGATCAATGTCATTAAGTGGAGATAGGGTCGAGCTCTCTCATTTATAGATTTTGATATTACCAATGGGGGATTATCTCTTGAAAAGTAGACCTTCCTCCTTTCATGGGCTCCTAAATCCCTCTCCCTTCCTATAAATTGATCCCCATCCTTTCACTATTGGTTGGTCATTGTTGGCTTGGTCTAATCATTCAATTTCCTTGCATCCATGTATTGTGATAACACCTAAGCTATCAAGGAGAAGGAGTGCTTTAAGAGCTTCAGTGAAGGACTCAGACATCACCAAAGGGAGGCCTCCAACATCAAGGCCATGGTTGTAATCTCTCTCTTTCATATTTATTAATTAAACATCTAGTGTTTGTTGTCTATATTTGTCTAATCACTTGCACAAATAGTCTAATTTTCCTTGATCTGTTAGATAACCGATATTCAATGTATGTTTTGTATTTGGTTACATTTGTTGTTGTGTCTTGATCTCCTGCAGGTAATCCTACGCCAATAGTAGCGTGGAGCGAGCCTGAGGGACTGTGGATCGAGGTCATCATTAAAGGATTCGAGCATAGCATCAGCAAGAGGTAGGCATATTCCCTTTCTCATCTTGTTTTGGATATTAGCTAAGAAATCTTGCATTAGATAGTGTCGTAAGTTACTAGACCCACTCTAGGGCTAGAGAGATCGCCTCTATCGGTAGAGGGGATTTATCTTCGCAAAAATATCGACGTATGAATTTTTGCAGTTGTTTGGACTAATAGTTTCATCCCTTATTCTCATTACACTTATATTAGAGGAAAACATAAAATATGCAAAAGAGATAATATGATAAGCTATAATTCTACAATCAGAAGTGCTTTTCTACATTGGTTCAATTTGGAGGGAGCGTGTGTTAGAGAAAATCATTGAAGATAGTTGGTACCTAAATGTTACATCAACACTCCTGTGTGGGAATCATATAGAATCAAATTTTAAGGGTTGTCCCCTTGAACAAGATTAATTGTTGATATTTCAAGGAAGAATGTAAATCCTTGGGTAATAGAGTATATGAAGAACCATTCTTGATCGGCCACATAGATAACTTTATTGTGTGTATCATGGTGTGCAACAGATGTATGAAAATAAGAATAAACTTTTATTTTCAGTAGGCACAAAGCATGACGTGTTCCAATTTGTCACCAAGTGTATTGAATGTCATCAAGTGAGGGTTGGTCATAACCATCCAAAAGGAACCCTACAACCACACTACATCCCTATGTCTTAATGGGAGTTCATTTTAATGGATTTTTTTGTGGGGTTGACACTCACATCTCAAAGGTGCAACATCATCTTGGTTTTATTTGATAAGTTAACCTAAAGTTCCCATTTTATCCCAACAAGAGAGACTTACAATATAATATATGTGACACGAGTTTTTATAAGAAAGTTTATTCTGCTACATGGGTTACCCACAAATATATTTTTTTATATGGAAACTCAATTTACACATAGGTTTTGTATAATCTTGCAGCTAATTTTGCGGACTAACTTGAACTTAAGAACTACATATCATCTAAAAATATATGGGTAGACTGAAAGAGTAAATCAACTTTTGGAAAATATGCTTAGAATATATGTAATGGATAACCATACTCAATGGCATAAGTACCTACCATTGGTATAGTTTTCCAACAATAATAGTTACCATAGTTCGATTAGGATGCCTACTTATCAAGATTTGTATGAGATACCATGTAGGACACCCCTACGTTAGGAAAGGTTGAAGGATAAAGTAATACTAGGGTTGGAATTTGTTCAAGAAATGGAATAGTAGGTAAAGTAGATTTAACAAAGGTTAAAGGAAGAATGTGATAGATAGAAGATTTATGTTGATGCACATAGAACCAATTGAGTTTAAGAAGTCTGAATCCAATTTTTTTTCATATATAACCTAAAAACAGAACCATTGAATTTGAGAAAGGGACGAAGTTGTCACCTCAATTTATACGAACTTTTATGATCAAAGAGAAAATTATACTAGTTTCCTATCGTCTCTTACTACCATCCTAGTTGCATAAAAGTCGTGATGTTTTTCATGTATATGTATTATGACATTATGTTTTGATGAATCTCACAAAATCAATTGGAGTGAATTACAGGTTGATGTAGAAACATTATGGTTGAACTATTATGCATACTGGACCATAGATTCAATAACACGTGTCAATTTTTGGACTAGGTTAAAGTCCAATGGAAAATTATAACCTAGGGTCTGCTACTTGGGAGAATGCTGAGACTATACGTTAAGACTACCCCTCACTTTTTTCCATATGTGATGATCATTTTGACGTACATGGCGAGTTATGTTGAGTCCCTATTTGTATTTTTGTGATGTTTTATTTATGAACTCTTTAAATAATGATGCATTTCAAATTAGAATATGAAATTACTCATATAAAATACTTGTTGAATTATGTTTCTATTGATTAAAATATTTGATGTTCGACTTATTCAATGTATGATTTATTTGATGTATGATTTATCTAATTTACTTCCAGCATGCTATTGTTAATTGATAAATTTTAGTACATGGATACTGAGTATAACAATATGATGATTAGGATCACCTATTATGTATATGCTTTGATGAGAACTAACCTGTAGACTAGAAGGGGCTATGTGTGATAGCCCTAATTAAATTACTCTCATGTATGTAATGTAAACATTTTTACAAAAAATATGGGCTAAATAATGGGACACAAATTCCAGAGGTTGGGGAGGTTACTTGTTGGGATATTTTTAAAATTTTTCCAACAACAAAAAATTAAGCTAGTACATAACAATTGATAGTTGGGAAAAGGGGGAAAATTTGTATTTCCTTATCAGTTATGATTTTTATAGTAGTGGACTGGAAAACAGGGACAAAAAATTTGAAAATAAGAAAAAGGGTGAGCTATCAGTTGGTGTGGTGTGTTGGTCACTCACTGCAACAAACAAAACAACATTTAACAACATTGGGATATGCAATAAAGTGGTATTATTCTCATTGGTTGACAAGAATGTTGGTAAGAATCATTGTCTAAAAGGAGACAACCCCACCAACAAGAAAAAAATCAACAGATAATGGAGGACAACACAACAATGAAGGAAAAAGGGAATTAATTTTTCTTGCAGGGGAAGAAGAGACATTGGAATTACAAATATAAGACTGAACTGTGAACTAGAGAGAGGATGGAAGTCGAAGGGAGAAGAGAAGAAATACACTAGTGCATACTGGTGAAACAATTTTGGTTGGAAATAAGTCGGGAAGAAACCATGTCCAGGTGGGGAAGTAATTACCTCTCCATTCCCCATTGACCAGAGGGTAGAGATGATGATTCTTAGAAATCCCTAAAGGCTGGGGTGGAAGAATTATCCTGGGAAAATTCATGGAAAATTATTGGACGCTTCCTTGTTGTATGCTTTATTTTGTTGTGGTTAAGGAGTCGCCAAGTTGGGTGGGATCATGGTGTTGAATTTTGAAGGGTGGAGGAATAAGGTCTCTAGACTCCATATGAAATTTTTATTTGCAAATAAATTGGTGGGTGGAGGTGGAAGAATCTCTAGAATCCTTGATTCAACCAGTAGTTGTGTTTGAATCCCTGGGTAAAATACTCCTCAGTCTCTAGAATCTGGCTTGGGGGTAACAACTGCAAGTGAGAAATGGATCCAGTGGTCTATTATTTGGTGGAGAGTCATAGTCCCAAAAAATCAGTTGCACCAAAACCTACAAGATAAGTTTTCATACTGTTTTTCTCATGATGATGAAAGTGTGTTACGTTTCTTGTTTGAAATGGTGTTATTAATGTAAGATACATGGAAATGTTATTATTATTTACAGTATTAACTAATATGTTGTGTTATTGTTTTAGTCGTGTTGGGACAATGTATGAGGGTATTGGTTATGTCACAATAGTAACTAGTATGGGAACTTCCTTTCTATTGCAATGTGTTGATTATGTTGGTCGTAAGCTCCTACTAACATTGATTATGTCGCTCTATGGTAATATTTAGGTTTTTCTCCCCTCTTATCCTTATTGACTTGTTATTTTATATGCTGGCCTTCTCCAAGTCTTCAATAATGTATACCTAGTCTTGGGTTTGCATTTCCATATTATCAATAATTTAGGCCCAAATAAACTTCATATATCGGTGTTGTTGATGGCTCCGCCTCATGATCTTGAATGACTTGGTTTTATGTTTCATGTGATTCAGACAACACTGCATATTTTTTATGCACATGGTGATGTCAAATGCCTTGATGTTGGGTGTCATATTCCATATGTTTTTTTTGTGTTGGAATGATGTGGTAAATCCCCACATGAATGGTTGGTTACATTTTTGGTGCTCAACTTGAAATTTACTCCATTAGTGTGAGTATATGTGTGTGTGTGTGTGTGTAGGTTATTCTATGATGCTCACCTATATGGAAGTTCCTTCATAAATGGAAGTAACATGAACTTGTTTTGTTTACAAGCTCACTTTAGCACTACATACACCTAGGGGAGACATATTGGAGGTTCCTCTCTCTTCATTGGCCCTGTTGGCCTATCTATTTTATATGAATGTTTCTCTAAGTCTTTCAATAATGTAGACCCAGGTTTTTGGGTCGATATTTTTACTTTCTCCATGCTTAGGGTTGATAAGGCCTTGTTCTCCTTGTTGTGCAGGAGATTTATTTGAAATATATTTCATGACTTGGGTTGATGCTTCTTGGTTTGGCATGCTACTATCTCTAACCCATAATCATGATGGGAATCTATTATTTATGGACATGTACTCCTTTGTGTGATTATAGTTACATGTATAGGTTTTGGTATGTTGGTTTGATCATCAAGGGAGGCCATATACCTCTAAGAGTTTGAATGGACAAGTCCTCAGTCTAGATGGAAAAATCCATGTTCTATGTCTTTTATTTCAGAAATAGAGAACCTAAAGGAGGTGATTTGGTTGTAAGCTTAGGAGGAATATCATTAGTGCATGCCTAGAAAAATTTATTGGAAATAATAGAGCTCTGGAACAAGTCAAAGCCACTATATAACCACAGTGGACAAGCCATGTTCAAACTCTTTGCAGATATCTCTAAGTGGTTTATATAGCCCAAGCTTTAGGAAGAACCATCATGGACTTGACCAAGCATACCCATTTGTGCATGCAGAAGGGTAAGCCTTATCCTATTCACATCCCAACACATCACATTACAACAAAAATAAATGTGTGGGTATAGTTTATAAATTGAGCCTTATTATTAATAACATCCCTCACTCCAGTCCTTTTGACCAGGTATATAACCATGATTTATAATCCAGATCAGAAGTTAGAATGATCAATGGTTGAGAATAAGTGATGGAAATCAATGGCTAAGAGGAACCAGGATGACGTGTCCTAGGTCACATCCATGAAATATCATGAAATATCAGATATGAGGAACACTCAAGCTAACAGTGATAGGGCTAGTGTGTCAAGGGAAACAACATGGAGTAGGCTAGGATTACTTGGAGGAGATGCATTTGCTAATGGAAGAAGTAACTCCCCTATGGATAAATTTATTTCAATGTGAGGAAGTCAAGGTGGGACCCTTCTAGATGGGAAACATTGTGGTAGTCAGCGAGATATTTCCTATCCCATATTTCGTATCCCAGAGGTAGTAATGCGAAGAGCTCATGGGAGAGTCATATGACTCAGAATCAAGTTTTTATGGTAGGAGAAAGGACATCGGGGATTGGTACATATGAATAATATAAATAGACCAACTAGAAGCATTGATTGCGCAGATTTATGGACCCATAGTATTTTTGACGGTGCTAGACCCACCAACATTCAAGGGATATCCCCGATATGAAGTTCCAACTAGACCTCACACCATTTGGTGCGGGATTCCAATTCATAACAAAGGCTTGTTTTCCTTATTATTAAAGATATTCCTTGGCTCTTTGTTAGCCCCCTAATTTTCTCTCTTTTTTCCATTTTACCCTTCCTAAATCATAACCATTTACCTCTTTTATACACCCTCATCTTGCACCAATCCAAGCATGGTGACATATTTAGTATAAACTTTATTTTTCATATTTTTAATTCAACTTACCATTTATTAATTATTTATTACATGATTTCTTACTTTTAATCACTATTTGTAACTTATCGATATCTCCTATGTTTATTTGGTAGTTAGAGTGCTTACCATGATTGCTGATCCTAGTGCAGGATCAGATCTTGCACCGTTGCCAGCACAACAAATCCTTGCAGCAGATCCGAACCTCCTTGATCACTGCCTTGTCTTGAGCCACTTCAGCCATGACAACAGAGTGATCCAAAGGCAGCTGAGACCAATCTTTGAAGGGAAAAAGCTGGAGATTAGCTACGACCAGTTTTGCTAACTGCCTAATTTTGAAGATTGAAAAGCTAAAATCTGTGTTTTGTTATGAATCAGTTAAAGGATCTATTTTTGCCTTTGGCCAAAGGTCTATATAATGTAAAATTTAAATAGGACTAGGGAGCGAAGTATTTGATATTAAAGGAGAACATAAATACAGCCAAGAGGCGGTAGCAGGTCATTGTATTTTGTTATAGCCCAAATTTGGGTTGGACGATGCCTTAATGTATGTACTTACCTTAGTGAATTAATAAAAGGATCTGTGCCTCATGTTTCAAAATTATGTTTATGTATTGATTTCATGAATTGATTAAGGTACTGAACATCGTTTCGATTTAAAAGGGAAATGTGTTGGTTGGCTAGGGCCCAGCCAACCTAACACGTTTACCCCATTTCGTGTTTTCTTGTAATTTCTGTTTACATTATCAAGTGTGATTTAATCTTAAGAACATGTATTCTTGTCTGAGTGCAAGCGGATCCGTTGTGTGAAGTTTCTTTTTCCTGTAATTTCTTTTTCTGCACTTGATTTTAGATTGGTTTTCCTCCGCTTGGTCCAAAGAAGAAAAATGAACTTGCACCAGTGCACGTTGGTGTGATATCTCTTTTTCTGCAACTTTGCTTGATTGGTTTTCCCCGCCTGGTCCAAGCAGGAGAATGAACCTGCACCAGTGCACATTGGTGTGATACAACAAACTTTCTTAGTTTAACTTCTCGCAACCCTCTTTCTTTCATTAAATGCTTATGACAGGATATATATATATATATATATATTGATTGTTTCTTTATTTCTGCACTCTGTTAAGATCATAAACATTCACTTTTTATGTGTGCAATTTGATTTGACAGTATAATAGCACTTGCAATAATTAAAAACTTATTTTAAGAATTAAATTCTAAGTGTAGGAAGCTCTGATCTGGTGCAAGAACTAGTTTCTTGCCATGGGATCTGAGTGCTTCGAACCTAGAAAAGTTCAAGCCCTTTCATGAAGTAAAAATCCTTTAGTAAAGACACCATTTATAACTTCTGCATAAATCTTTGTTCCTGCACTAGTGCAAGCAGACTGCAATAGTGCAGGATAGATTAGTGCAAGAAGGAAATCTTTCAAGGAGCAGGTTTAAGGGTCCATCTGGTGAGACTGCTAAGTGTCTCTGCTAAAGAAAAACACACACTCAGTAGTTAAACAATAATTAGCTAGAGTGATTTCTTTTTATATTTAAGTCCCTCCTGCAAATGCATTCTTTCTTGTTCCAGTCTTAGATTATTTTTTGATGGTTCAAGTTTCCTTTCTTTTCTCTTTTTAATTTGATTCTACAATATTTCCTTTAAATAAAGTAGGGATTTATATTAGGAAGATTCATACCATCTCTGGAATTTCCTGTGCTTCGTCTCTAAGTTTACGAATCCCACGGGTTGAAAAATTAAGTGTTGAGGAGTTTGGTTAAGTGTAATTCCTGCACCCAACATTTGGGCGCCGTTGCCGGGGAGGCGATTTGATTTGGTAAGAATTTTTTGATTATACAATAGAGGTAATTTTTCCTTTATTTTTTTTTGTAGCATTGTTTGGAAAAAAAAATTTGAAGGAATTTTGTTGGTGTTAATTGATTTCTGACAGCATTTTTACTAGAATTTGTTGCTATTTTTTCTTTTCTTGAAATGAATGCCTAGAAAAGGTAAGGGTTCAAAGCCCACTAAGGGCCAAAATAATTTTGAAAAAAATTCTCGTATTGGGTCTCCTTCTATAAGCAGGAAGCCTAATCCAATTCAAACCCATCACGCAGGAACAATCCACCTGGATTCTGGTGTCAACAGGTCAGGTGTGGATCAGCCTGTTGAGAGTGGTACAAGTAAAAGGGAAACAATGGTGGACCATGAAGATCATTTGGAAGGGACTGGTGAAAACCAGGTAAGTAGAGAATAATCCACTTTTGTGTTTCCAATTGTGGATCCTGATACTATGGCGCAAATGAAGAATATTCCACCATTAGCTCTCCCTCATTTCCATGGTAAAGTTCATGAAGATCCTGACTCTTTTCTATTCGAGTTTGATATTTTTTGTAGAAGTTATGATTATTCAATTGATGCTCAGAAGTTACGATTATTTCCTGTTACTCTTAAGGAATCAGTTTTACGTTGGTTTATGGGGTTAGGAGGAAACACTATAAACTCTCGGGATCAGATGAAGAGAGTGTTTTTCTCTAAATATCAAGAATATTGCAAAACTTGGGACATGCAGGATGAGATTTTTATGATCATACAGGATGATGATGAAACTCTCGAAGATTACCTAGAAAGATTTATGTATATTTTACAAAGTCTGAAACTTAAGTTTTATCCTAGTACTATTAGAACCTTGTTACTAAGAGGACTTAATGATAATGCTAGAAATAATTTAAATCTGTTAGGACAAGGTGATATTTCTCAGCAAACTTTTGAACAAATTTGTGAATTTTGCAGGAAATTTTCAAGAAATCAGTATAGATCTGGTAGAGGAACTCGAAACAGAAATAGAAAAACCGAATCTACTTATGTTATGATTATTGAACTAGAAAATAAAATGGAAAACATGAAAATTGATATAATGAATATTGTTACTAAACAGTTATAATCTTTAAAATTCCAGCAAAAACTTATGAAGGAACAAGAGTCATTATGTATTTTATGTCCTAAATGTAGAGACAAGCATCCTCCTAAAGAGTTTCCTCTTAATTTGAAAGAAACTAATAAGTGTGCTATTTGTGTAGAAGACCATGTCATAGAAAAATGTCCCTCTATACCTGGACTTAAAGCTGTATTGATAGCCTGAAGCTGAATACTTGTATGCTATAGGAGCAAGAAGGAATTGGCCTCAGGTAGGTACAGGTATGGATCCTGAATTTTCTTCACACTATTTTGGTTATAATTCACATGCATATTCTTATCCTAACACTAATCAGCAGTGGCAGTATGGGAATCAATATCAGCATGGGAAACCTTCTCAAGCATGGCAACAAGGTTGGAAAGGGCCAACCCATTTTCCATATTCCCACCAGCCACCCATGCAATCATATCCATCTACGCATACACCTTATTCAATGCCTCAACTTCTGAGTTAGTCTACTCCACCATTGCCTTTGCCTCTACCCTTTCGACCTCCTTAGTTGCCTGCTCAACCTATGCCCAATCCTAACAATAATAAAGCAGTGAAAATGATCTATGTAACAAACCCACCTTTACCATTCAAATACCAGTCTATTCTAGTTGGGGTTCATGATATTCAATTAATATCAGGAAGGAAGGACTGTAACATCAGAAAATAAGAAGCAACCTATGGTGATTGTTGAAGAGAAAGGAGAAGAGGAAACTCTCAACGATTCTCCAAAAGATATCACTAAGCAACCTTCACCCTTTGAATCCTTGTCATCCTCTTCCAACCATAATCCCTTCCCAAAGAGGCTAGTAATGGAAAGGAGTGAACCTATTTCTGAGACTAGTTTGGCATCTGAGCTTTAGAATATTTTTATTAAGATACCTTTTCTCCAAGCCATTAAAGATATCCCCATTTGTACTAAGATTATTAAGGAAATATGTCTCAAGAAACTTGGGAGGAAGAGATTGGAACCCCAAACCATTCAATTTGTTGGTAGGGAAGCAGAGTTGATGACGGGATGTGTGTCTGTGGAAAAATATACTGATCCTGAAAACCTTGTTGTCTCAGTTCAAATTGGTAATGTCCTTGTCTCGCATGTTCTTATAGACCTGGGGGTAGCCATTAATGTCATGAATAAGCAAACCATGGATCAACTTCGGTTATCTCATCTTCGCCCTACTCCCACTGCGCTTGAATTGGCAGATAGATCTAAAATTAAGCCAAAAGGAGTATTGGACGATGTGATCATCTCATTAGATTCTTGGGAATACCCTGCTAATTTCATTGTGCTTCAGCCAAAGAACCCAGTAGGAGGACATCCCTTGATCTTGGGTTGACCATGGCTTGCTACAGCTGATGCATATATTGGATGTCGTTCCGGTGATATGTATATTTTGCATGGAGATTCTAGGAAGAAAGTTACCTTATACCCCCCTGCCAGATCCATTCAGGATCTTCGAGATAATTTATGGTTGGATCAAAGTAGTGATGAGGAGACTCAGCCTATTTCCCTTATCCATCATTATACGGGGTCTTCACAAGAAGATGAGATTCAAGATTTCCTGAATAATCTAGACACTATGCCTAATTTTGAGCCATTGAGCCGGATTTTCAGCCTAGATTTTCAAGATAATCATGATTCTCATTCTTCTATACCATTGCATTTGACCACTCCCTTGAGTACTCCTGAGCTTGATACCAATCTTGTTGAGATTAGCCCTGGTAATTCCTTGCATATTAGTTCAGATTTGGACTCATCTCAGCAGGAGCAGCATGTGAATTTGTTGCAAAACCATCTTAGTGCCTTTGCTTGGGGCTATGAAGATATGAAGGGTATCCCTCCTGAAACTTGTGCACATCATATCTATATTCAAGAAGGAACCCGACCTGTCCAAAAACCCCAAAGGCGAATGAATCCAGCTCTAAGAGATATTGTGAAGGAAGAAGTACAAAAACTCTTAGATGTCGGTTTTATCTATCCTATTTCTGACAGTCAGTGGGTCCCTCCTTTAGTGCTAGTACCTAAGAAAGATGGAAGGTGGTGTATTTGTATTGATTATCGAGAATTAAACAAAGCCACTCTCAAATATTACTTCCCTCTCCCTTTCATTTACCAGGTGCTTGATACCCTTGCAGGAAAGAGACATTTTTCCTTTTTGGATGGCTTCAGTGGTTATAACCAGATACAGATTGCACCTGAGATTAGGATAAAAATAATTTTACATGTCCATGGGGTAAATTTTCTTATAAAGTGCTTCCCTTTGGTTTATGTAATGCCCTGGCTACCTTTCAAAGGGTAGTCCTGGCTATTTTTGTTGATCTAGAATTTGTGGAAAATTATATGGATGACTTTTCTATGTTTGGTGATTCTTTTCAGGAAGCTGTAAAAAATTTGGAGAAAGTAATTCTTCATTGTCAGAAATCCCATCTCGCATTGAGTGACAAGAAATGTAGATTAATGTGCAAAGCGGGAGTGGTACTTGGCCACTTGATTTCTAATAAAGGTATCCAGGTTGATCCAGCAAAGATTGAAATTATTCTGCATCTTCCTGCACCCAGAACTCAAAGGGAAGTAAGAGGTTTCTTAGGACATGTTGGTTACTATAGAAGATTCATTGAATTTTTTTCTAAGATAGCTACCCCTCTTTTCTGACTTCTAGCTAAGGATAGTGAATTTTCTTGGTCCACAGAAGGAAAAGTTGGTGCAGGCATCAATTTTGCGAGGTCCTAACTGGTCCCTGCCTTTTCACATTTCCTCTGATGCTTCAGATTTGGCTATTGTCACAGCTTTAGGACAAGATGAAAATAAGCAATCCTATGCTATTTATTATATTAGTAAGAATTTGTCTTTCGCTGAATTGAATTATACAGTTACAGAGAAAGATTTTTTAGCTGTAATTTTTGCAATTAATAAGTTCAGGCACTATATTACAGGATATGAAGTATTTGTACATACTGATCATTCCGCAATTAAATATTTGATGAAAAAACCATTGACTAGTGATAGAGTGACTAGTTGGTTGCTATTGCTGCAGAAGTTTAATGTTACTATTGTTGATAGACTAGGGAAATCTAATGTCGTAGCAGATTTTCTTTCTAGATTAGATAATCCTGGTGAAGCAACTCCTGTTAATCATGATTTTCCAAATGAACATATTTTTTCTATGTCAACAGATTCTCCATGGTTTGCGGACATTGCTAATTACTTGGTTACTGGGAAAACACCACCCTACTTGTCTGCTTGTGAAAAGTGGAATATTATTCGGAAAAGCGTTGCATATTCCTGGATTCGAGGAGATCTCTTTTACACTGGTCCAGATCTGATTATCCGTGGATGTGTGAGAGAGGAGGAAGTGTTTGACATATTGAAATCTGGTCATGATGAACCTTTTGGAGGCCACTTCGCTGATAAGCGGACTACATATAAAGTATTGCGTCCTGGTTACTTTTGGCCTTCCTTGTTTAAGGACGCCAAACAGTATGTCAGGCGATGTGATAGCTATCAATGAATGGCCCAGCCTAATAAAGCCAATGAAATTCATTTATTCCCCCAAGTTATGATTGAGCCATTTGAAAAATGGGCTATTGATTTTATAGGGCCAATAAATCCGACGTCATTAAGTAAAAAGCATATTTTGGTTTGTACAGATTTTGTTACAAAATGGGTAGAAGCTAAAGCTGTTTCCTTTGCTACAGAAAAAGTTGTTGTTGATTTTCTTTCTACTGAAATCTTTACTAGATTTGGTGTGCCTAGAGAAATTGTTTCTGACAATGGTCCACAGTTTATTTCTAATCTGGTACAGGGTGTGATGGAGAAATACAAGATCTGGCACAGGAAATCCACGCCATATCACCCGCAAGCAAATGTCCAAGTGGAATCCACAAATAAAGTGATCGAGTCCATTCTTACAAAGACAGTAAACATGCATCGAAAAGACTGGGCTGAAATATTACCAGAAGAATTTTGGGAATACAGAACCACTTGGAGAAATAGCACGGGACATACACCATATGAGCTGGTATATGGAAAACAGGTTCTATTACCAATTGAATTCCAGATCAAAAATTTCAGAACTGTAGTCCAGTTAGGAATAGATCTCTCTGAGGCACAACAATAGTGTCTTCTCCAATTAAATGAGTTAGATGAATTTCGTAGGGATTTTGTTCAACATAACATATTAATTGAGCAGCAACGCAAAAGGTGGCATGACAAGTCTATTCAGAAAAATCAATTCCAACCAGGTGATTGGGTGCTCCTTTATGATTCTAGATTTAAAATTTTTAAAGGGAAATTCCATACACGTTGGATGGGACTGTATGAAGCGATCCGAGTATTCGAGAATGGAGTAGTAGAAGTTAAAACTATTGATGGACAAAATTCAGTATTCTTGGTAAATGGACACAGATTAAAGAAGCATTTTCAGCCACTTACCAGGAAATATTTTACACAAAAATTTCAACAACAATTCGAGACGGTAGTGGTGAATGGTAATACCAACTTTTTGAAACTGTGATTTCTTCTTCTTCTTAAAAAGAAAAATAAATAAATAAAAAAGAGATTTTTTTTTAAAATAAAAATTAAAGAAAAAATATTTTCCTATAATTATGAAAATCAATTCGCTGACATGATTGCAGAGGGATCAACCTGAAAACTATCTTGCTGGCAGGAAGATCAAAAATTTCTAATAAAAAGATAATGTTGCATGATTTTTAGATATGCTAGCGACCACCAAGTAAAAGCAGGTTCAGTCAAACCAACCTTTATACAATTGGGGTAATTAGCATGGATATTTTCATTCAAGTAATGCTTAATTCTTGCTGCAGTTATGTTTCTTGCACCAGTGCATGCAGACCTTCCAGAAAATTTTCTGCCTTTCTTCATATTCCGCTTTCTTAATATTCCCTCAGTTTTCTTCTTAATCCCAGAATGATTAACCTTCCCATATTCTTCTGATTTACCCTGTATGTTTCGTAAAACCTCACTTTACCCTTGAATTTTTTCCCTATCCCACTTTTGTTTATCCCCTCTTGTGGTACTATACCTGGAATCCTTGTAACAAAATTCCTTTCCATTCTTAAATTTCCCTTTTCCCACTTCTTTATTCCCTTATGAATTGCAGGATCTCGCATACAGAGAGTAAAAGGATATGCTCTGAAACATCAAGAGAGGGCGAAGCAAATTTCCAGTATAAATTGAGGAAGTCATGTTGGAAGTCCAGCCTATATTTTACTTAAATTCTTTTTTTCATTTTTAGATATTATGCTTGCATTAGTGCAAGCATGTCATCCTATATAATAAGTACAAGTAGAATGGTACCAACAAGATGGCATAATTTAAGCAGTGCAAGTAGATCGGTGCAAGAATGTACCCTATTAGAAACAGAGTACAATTTTTTCTTTTCATAGCATATGTCATAGGAAAGTGGTCATCATGAAGGTTTATGAGAAATTATTTCACTTAGTCGAGAAGTACTTGTGACTATCATATTAACTAGGAGAAAATTTAAAGTACAAGGTGTTTTTAAGTTAAGATTCATGATCATTTTTTAATGAATGCTAAAGTTCTTTTTTTTGAATTATGAAGGAATGTGGGAATTTTTTAACAGTTGCTTGGATATAATTTCCCTTTCCGCCATAATCCTAGATGTCCTTCACTCGTAATGATTACCTCACCTAGCCGTTAAAAACGTCACTGCAAGTACCAACCCAGCATGACCTCAAAGATGACGCGTATTCATGGCTATTTAAGTGGAATGAATGGATGATAAGATAGAAAGGATGGTGGACAGTTGGATCCCTATCTATAAGAACCAGTTTTCCCGGTGTTGCATGTAGATTGTTGACTGTTCATAACCATTAAGCAACAATGCCGCCTGTTCGAAGTGAACCTCTATCTCTCAGTATGGTAGAACAGACTGGTGAGTTTTGCAATAGTCTTGCACTATTGCGAGACTCAGGATTTCTTCAATTTTTGTAAAAGTTTGATGGGCATGACCATGAAGTGGCCCTACAGTTTGTCACAAGCTTCAAAAATGGCCGAGTGCAAATTGGGCCTCTAAAATTTAAGGTCACAGAAGAGTTTATAGCAGCAGCGACAGGCTTGGAAAATACTGGGGAGTAGTGGTTTAAAAATCAGAAACTAGAGAGGAATCGATGGCAGCATTTTGTCGTCAATCAGAACATGAAGGTAGATTGGAAGAAAGGAATGCGCAGTGCCCTACTGGGGCAGTGGCGGGACCTCCTTTTCATCCTACAAAAATTCGTGACCTGTGAGGGAAGGTACTCCCTCACTTTTGTGTACCATTTCAGGATGTTGCAGCATTTCGAAGGCGGTCGACACGTCTGGTGGTGGATTGATTTCCCCTATTTCTTTCTTAAGAGTTTGGAAAAAATGGCCAAAGGTGTGCGGGATGCACACCTAGACCAGACCGACAAGAAATTATATCAACACGGTCTGATAAAAATTTTGGTCCAAAAAAAATTAGAAATTAAAGGCATGACCTGGGAGGCGCTGGTAAAACAACTACATAAAAAGAAAGCTGCTGGAAAGGAGACAAAGGACCCCGCCAGCACAAGCAAGGGTCCGAGTAAGAATGAAAAGGGAATTCCTTCTTGCACCAATGCAAAAAGGAAACGGCCCGGGAAATCAACAGAAAAAAAGACCCAATCTCCAAAGAAAAAGAAGATAGTTGGTGCACCAATTGAAGAGACTCCTTCTTCAACACCAGTACAGGCACAAACCCCTAAAGAATACAACCTGTCAGTCCTTGCGGATGCAGCAAAATATGTAGAAGTTGAAGATGAAACTCTGTTGGCCGATTTTATTAAAAAGGCCCGGAAAAATAATGAGGAATCTAGTGCAGGCGAAGAACCACAGTCCCCATAGGACGTCGAATCCCCTCCTACACCAGTGCAAGAAGAAGAAGAACCAGAAGAGAAAGAATAAGAATAAGAACCGGAAGAAGAAGAGCAAGAAGAAGAGGAAGAAGAAGAAGATTAGAAAGAGCAATAACAAGAAGAAGAAGAAGAAGAAGAGTTTGATGAATCCATGAGGGATACTGAGGTCCCTGGGGAAGACACAGCCCCTGTCGAGACAAAATATTTGGTAACTCATGTTGCCCGGATAGCTGAACTAGAGCTTCAAGTACAGAACTTAGAGCAGCTCATAGCTAAAGCGCAGGAGGATAAAGAACAGAGTAGAGAAGAATTAACTATGGAAATCTAGAAAAAGAAAGGAGAAGTTAGATTTTGGAAGTACTGTGCTGCACAATGTTTCAAGTGAATTAAAAAGGTGAAAAAGAAACTAAAGAACATCAGAAAGAAGAATTCTGAAACATTGCAGCTTGATGTTAGTATGTCAAAGCATGATTGAGCTGGAATGCTCAAAGTTTTGAAGGTTTTTTGCAAAGGTAAAGAGTTGTGTGAGGACACACAACAGCTTAGGGATGGGAGGATGTTATCCCCCTAATTTTCTCTCTTTTTTCCATTTTACCCTTCCTAAATCATAACCATTTACCTCTGTTTTACCTCTTTTATACACCCTCATCTTGCACTAGTCCAAGCATGGTGTCATATTTCGTATAAAAATTACTTTTCATATTTTTAATTCAACTTAGCATTTATTAATTATTTATTACATGATTTATTACTTTTAATCACTATTTTTAACTTATCGATATCTCCTATGTTTATTTGGTAGTTAGAGTACTTACCGTGACCGCTGATCCTAGTGCAGGATTGGATCTTGCACCGTTGCCAGCAAAACAAATCCTTGCAGCAGATCTGAACCTCCTTGATCACTGCCTTGTCTTGAGCCACTTCAGCCATGACAGCAAAGTGATCCAAAGGCAGCCGAGACCAATCCGTGAAGGGCGAAAGCTGGAGATTAGCTACGGCCTGTTCTGCTAACTTCCTAATTTTGAAGACTGAAAAGCTAAACTCTGCTTTTTGTTATGAATCAATTAAAGGATCTATTTTGGCCTTTGGCCAAATTTCTATATAATGTAAAATGTAAATAGGACTAGGGAGTGAAGTATTTGATATTAGAGGAGAACAGAAATACACCCAGGAGGCGGTAGCAGGTCATTGTATTTTGTTATCGCCCAAATCTGGGCTGGATGATGCCTTAATGTATGTACTTACCTCAGTGAATTAATAAAAGGAGATCTGCCTCATGTTTCAAAAATTATGTTTTTGTATTGAGTTGATGAATTGATTAAGGTACTGAGCAGCAATTCTATTAAAAGGGAAACGTGATGGTTGGCTAGGGCCCAGCCAACCCAGCACATTTACCCCATTTCGTGTTTTCTTGTAATTTATGTTTACATTATCAAGTGTGATTTAATCTTAAGCACATGTATTCCTGTCTAAGTGCAAGCGGATCCGTTGTGTGAAGTTTCCTTTTCCTGCAATTTATGTTCCGGCAATTGATTTTAGATTGGTTTTCCTTCACCTGGTCCAAGCAGGAGAAATGAACTTGCACCAATGCACGTTGGTGTGATATCTCTTTTTCTGCAACTCTGCTTGATTGGTTTTCCCCGCTTGGTCCAAGCAGGAGAATGAACCTGCACCAGTGCACGTTGGTGTGATGTAGAAAACTTTCTTATTTTAACCTCCCGCAACCCTCTTTCTTTCATTGAATGCTTATGATAGGACAAATATATATATATATTTATTGTTTCTTTATTTCTGTACTCTGTTAAGATCAGAAACATTCACTTTTTATGTGTGCAATTTGATTTGACAGTATAATAACACTTGCAATAATTAAACACTCATTTTAAGAATTAAATGCTAAGTGCAGGAAGCTCTGATCTGGTGCAAGAACTAGTTTCTTGCCATGGGATCTGAGTGCTTCGAACCTGGAAAAGCTCAAGCCCTTGCATAAAGTAAAAATCCTTTATTAAAGACACCATTTATACCTTCTGCATAAATCTTTGTTCCTGCACTAGTGCAGGACAGATTAGTGCAAGAAGGAAGTCTTTCAAGGAACAGGTTTAAGGGCCAATCTAGTGAGACTGCTAAGTGTCTCTACTAAAGAGAAACACACACTCAGTAGTTAAACAATAATTAGCTAGAGTGATTTCCTTTTATCCTTAATTCCCTCTTACAAATGCATTCTTTCTTGTTCCAGTCTTAGATTATTTTTTGATGGTTCAAGTTGCCTTTATTTTCTCTTTTTAATTTGATTCTGCAAACTTTCCTTTAAAGAAAGTAGGGATTTATATTAGGAAGATTCATACCATCTCTGGCATTTCCCGTGCGTCATCTCTAAGTTTACAAATCCCCCGGGTTGAAAAATTAAGTGTTGAGGAGTTTTCTTAAGTGTAATTCCTACACCCAACACTCTTTTTGTCAGTAAGAGAGAGAGTAATGTTAATGTACTTTTGCAAAGCAAGGGAGGTGTGCTTGGTGAGTGTCCAATTGCAAGTGTGTCAAGTTTCTTCTATGATGGAGGGGAAAAGGAAGAAAGGTGAGCCTCTAAGAGAGAGGTAATAGTGCCACCTAGGAAGAGACACATGTGAACCAAAGGATTCCATCTAACACCCAGTGGAATAGTCCACAGTGGATGCGACGATCATTACACACAGCAACTTGAGAAATATCTATCTAATATCCCACAGAATAGTCCACAAGGATGGGACAATAATTACAGACATAATATTATGAGAAAGGTTTGTCTAATAGCTTGTGAAATATTCCACAAGGATGAGACAATATTTACAACCATTACAACACATTCGTAACAAGATGAACCCTAAAATAACCGAAATAGTTCAACAATCTTAGTACATGTGAAAAATGAACATGAAATATAAACATTCGCATAATAGTCTTATAAACATTCATAATTCCTGCATGAAGAACTTGTTGGCCTTGAAAATATTCTATTATTAAGTAAAAATTTTGAGACACATATACACAATGAACATCACTAGCTCCAATAATGGAGAGTTGGAGGCACTCCTTGCTCCACAAAAGAACTAGATATTCTCTCTATTTCTTTGTGGGTGGAGCCAAGGTGAAAAGTCCTTTGCTTATACAATGAGGGATTATATATAACCAAGGGTGACTCTTTGACTACCCTCATGACTGTTTGAATCCCCATGAATTTTCAACTTACATGACTCTTCACATTCATGTGTGTCTTTTGGACTTCAACTTTACAATACATTTGATTACAATAGACTTGATATATAATGGTGATGTGGAAATATGACCACTCATGACATGACATGACATGACATGACACTACTGACATGGACTTCTTGATGACATAACAATGTCAAGCCATTGCTACTGTTTAGAGCTAAGTGTCTTCATGAAATAGATTTCCTTTGATCCTTCACATGCCTTGGCGATAGGGAGTCTTCAATGATTTCGAGTCTTGGATAATGGTTGCAAGATATTGTCCTTTCACTTTCTTTTGATCAATCATCTTATAAGTTTAGCCGTAAGAGTGTATTTGAGCATGATTTCCTCCTCCTTCTCCTCCTATATCATCTCACCATGTCTTGATATAGTACATGTTCCTAGAATTCGCTTATGACGAGACGACATCAATCTGAAAACCCATAGCATAAGATGATGCATTATGATCCATGAACTAAGCTTGGGATAGGTGATAGGCTAGGAATGGAGGCTCAATGACTTCGTAGCTACATAATTCAGGCAGGAAGGGGGAAGTCGCAAGACTGTGTAGTGCTCAGTTAAGGCTAGGCTGAGGGACATGACTGTAGAGTTTTCGGAGTTAGCGGGGACAGGCATCAGAAATGCAAGTTGGGAAAACCATCTGCGTAGTTCAGGAGGTTAAGGAGGCCTCGGTGATTGTGCGGTGCATAGTTCTAAGGATCAGGAGATAATATTATGTCTTGAAATTGTGAAATTTGCAGTTCAAGTTGGGTTAGAGGCCTCAACTATGCAATTTATGAGGTCAAGGTCGGGTGTTGGTCACCAAAACTGCATAATGGGGCAGTCTTGAGAAGTTAAAACTGTTCACATCATAGTGCCAAGAAGCAAGGTCACAACTAAAGGACTGATACCATACATTGTGTAGTTCAAGGGAGGCCTCGAGAAGCTAAGCTAGTTGGTCAGGAGGTTTTCCAGAAAATGACTAAGTGTGGGACATGTGAGATTATGTGAAAATTGATGAATTTTGACAGTGATCGCACACTCATCATACTTGATGACTCAAACAAGATAGATAATCCAAGACATATAGAGAAATAAATATCCTCTATGTGACAAATTTGTGACCAGTTACAACAAGTGCAACACCAAAGATACACTTTACGATGATTATGGCGACACTTGTGCGAAGGTGCTAGAACTTTGGAAATGAGCATGACGGATGCCTACATAGTTAAAACAACTCATTTGAACAAATATGACCTCTTGGAATCACTGCAACATGCTTATACATTAACTGCAGTAACTAACATGCTAAAAGGCGACAATTTTCCTAACTTGTGAAACGGATCACAACACTTTAAGAAAAGAAATGAAATAAACTACAAGGTTTGCAACAGCCATAAAAAAGACCAAGGAAGGCTCCGAAACTTGGTATAGGCCAAAATTTTGGATGGGGTTGTAGCGGCTACAACACTTGGAGACACATTGGTAGGACTCTGGCTTCTCTGTTTCGGTTAACTTCTTTAATGCAGGGTCTTAGTTCTTTAGGGAGTATTGATTCATCATGTATATATCTTTGGTTTCCCCACTTACCCCGTGAATAGACCAAGTCTTCATCATGCCAACTTGTTTTAACGCAAAAAATATTCAACCTTATCAATAACTTTCAAGTAGGGGAGGGTCATCAATCTCGTGATTTTAATACTTTTCAGAATATAATTTTTCATCTCTGGTGTTGCTCCGCTACCAGCAAGCCTGGATAGTATCTCGGTGGAGTCACTTCAGGAACAAAACATTGATCTGATTCTAGTGACCCTAAAAAGTTCCCCGATGGAGTTTCTTGATTTACCTCTCTACGCAAGAAGTATTTATCTTCTTTCACTGATGGAGCAATTATCATATCTTTATCATTCGTGGAAGTAGTTTTTGCTGAGGCATCTTTCCCAGACTTTATCTGAGTTTTTTGCGTTGAGTTGATTGGCAGACCGATTTTTCTTAACAAGACTTATTTGATTTTTGTCTTTCTTGACTGAGTTGTAGTGGTCAACCCTTGACTCCCTAAATTGTACCAATTTGATTGTGGTTGGGCCCTAGGATCACTCAGATTCTTTTTCTCGGTTGCATTCTTTTGGGTTATAAGTGTGCAATTGAACATGTTTACTGTGTGCCCAACGCTTGGAGTCTCATTGGGTGTATAATCTTGTTCCTTTTATTCTTCTGACTATGTTTTCTCATCAACAAGTATAGTATCACAGAAGTGTGTAGCAATACAGTTCATGGAACGATTCCATTGTGGGCATTTTTTCTCGGAATTTTAATCTCGATGATATGAACAATATTCAATCATGCCCAGCTAGTCAAGGTTCAATGCTACATTTTCACTATGCACAGATTTGGTTGGTTGATTGGTATTACTACTCGAGTTCACAGTTCTTTTGAATGGGTTGAATTGTGGAGGCTTGCTGCTAACAATGGTATCAGTTGACCTTTGTTTAAGTTCTGCTAACTCAATTGTCAAATTCCTAATCATATGGGCCAAGTTGTCAAGATCGGATGATTCCTTTTCTTTGGCCTTGCTTACTAAGGCCTAAGACCTTTTACTCATGTCTTTGGATTCCTTTGTTAATTAATTGTCTGTAATGACTCCAGTGGCATAGTCTTTTTCAATCATGATTGCTTCTTCAAATCTTTCTAAAAGTGATGGTTTCCCAGTTTTCTTTACAAACTGTGCAATGATTTATGGAAAGGCAGAAGTATAGTAGTCCTTAGTGATGGTGTCATGAGGCTTGGTTTCTTCCCAAAATATGTTCAAAACACAATTGAACCTCTGATTGAAATATTTCACCTTTTCTTTCAGCTCCACTTTTAGGCTACCTAACTCTTTCAACAACATGGAAAGGGTCTTCTAATCGACAAATTTCTCAAGAAAAAATTTATTAAAGCCCCTCCATTTTTGGATGCGGTTTGGGGGAAGACTATGGTACCATATAACTTCTTTACCATCCAAGGTACATGAAAAAATTATGCATGTAACGTCATCATAGTGTACCTCAAGTTTTTTCAGATGTAGATATAAATTGTCCAAGTGGTCTTCCACTTTAACCATTTTGTCAGGGTCATACTTTGTTAACATATTTTCTGGGTGTCTTGGAATTTTATGCATCACACCTGAAAGTGCGAGTAGGCCCTGAGACATCAAATACAGATATTGGTCTACCATATCTTTTTTCTTTTCCTCCTCTTCTTTTTCAGATTCTGATAACTCTTTTTCCTCTTCGTCGTCGCCTAACTAATTGAAGGTTACAACTAAGAGTAGTGGGTTGTCTTCTTCTCCACCACTAAAAATTGGATGTTCTTCTGTGTTCTCCACAAAAATTACTAACTCTTTGAGGGTGGCAAGAACTATGGTGACCACTACTCATCTAGAGGTAGTTTTGTTCTTTTTCAGAGAATATGGAATACTGGATACTCCCGAGATCAATCCAACTTATTTTGTGAAATAACGGGTTATGGGACGGATAACTGGAATCTGATTTTATGAAATTTCTCAAGTTCATGTGGGTTGTGTTTTAGAAGAGTCACCAACTTCATGAGCACGAGCTGAGGAGGTGGAGTGTACATTTTTTCCTTGATCAGAAGATGTAAATTTGGGGTCAGTGGGTTTATCAACCATAAAAAATCGGCTTCCCTTCTTCTAGCACCATAAATATTGACGATCTTGGACTTGCTAACATTCAGGGGATCTCCCCGATATGAAGTTCCAACTATAACTCACACCGTTTGGTGCAATAGTCCCATCCAGAACAAAGGAACAATTTCCTTATTCTTAAAGATATGCCTTAGCTCTTGTTGTCAGCGAGAGAGAGAGTATTATCAATGTAATTTCGCAAAACAAGGGGGGTGTGCTCGGTGAGTTTCCGATTGCAAGTGTGTAAAGGTTCTTCTATTATAGAGGCAAAAAGGAATAACAGTGAGCCTCTAAGAGAGAGGTAATAGTACCACCCAAAAAGATACACACATGAACCGAAGGATTCCATCTAAAACCTAGTGAAATAATCCACAATAGACGCGACATTCATTACACACAATAACTTGAGAAAGATATGTCTAATATCTTGTAGAATAGTCCATAAGGACGAGACAACAATTACACACATAGTATTATGAGAAATTTTTATCTAATATTTTGCAGAATAGTCCACAAGGATGAGACAATAGTTACAACCATTACAACACATTATCAACAAGATAAGCACTAAAATAACCAAAATAGTTCAACTATCTTAGGACATATGAAAAGGGAATATGAAATATAAACATCCGCAGAATAGTCTTACAAACATTCATAAGTCATGCATGAAAAACATGCTAGCCTTGAAAGGATTCTATTATTAAGTAAAATTTATGAGACACATATACACAATGAACATCACTAGCTCCAATAGTGGAGCATTGGAGCCACTCCTTGCTCCACAAAAGAACTAGATATTCTCTCTATTACTTTGTTGGTGGAGCCAAGGTGAAAATTCCTTTGCTTATACAATGAGGAATTATATATAACCAATGTTGAATCTTTGACTACCCTCATGACGATTTGAATTCCCATGAATTTTCAACTTACATGACTCTTTAGATTCATGTGTGTCCTTTGGACATCCACTTTACAATACATTTGATTACAATGGACATGATATATAATGGTGATGTGGAAACATGACCATTCATGACATGACATGACATGACACTATTTAAATGGACTGCTTAATGACATGGAAATGTCAAGCCATTTTTGAGGTTGAGAGCTAAGTGTCTTCATGAAAAAGCTCTCCTTTGCTCCTCCGTATGCCTTGGTGATAGGGACTCTTCAATTATTTTGAGTCTTGGAAAGTGGTCACAAGCTAGTTTCCTTTAGATTTCTCTTAATCAATCATCCTTTAAGTTCAACTGCAAGAGTTTCTTTTAGCATGATTTCCTCCTTATTCTTCTCCTCTATCGTCTCGCGATGACTTTATATAGTACATGTTCCTGCAATTCACTCATCATGGGACAAAATCAATTCGAAAACCCCTAGCCTAAGATGATGCATTCTGATCCATGAACTAAGATTAGGATAGGTGACAGGCTGGGCAAGGAGGCTCAGTGACTACGTAGCTACACAATTCAGGCAGGTAGGTGGCAACCGTGAGACTGCGCAGTGTGCATTTCAGGCTTGGTTGATGGACATGAATGTTTAGTTTTCGGAGTTACTGGGGACATGCATGAGGAATGCGAGATGGGAAAACCAATTGTGTAATTCAGGAGGTTAAGGAGGATTATGTGACTACACAATGCACAGTTCTAAGGCTCAGGGGATAAGCTTGTGTCTTGAATTTGTGAAGTGTGCAGTTCAAGTCGGGTTGGAGGCCTCAACTGTGCAATTTCAAAGGTCAAGGTTAGGTGTTGGTCACCAAAACTATGCAATGGGGAAACCTTGAGAAGCGAGTACTATGCACTGTACAGTTCCAAGAATTGAAATAGGAGTCATAGGTCTGATACTACATAGTGCATAGCTCAAGGGAGGCCTCGAGAAGCTAAGTTGCTTGGTAAGGAGGTTTTCCAAAAAATGACCAAGTGTGGGACAGGTGAGATTGATGTGAACATTGATGGATTTTTACTGGGATCACACAATCATCATAATTGATGACTCAAACGACTTATATCAATTGAGACATACAAACAAATCATTATCCTCTGTGTGACAGCTTTGTGACTAGTTATGACAAGTGCGGCACCAAAGAGACACTTTACGACAACTGTGATGACACTTGTGCGATATTGCTCATAACTTTGGAAATGAGTGCGACGAATAAATACATAGTTAAAAAAACTCATCTACAAAAAGATGACCTCTTGCAATCATTGGAATAAGCTTATACATTGACTGTAGTAACCAACATGATAAAAGGCAACTCTTTGCCTAAATTGCGAAAGGTATCACAACACTTTAAGAAAAGCAATGAAATTAACTACAAGGTTTGCGAGAGCCATAAACAAGACCAAGGAAGGCTCCAAAATTTTGTATCGATAGAAATTTTGGAGGGGGTTGTAGCAGCTACAACAAGTACCTGTAAGCCTGTAGGTTCGCATTCCTAGAAGTGTAATGGGGAATATATGATGAGGAGCATGGGATGATACTACTCAGGGTACAATTCCTTCCACATGATCCCTCCCATCATTGGATTGGGGTAGGGTGAGCCCATAATACAGGTCAATGCTAGAGCCTTCATGAATTCCCTAAGTGGAAGGGGTCGGGTAATAGAACTTGGAGAATGGGATTTTTTCCGACAATGGATGGCATATAAAATAAACACGCACACACACACACATATATATATTCCATGGAAAATTTTAGGGGCTAATATTCGCAGGTGGGCTGATTTTCCATGCTTTTTCCAAAAAAAAGATTCGCCAATTCCCATTTTTTTTTTAAATTGATTCGCCCAAATTTTATGGTATAAAAATATTTTACCCTTAAAATAACCAAAAAATTATATATACTAATATAAAATGATTACAAAAAAAAATATTTTTAACAAAATAACATCAAAAATTTTACAATTCACATATTGGGGACTACTAAGATTCGCCAAGTTTTTAAACTTTAAGATAAACGTCCATCCTTAAAATTTTCCCTGATATATGCGCACGTGTGTGTGTGTGTGTGTGTGTGTGAGAGAGAGAGAGAGAGAGAGAGGGAGAGAATTTAAATGTGAGACCCAAGCCATGAAAGGGTCGACAGATAATATGTCCACACCAAGTGGCAGTGAGAGGCTAACTAGACTGCTATGTGGATGTAGTGAAAAACTTTGTTGGTGGAGCCAAGGTGTAAATTCCTTTCCTCATACAATGAGGAAGTATATATAACCAAGGGTGAATCTTTGACTACCCTCATGACCATTTGACTTCCCATGACCTTTCAAATTACACGACTCTTTACATTCATGTGTGTTCTTTGGACTTCCACTTTACAATACATTTGATTACAATGGACATGATATATAATGGTGATGTGGCAACATGACCACTCATGACATGACATGACATTGTTGACATGGAATACTTGATGAGATGGAATTTTCAAGCCATTGTTGCTGTTGAGAGCTAAGTGTCTTCATGAAAGAGCTATCCTTTGCTCCTCTGTATGCCTTGGTGATAGGGACTCTTCAATGAATTTGAGTCTTGGAAAGTCTTCACAAGATAGTGTCCTTTCAATTTCTCTTAATCGATCATCTCGTAACTTCGGCCGCAAGAGTTTAGTTGAGCATGCTTTCCTCCTTATTCTTCTCCTCTATCATCTCGCCATGACTTGATATAGTACATGTTCCTACAATTCACTCATGAAGGGATGACATCAATCCAAAACCCCCTAGCCTAAGATGATGCTTTCTGATCCATGAAATGAGCTTGGAATAGGTGACAAGTTGGGCAAGGAGGCTCAGTGACTGTGTATTTGGGCAGTTCAGGCAGACAGGGGGCAGTTGTGAGACTGCGCAATGTGTAGTTCAGGCTTCGTTGATGGACATGACTATTCATTTTTCTGAGTTAGTGGGGACATGCATGGGAAATGCGAGATGGGAAAAATAATTGTGCAATTCAGGAGGTTAAGGAGGAATAGGTGACTAGACAATGCACAGTTCTAAGGCTCAAGGGATAAGATTGTGTCTTGACGTTTTGAAGTGTGCAGTTCAAGTCAAGTTGGAGGCCTCAACTGTGCAATTTCGGAGGTCAAGGTAAGGTGTTGGTCACCAAAACTGCGCAATGGGGCAGTATTGAGAAGCTAGTACTACACACTGCACAGTGCCAAGCAGTAAAATCGTAGTAAGAGGTATGATACTACACAATTCATAGCTCAAGGGAGGCCTCGAGAAGCTAAGTTGCTTGTTCATGAGGTTTTCTAGAAAATGACTAAGTGTGGGACATGTGAGATTTACATGAATATAGATAGATTTTGACTGTGATTACAAACTCGTCATACTTGATGACTCAAAAAACATATATCAATTGAGACATACAAAAAAATTATTATCCTCTGTATGACAACTTGGTGACCAGTTATGACAAGTGCAACACCAAAGAGACACTTTACAACAATTATGATGACACTTGTGCGACAGTGCTCATAACTTTGGAAATGAGTGCGACAAATACCTACATAGTTAAAAAAACTCATTTACACAAAGATTACCTCTTGTAATCACTGGAACCAACTTATACATTGACTGTAGTAACCAACATGATAAAAGGCGTCACTTTACCTAAATTGCGAAAGGGATCACAACACTTTAAGAAAAGCAATGAAGTGAACTACAAGGTTTGCGAGAGCCATAAAAAAGACCAAGGAAGGCTCTAAAATTTCGTATAGGCAGAAATTTTGGAGAGGGTTGTAGCCACTACAACAAGTACCTGTAAGCATGGAGGTTCAAATTCCTGGAAGTGCAAGGGGGAATATATGCTGAGGAGCATGGGGTGATACTACTTGGGGCACAGTGCCTTCCCCATGATCCCTCCCATCATTGAATTGGTGTAGGGTGGGTTTGCAATACAAGAAAATTCTAGAGCCTTCATGAATTCCCTAAGTGGAAGGGGTCGGGTAATAGAACCTGGAGAATGGGAATTTTTCCAACAATGGACTGCATGTGAAATACACACACACACACACACACACACACACACACACACACACACACACATATATTAATGTGTGTGTGCACATTTGTATGTATCTATATATATAAACCCTAAATATTTCATGCCAATAAATTATGTGTGTGTGTGTGTGTGAGCATTTAAAGTTGAGACCCAAGCCATGAACGGGTCAAAAACTAATACGTCCACACCAAGTGGCGGTGAGAGGCTAACTAGATTGCTATGTGAAAAACTTTGAAGAACCATAACTCTTGATCCAAAGGTCAGATTGGGGAAATTTTTTATATCATTGGAAACTTCTCAGAAAGATAAATGCAATGGTGACATCTAATTTGAGTTCTGAATGAATCGAAAGAAGGAATTTTTTTTAATCCCATTTCTCTAATTGTACAAAAGGGCTTGAATTAACAAGTGAACACTTCACCTAGGGTAATGAGGGTTGTTTACAGGTGGTATCATAGCATCTAAGTTCAACACATGGACTAGATGGGAACTATCATGGGAAAATAGCGACATGCTCATGCAAAGGGGTCTCATGTTTATTTTTTGACAGTTTACAAGACAAACATCTAAGTGTTGAAAGTGAGTCTGAATTTTTTTCTTACATGCATAATTGATGTGATCACTCTATGATATTCTTATGCAGCATGGACTAAAAATTGTTATGATTTCACTAATATGGATTGTTTGTTTCAGACAACTTGCCATAACAACTATGCAAGAGAGTAATACCATGGGTATGAGTTATTGTCATTTATTTATAATATAATGTCCCTAAAAATTAGTTGTGAATGAAACACATAAAAATCAACAAAGGATAGTAAAAGAAAAAAAATGAGGACTAAAATGGTGCAATATAGCTAGGATAAGTCATTTCACAGAAATGAGGAGGCCAAGACAAATGAAGACGAAAGATCATTTGGCCAAGGGGGAGTGGAAAACCCTTCTGATTGGATGGATATGTTGAGAAGCCTAATGGTTGAGGTCGTGAGCTTTAAGGCATCCAATGAAATATTGGTAAGAGATCAGGAGAGGAAATTTGGAATACATGCAGTCATCTTGCAAGCCTCTTAGACTTACAGAGGAAGAGGAAATAGGAATTGGGAACTAGTCATAGAGACAAGATAAGACTTTGGCAGTTATAAGATAAAAAAAATGGGGAGGATAATAGAAAGTGCAGGAAGAGGAAAAGGTAGGAGGGTGAATACATCGTGAGGGGAAATGCACCGTTGAGTACCCCAGGAGGAAGAACTAGCACTTATGTGCATCATTCTGGTAGATATTCCAGCTCTACTACTAGGAAGCCTCATCATCACTCTAATAATCATCATCATCATTAGAGAATAAGATAAAAGGACTATATGCCCAAGGAATTTAATAAATACAAGCCACTCACATTCAATGGAGACATGAAGAAATATGAAGATGTGGAAGGCGGGTTTCTTGGTATGAAGAAATTATTCAGGATCCATGATTATTTTGAAAACATGAAAGCCAATATTGACACCTATAGTCTGAAGTGAAAAGCAGACATATCGAGGGACTATTTTAAGAATGTAATATGAATCATTGAAGAGGATTTAACCTGGTGTGAATTTGAAAGGCCCTTCATAAATAACTATTTATCATAGCAATACTATGATAGAAAAGCAAAAGAATTTTATGATCTCAAGATGGGACAAATGATGGATGATGCGTATGTCACCAAGTTCCTACAATTTTAAGATGTGTGCCATATATTAAGGATGAGAAGCCCAACATACAAATATTTTTTAGTGGTTTTCCTATGACTTTTAGAGATCGAATTGAATTTTTGGAACCTAAAACATTGCATGATGCCATTAATTTTAAAAATTGTAACTAGGTTTGGTCTTCATAATTACCTAATTGTAATCATGACATTGTATATTCTTTATAAATAAATAAAAATAAATTATATTTTATTTTGGAGTATGGGTTTCAAACTCAATTTTGAGTCTAAAAGAACGTTCATTGTGAATTTAGGTTTTTTAGGTCTTTCTAGGTCTTTCTAGGATAAAAAATAATATTGGTCATCTGTAATAGTCCCATTTGGACTCATTATAATAAAGAAAAATGTTTATTTTCCCAAGAAAATCCATGTGTTTCTCCAAGACCAAGTTGGCCTAAAGTGAGGGTTATTAGACCCCTTAAAGAGGCTATAAATACAGGGAGCTCAATCTCATTTGAGACACTCATTCAAGAGAAGTTCGGTTTGTAATATCAAAGGAGAAGAAGAGCTAGAAGGATGAGGAAAGGAAGGAAGAATCGAAGTTTCCTAGGCTAAATCTATCTCTCTATCCTCACGTGAGAATTTAGAGTTTATGTGAATCTCTAGTTATATGAGGCTTAAATTCTAAGGCCGAAATTCTGAGGAGTAGTTGCATGGCCGAAATTCTGGGACAAAGTTGCAGTAAGTCGAAGTTTAGAAGCTTCCTTGAAGAAGGCTTTGTAAAGGGTTTGAATTGGTTCTTGGGAGAATTTTGGGCTTTGGAATTTGGGTCTTGGAAGTCTCTTTGTGAATAGATTCGATTAGAAGATAATCTTTTTTCTGCGTTTTCCCCTTGGAGGGGTTTTTCCCTAGATTGGAGCCTATATCTTGTGTACTTTGTCTTGTTGTGATCTTCATTGTTTTGGTAATTTCTTGATGAAAAATATATAATAAAATAATAAAAGGCCAACATACATCACAATTAATTATCAAGTTAAGGGAAATATTTATAACATCTAAGACTCCTGATTTTCCAACATGGTATTAGAGCTAAGGTGCAAGAAGGAGACTAAATATCACGTCCTAGTTGAGACTATGGAAAGGGTTTTGAACAAGGGCTTCAAGGTTCTTGGGAATATCGTTACATACATCAAGGGTTTCATATTGGAGATCATCTCCAAGATATTAAAGGAAGTAATATATGGAAGCCTGTTCTATGTTTTATCTGACACTTTCAAAGATGATAATGTATGAGTTATTGATAATGGTGCCTCTAGACATATGACGAGATAATGTAGTCAACTTTAGACCTTCTCAAAAGGAAACTCCCCTCACTCAATTGAACTTGGAGACAAGAATATATATCTAGTGAAAGGGATTGGATCTACTTCATTGGAGCTCGATTGGTGGAAGTATTCACCTCAACAACATTCTGTATGTTCCAAGTTTGAATAAAAACTTACTTTCTATTTCTTGTCTAGAGGATAAGGGTAATAGAGTTTCTTTTGTTTATGGAAAGTTTTTCGTTTGGGGTAAGGGATCTAGTATTGATGAATCTAGGGTGATTGGGATTCATGAGGTGACATAATATATACTTTTTACACCTCCATATCATGCCCTAGTCCACTTGTATGTGAGTCCTTACGAACTATGGCATAGAAGGTATGTACACCTTCATTATAAGATTTTTCCATCTCTAAGTCAAATTATCAATGGCATCCCTGAATTGAAGGAAGAAAATGAAGGAACATGTAAGGGGTTTTCTACAGGAAATAATGTGAATAATATATTTGCAAGAACTGATAATGGATCTAAGGAAGTTTTAGATCTCTTACACTCTGATGTATGTGTACCTATGCCAGTTAAATATCTTCGCGAACATCAATATTATGTCACATTCATTGATTATTTCTCAAGGAAAACTTGGTTATACCTCCTCAATAACAAAGATGAGGTATTCGATAAGTTTTAGGAATTCAGGAATGAAGTGGAGAACCTAACCGAGAGAAAGATATAGACTTCTAGGATAGAAAATAGTGGAGAATACACATCCAAATAACTAATATCTTTCCACAAGGAAGCATGGATTAAGATAGAGATAATTGTTCCTTATAATCTTGAAAAATATAGTGAGGCTGAGAGGAAACACATAACTATTGAATAATGTGTCAGGGCCATGCTACATGATCAATATATCCCTCAATTCCTATGGGGAGAGGCATATGTGACAATTGTTTACTTCTAGAACCAAATTCCTCACAAGATTCTCAACAAAATGACTCCAGAAACATAATTTATAGGGAAGAAGCCAAATGTGGATCATCTTCAAATATTTGGGTGTCTTGTGTATATACATATACCCAAGGACAAGAGACATGATTTGATCCTAACAGTCTAAAGGGTGTCTTTGTTAAGTATATTTCTTCATCTAAGGTGTACAAAATCTATATTAAGGAGGGTCGTCGAATTGAAATAAGCAAGGATGTCATATTTGATGAAAGTATATCTTACAAGAAATCAAAGTATGCTCTAGTTGACTCTGATGAAGAATAGATACCTCTATTTGACGATATATCAAGGGAAACTGATGGTCAAGACTAGATATCTAGTCAAGAAGATGTTGAAGGTCCTAGTGAGCCTATTCAACAAGTAATTGTTCCAAAAAATCAAAAAAGTCATGCTTGGTTGAGAGCTACTCTATAAGAAGTAGAAGGACATATAACATCAAGGACCTTCAGGGAAAGAAAAATACTGAAGAGGTATTATGTAGTATGTTGCATACATGACAAAACTCATTAAAATAGAACCATCCTCCTATGAAGATGTGACTAAACATGAAGGGTGGTGGAATGCAATGTAGGAGAGGAATACCAATAGATCATAAAGAACAATGTTTGGGAAATTTTCCCTAGTCCAAGTGACAAATCTATAGTCACTTAAAAATGGATTTGGAAGATAAAACATGTTGTAGATGGGAGAATTGATAAATAAAAGGAAAGGTTTGTAGCAATAGGCTTCTAACAGAAATAAGGTATTGATTAAGAAGAAACATTTTCTCTTACAAATATATATACAACTATAAGATCTGTATCGTTGGCTACTACCATGGGTTGGAACATTCACCAATTGGATGTGAAAAGAAATTTTCTGAATGGAACTATTAATGGAGAGGTTTACATTGAGAAGAATCAAGGATTTGAAATAAATCAGAGGGACAATCATGTTTGTTGGTTGGAAAAGGCTCTATATGGCTTAAAGAAAGCACCTAGAGCTTGGTATGCAAGAATGGATGCATACCTATTGATACTTGGTTTTACTAAGAGTTCTGTAGATCCTAACTTAAACATCAGGATAGTTCAAGGTGAACCAGTCATCATACCCTTGTATGTCGATGATCTACTCGTTATAGAAGTAGATCGTCAAATTTAGTAATGCAAGAAGCAATCATCAACCAATTTTGATATGAAGTATCTTGGGATTATGCATTACTACTTAGGACTAGACTAGAAGTTTGGAAAAAGCTAGGTGAGATATATCTTTGTCAAGGTAAGTATCTGATCAATATTCTTCATAAATTTGGCATGATGGATAGCAAGCCTATGATGACTCCTATGATTACCAATTTAAACAATTTGAGGAGTTCATAGTCTAGTCTGGGGGATCCTACTTGCTACAGATAGTTTATTTGATCCTTGATGTATTTGGTAAATACAATACCAAACATTTATTTTGCAGTAAATGTCCTCAGTGGGTTTTAGATGGAGCCAAAACATGATCATTGGATTGCATCCAAGAAAATCCTAAAATATTTGTGTGGGAACATACATCAATGCCTCTGGTATACTAGAAATGAAATCCAACTCATGTGATATACAAATTTAGATTGGGGTGGTGGTGAGATAGATGGTAGAAGCACAATAGGTGGATGCTTCAACCTAGGGTCTTCCATGGTCTCATGGATGAGCATAAAACAAGATACAATTGCTTTGAGTAGTATTGAAGCTGAGTATTTTGTTGCATGTGAATTTTGTAGGGAAGTTGTTTGCTCAAGAAGTTATTATCAAATTTGTTTGAAGGATTGATTACCCTACAAGTTTACATTATGACAATGAAAGGTGTATAAGATTGACAGAGGACCATGTGTTAAATTCTAGGATGAAGCATATAAATAATACATACCACTACATCAGAACCCTGATACAAGATGGGGACTTGGAGATCCACTACATACCTACTGATGAATATGTAGCATATATTCTGCAAAAAACATTACCAAATAAGAAGCTTGAGTATTTGAGAGAAAAGCTTGGTTTGGTAGACATCTAGACTTCCCTAATTGAGAGGGAGTGATGTGGATAGTGTTGAGATTCAACAAGATGATGAGCTTAGTGAAAAGAGTCACCTTCACTAAGTGGGCCCGCAGGCTATTTTTGGCGCAAGTCTATTTTTAGACTATGTCTTTTTTTAGACATGATGATCATATTTTAGAAGTTGCAGGATGCTATTTGTGGATTTTTGATCAAGTTGGAAAAATAGATGAAATTATATTTATAGAATATTGGGCGAATTCTATTTATAGATTGTTGATCTAAAAATAGATGGATGTCGATTATTATTAGCTCTTAATAATAATCAGACTCTAAACACCAACTTATTCTCTTGGAGCACTTCAGTTCAGTGAAAATATGTGGCACATCAGTGGACTAAGGGAATTACACAATTCCCAAGGGTTTACTGCAGCTAATGCATGGAGGACTCAGTTAGAACTCAAGTGGCAGAGTTATGACACAGTTGGAAGAAGTAGTTATGGAGTTGTATTCAATTTAACTCAGTTAGACTCAGTTGAGCTAGTTGTATCTAGTCTAAATGATTGATACACTAGTGAGAGTGGAGTGAATTAATTAGTTAATTAATTCAAAAATAATAGCTCATTAATCAAATGAACAATACAACAGTTAACTATAGTGCATGGCAGTTTCAGTGGAGACCTAGTGGAGAGGTAGGTGAAAGGGCAAGATAGACTATCTGTTGTGACTATAGTGATGCATTGATTGCATCACACACACATTGGAGTTTCCAATGAGGATTGTGCAGTCAAGGCAAGGGTAATTCGAATTCATTCAGAGCTATTCTTCAGTAGGGATTGCGCAGTGGAGGTAGGCTAGCAGGAGGCAAATATCGGTGCATGGATTTGCAAGATTGGTCCTGATTAGTGTATGATGATTGTACTGTGCTGAGATCTTGTGATAAGCTTTGTATGCTTTGTATGAGATTGTAATATTATCTCCATGTTACATAATATATAGTTGGGGTTTTCAACTTCAGGCTTTCCTAGTTAAAAATTGTGTTATGTGTGATTAATTATTTTTGTTTATGCTTCACATGTGTGTGCAATTAATTTTTCCGCAAAATATTAACAAGTGGAATAGATTTAGTATCTTGCATAAATTTAAATAGTGTGAGATCAGGTGGATCTAGGACATATGCATGCTTAGTGCATATAATTTCTACATGGTATCGGAGCATTTTTGATTGAATATTGCAATTGTGAAATGAGTTTGTGCTGGTGGACAATTCGAATTTGCTACAGAATATTCTTGGTGCAGAAATCGAGTATACATTGAAATGTCTTTCAACGGGTTGAGATTGGAGTATGCCCTTGATGGGAGCTCAAATTACATAGCCTGGAAGGACAGGATGGAGGTAGTGCTGGAGGATAATGGATTGAAGGAGTTCATCGATAGCGATGTTCCTAAGCCGGGATCTAGCGATGCTGCATTACTTGATGCATGGAAAAAGAAGACAGCAAAGACGAGAAGGATTCTGTTGGAAGGTGTGAAGGACCATATTGTGTCCAGCCTTCATAGGAAAGCCACTCCATTCTTAATTTGGAAGGATTTGACAGACCTGTTCCAAAGCAGAAGTGACCAGAGGAAGTTGGTGCTTAAAGACAAGCTTAGAAAACTAAAAATGGAGAAAGGCGACAGTATTCCAAAATACCTCACGAAGTTTGTCCATTGCGAGGATGAACTGGGAAGTGTGGGGGTTACTATTTATGAAGAAGACTTGGTGAGCTTGGCTCTCCTTGGGCTTCTGAAGAGTTGGCATAGCTACGAAGACTCTGTCAATGGACGAGAGAAACTGCCGAGATGGGAGCGACTTTGGTCGGATCTTGTGTAGGAGGAGATAAGGTGGGGTACCAGGGATGGATCTTCATCGAAGAATGAAGATGAAGAGAATTTCACTTTGGCTACCAAAGAAAGGAAAGGGAAGGGGAATAAATCTTCTTCAAAATCTGATGCTAAAGGCAAGAAGCAGGATTTGTCCAAAGTGAAGTGTTTTCACTGTCACGAGCATGGACATTTCGCCACTAACTATCCACAGAAGAAGAAGAACAAGCAGGCTGTTGGATATGTAGCTAGAGAGGCCTTAGCCTCACAATTTGAGCTTTATTTCTCCTTGATCGCTTGCTTGGTTTCAAGCTACATGGGATCGATGTGGTATCTTTATAGTGGTGCGTCTTTCCATATGACGGGAGACAACGAGTTGTTTAGTGACTTGGAGGAGAAGGACCTCTAGATGCATATAGAGATGGGAGACGATGGTCGGTACAATGTGACTGGAATTGGGACCATTACCTTTGAGAGGGAGTCCGGTAATCCATTCTTGTTGACGAATGTTATGCATGTTCTAAGTCTGAAGAAGAATTTGGTCTCAATCGCAATGTTGGAAGACAGAGGTTATGATTTTGTTTTCAGTGAGGGAAAGCTTTCCTTCGACATAAAAAATGGGTCAAACCAAGAATATAGGGGTTTGAATTAAGAATATCTACAAGCTGGAGGTAGATGGTTGCGCTGCAATGGTGGGAAAAGAAGAAGAAGTGGTGAGTCGGGATGAGGGTGAATTATGGCACAGGAGATTGGGCCATCTTCACCACAGTGCTTTGAAGATTTTGCAGCAAATTTCTATTGGACTTCCCAAGGGTACTCTTGTGCAGTCAGATTAGTGTAAGGGATGTACTATGGGTAAGTTTTTGAAGACCACCTTTCATGAGAAGGAGAACCGTGCTTCGGTGATCCTAGAGAGAATTCACACAGACATGTGTGGACCATTATCGGTTGCTTCAAAAGAAAAACATAGGTATTATGTGATATTTTTTGATGAATATTCTCGTAGATGTTGGATCTTATTCATGCAGAAGAAGAGTGAAACGTTCTCAAAGTTCTGTGAGTTCAAGGCATTGGTGGAGAAGGAGTCGGGGAAGCAAGTGAAAGCTCTACGGAGTGATAATGGTGGTTAATACATCTCGAGTGAATTTAAAAACTTATGTAGCAAAGAAGGAATTCGAAGAGAACTCATAGCACCTCATAACCCACAGCAGAATGGGGTCGCCAAGAGGAAGAATAGAACGATCGTGGGTACTGCATAAGCTATGCTTGAGAGGGAGCTATACTTGCATGCAGTGAAGGAAATGCTTGTTCTGAAAGATGAGCCTCCGGATGTGGATCAGCCACAAGAGGAGATTCATGGAGTGGAGGAGTCCACTTGTGCAGAACCAAACATCAGACAAGGAAGAAAGCATACCACATAAGCTGAGAGACTGAAGCTTGATGTGGCACAGAATGTAGGAGTCCCTACATCACAGTGCAGACAGAGACAGTCACCTGACTGATATACTGGATACATGGCTCTTATGAGCAAGTGTATCGTGACAGAGCCATCTTCTTTCAAAGAAGTAGTGTAGGAGCCCACATGGGTAGATGTCATGGTGGAGGAGTATGACTCCATTGTTAGAAACAATGCTTGGGATATTGTTCCAAGGTCAGTGGGAAAATCAGTTGTAGGATCAAGATGGATCTACAAGGTAAAGCAAGCTGCTGATGGGAGTGTCGAGAAGTATAAGGAAAGATTTTTTTCCTGGGGCTTCTCACAGATTGAGGGGATTGACTATGAAGAAACCTTTGCACCTATCACACAGTATTCTTCCATACAGACCATCCTTTATCTCTCAGCGCAGATGGGTTGGCACATTCATCAGATGGATGTGAAGACTGCGTTCCTTAATGGGATCATTGAGGAAGAGGTGTACATTGAGCAGCCTGAAGGATTTGAGATCTTCAGCAGCGAGTCACATGTGTGTAGGCTCAAAATAACAATGTATGGGCTAAAACAAGAACCCTGTTCTTGGTACACTCGGATCGACAACTATTTCATTGGACTTGGCTTCACCAAGAGTGAGGCGGATGCAAAACTGTACCAGATTGTGGTGGAGGGTAAGATTTTAATCATTGTAATTTATGTTGATGATTTAATACTAATAGGTGATGAGCAGTTGATACACTCATGCAAGGCAGATCTTGCAAAGGAGTTTGAGATGAAGGATTTGAGCCTCCTTCATTATTTCCTTGGATTGGAAATATGGCAGCGAGAAGGTGAACTGTTTGTGTCTCAAGGAAAGTATGCCCGAGAGATACTGGAGAAGTTGCACATGCAAGGCTGCAAGCCTATCGACACTCCTCTTCCAGGAAATTGGAAGAAAGAGGATGCTACATCGGTAGAGGTAGTGGATGCCACTGTTTATCGACAATTGGTGGGTTCTCTCATATATTTAGTTAATACAAGATCGAACATATGGTATGCGGTGAACCAGCTTTCACAAGCGATGGTTAAGCCTACCAAGCTCTTTTGGAAGGTAGGCAAGCATGTCTTGAGATATCTCAAGGGTGCATCTGAGTATGGTTTATGGTACAGACAGATGGATGAGGTGAAGTTGCATGGCTTCACGGATCCAGATTGGGCAGGAAGCCCAACAGAAAGAAAGAGCACATCAGGAGGGATTTTCAGTATCGGATCTACGACATTTTCTTGGTACAACAGGAAACAAAGATCTGTGGCACTCAGTTCAGCGGAAGCGGAATACATGGCATCAAGTCAAGCTGCATGTGAGGCTATCTGGATGAGGAAGATCCTAGTTGGTTTGTTCAGTTCACATTTAGATCCCACCGTGACACATTGTGATAATCATAGTTACATTAAACTCTCGGTTAATCCTGTGTTTCATGATAGATCTAAACATATTGATATCCGGTATCATCATATCAGAGATTGTGTGCAAAAGAAGATCATGTTGCTTCAGTACATTCCTACGGAGGATCAGGATGCAGATATTCTGACGAAGGCACTCACCAGGAGAAAATTCGAATACCATAGAGGTAGGATCGGGGTGAAGGATAATCCCTATCTTATTGAGAGGGAGTGTTGAGATTCAACAAGATGATGAGCTTAGTGAAAAGAGTCGCCTTCACTAAGTGGGCCCGTAGGCTATTTTTGGCGCAAGTCTATTTTTAGACTATGTCTATTTTTAGACATGATGATCATATTTCAATAGTTGCTATTTGTGGATGGTTGATCAAGTTGGAAAAATAGATGAAATTCTATTTATAGAATATGGGGCAAAGTCTATTTATAGATCGCTGATCTAAAAATAGATGCATGTCGGTTATTATTAGCTCTTAATAATAATCAAACTCTAAACAACAACTTATTCTATTGGAGCACTTCAGTTCAGTGCACAGATGTGGAACATCAGTGGACTGAGGGAATTACGCAATTCCCAAGGGTTTACTGGAGCTAATTCATGGAGGACTTAGTTAGAACTCAGGTGGCAGAGATATGACACAGTTGGAAGAAGTAGTTATGGAGTTGTATTCAATTTAACTCAGTTAGACTCAATTGAGCTAGTTGTATCTAGTCTAATTGATTGATACACTAGTGAGAGTGGAGTGAATTAATTAGTTAATTAATTCACAACTAATAGCTCATTAATCAACTGAAAAATACAGCAGTTACCTACAATGCATGGCAGTTTTAGTGGAGACCCGGTGGAGAGTTAGGTGAAAGGGAAAGATAGAATATCTGTTGTGACTATAGTGATGCATTGATTGCATCACACACACATTGGAGTTGCCAATGAGGATTGTGCAGTCAAGGCAAGGGTAATTCAAATTCATTCAGAGCTATTCTTCAGCAGGGATTGCGCAGTGGAGGCAGGCTAGCAGGAGGCAAAGATCGGTGCATGGATTTGCAAGATTGGTCCTGATTAGTGTATGAAGATTGTACTATACTGAGAGCTTGTGATAAGCTTTGTATGCTTTGTATGAGATTGTCATATGACCTCCATGTTACATAATATATAGTTGGGGTTTTTAGCTTCAGGCTTTCCTGGTTAAAAACTGTGTTATGTGCGATTGATTATTTTTTTTATGCTTCACATGTGTGTGCAATTAATTTTTCCGCAAAAGATTAACAAGTGGAATAGATTCAGTATCTTGCATCAAGTTAAATAGTGTGAGATCATGTGTATCTAGGACATATGCATGCTTAGTGCATATAATTTATACAGATAGTTCTTGTCTTTATGGGTTAGGCACTGGACTAGGAATAACAACCGTAAGTATTAGTGAAGGCCATAAATAAATCATGTAGTATGTAGTATTGGATAAGCATATAATATTGGAACTTCTTATGGATTATAAAATCAAAGAAAACAAGTTTTTTCACCGATACTCTTCGAGGATTAGGTAGGGCATCCAAGATAAGAGTAGTTGAAGAGGACCAATATTATTTCAGGATTCAGGATTGGAAATGCAAGATAAGAATAGTCCTAAAAGGACATACCTAGTGAAAATTCGGATGGGTTATGTGCCTTAAAGGTAGTGTGGCATCTCACGTAAATCCTCCCAGCATAATGCTCTTGAATAGGGATGAGCTTGTCTAGCTAAGGCCTTCAAGGAAAATTTTGGTTATGATAAAGATTCTTGATAGATATGGCTTATAAATTTGACTCTTCTTATGAGAATATTTTAGCATTGAGATTCCTTATACCATGTAATGGGATTATGAATACCTCCCTAGTTAAGAGGGAGTGTTGAAAATTGTAAGTAGGTTCAGTATTCATAATGACCTAACTATAATCATGACATTATATATTATTTATAAATAAATAAATAAAATTTATATTATATTTTGGAATATGGGTTTCATACTCAATTTTGAGTAAAAAAACATGTTTTTTATGCTTTTAGGTTTATAGGTATTTTTAGGTATTTATAGGATAAAGAATAATATTGGTCATGTGTTATAAACCCATTTGGACTCTTTGTAATAAAGAAAAAAAAATATTATTTTGTCAATAAAAAACCATATTTTCTCCAAGACCAAGCCAGTCCCAAGTTAAGGACAAATCGGCCTAAAGGGAGGGTTATTTGACCCATTAAGAGGCTATAAATACAATGATCTCAACCTCATTTGAGACACTCATCCAAGACAAGTTCGATCTGCAATAGCGAAGGACAAGAGGAGCTAGAAGGATGAGGAAAGGATGGAAGAATCAAATTTTCCTAAGCTAAATCTCTCTCTTTGTCCACACATGTGAAGTTAGGGTTTCTATGAAGCTATAACTATAGGAGGCCAAAATTGTAGGAGCAGTTGTGACGCCAAAATTTTGGGATGAAGTTGCAGTAAGTTGAAGTTTGGAAGCTTCCTTAAAGAAGACTTTGTATAGGGGTTGAGTTTGTGCTTGGGAAAATTTGGGGTTTAGTCTTTGGGTCTTAGAAGTCTCTTTTTGAAAAAAAATCTATAAGAAGAGAGGTAATTTTCTAGGTTTTCCTCTTGGAGGGGTTTTTCCCTAGCTTGGAGCCTATATCTTGTGTACTCTTTCTTGTTGTGATATTCATTATTTTGGTAATTTCTTGATGAAAAAAAATAATAAAATAATAAAATGCCAACACACATCACAAGTAATTATCAACTTAAGGAAAATATTTATAACATCTAAGTCTCTTAATTTTCCAGCAATTAAAAAAATTAAACATTATTATGAGTAGACAAAGTGTTGGCCATAAATTAAAGGCAACTGGAAAGAAAAGAGCGGTGTTGGAAAGAAGAAGAATGGCCCAAGAAAATTGTGGAAAATAAGGAAGGAACACACCCAACCTATGTGAGTCAATTTCAACAGAAATTCAACCCAACTGCTAAAATACATGTGCATCATCCAATAATAGGTTAGCGCAAGGATGAGACAAAAAATGAATTAAAATGTTGGAATTATGGTGAGAACCACTGGAAAAGAGATTTCCCACACTAGAAAAACCTTGGGCCAAAGATTTACAGTGCCTAGAAAGTTCATACAGTGGGTGATGTAGCACAAAGCTTGCCCAAATTTATGCAATCATGGAAAACCACTAGGCAAACCACCAAGCATCGACTATTGAGATGGAAGGTAAGTTGTGTAATCAATTTATTTCCATTTTAATTGATCCCAATTCTAATTACAGTTATGTCAGACCAAAGCTTGTGCAAAAATGCAAATTTACTAAAAAATTGCACACAAAACCATGGTTAGTTCAATTGAAAATAAGAAAAAATATAAAAAGTATTCATTGGGTGAAATCGTGTTCATTTGAACTTAGAGTCATGCCCTCAACAACACATTTAAATTCTGTATGATTGGGTGCATAAAATATGTTATTGTTCATGGACTTGTTTTACACTCTTAGAAATAAGGTTGAATGTTTTGATAAAGAAATTGAGTGTATGGATTATGTTGGAGAAAGGAGAATCTTATAGAGAAAGTGAAATCCATTCTCAGTGAGATTGATCACAACAATGAAAACCAAATGTAGTTGTTAGAAGGGTTGTAAATTATTTGTTTTTCAATTTTCCAGTGATAAAGAAGCTAGTGATAGCACTACAGAAGAAGAAATTGAAGTGTTGAAAAAATATCCAGTGTTGTAGCGATATGAAGATGTATTTCCATGTGACAGCTTAGGTCTACCCCCTCATATGGAAGTTTATGTCTCTATACAATTGGTGCTTGGCGTAGCACCAAGTTCCAAGGCACCATATCAAATGAGTACGCTTGATTTGGTTGAGTTAAAATTTCATCTTAAAGATATTCAACCAAGTGTGTCACCGTGGGGAGCTCCAATATTACTCATGTAGAGAAAGGATATGACACTTTGTACCTCTATTGAATACAGGAAATTAAATAAATGGAAAATAAAGAACCAATATATGTTGCCATGGATTGATGATTTATTCGAACAGTTTAGAGGAGAAATATTCTTCTCCAATATCAATTTGTAGTTTGGGTATCATCAAGTGTGCTCGATGGAGTCTTAATGCGGGAAGGATACATATTTTTCTATGAGTGACAAAAATTAAACGAGCATGAGGTAAAATATGTGTCTCATGATCTAGATTTAGTTTTCATTTTTCATGCATTAAAAATGTGGAGGCATTATCTCCTTTCTTGAAGATTCACACATGAAAAATCATGGTGGACTCAACTATTTGTTTTATCAACCTAAGTTTAATGCAATACAAGCTAGGTGGATGGCCATACTTAGCGAGTTTGAATTTCAAATCAAGTATATCAAAGGAAAATAAAATAGGGTTGTTGATGCACTCAGTATAAGGATTCAATTGAATCACCTAGCAACCATAAGCTCTTACGAAGTGGACCCGGTGGAAAGGGTAAAAAATATAGTGACAACATGATGGGATTAAATATCAGCTAGTGAAGGAAACGTTGCAACAAGAAAGTGAGGATGAGGAATATCATCTTAAAAATTATGGCCTAGTTATATTCAAGAATATAATCTACATACCACATCATAATGATTTTAAGATGCTTATAATGAGATAGTTCCATGTGAAACCATATTTCAACCATCCAGGATACCAAAAGATAATCACAACCATCAAGAAGTTTTATTATTTGCCTAATTTTAATAAAGAAGTGGTTGAATTTGTTGCTAAATGCATATAATTCCAACAAGTGAAGGTTGAATGTAAACATCCAGTAGGATTTTTGCAACCCATTCCCATTATGGAATGGAAATGGGAAGTAATATCCATGGATTTCTTCACTAGTTTGCTAAAAACGTCCAGATAATGTGATGCAATTATGGTGGTAATTGATAATTTGTGTAAGGTGGCCCATTTTTTGGCAATCAAATCCACCAATTCTACTATTGAGGTGGCTCAAGTTTTCATAAAGGAGATTTTGAGGATGAATGGAGTTCCCAATAAAATCATCTCAAATAGAGATGCTAAGTTCACTTTGAAGTTTTGGAAGGAACTAGTTACAAGCTTGGGGATATAATTTCTTGCCTTAAGTACATCATACCATCTACAGATGGATGGGAAAACAAAAAGGACAAATACGATCCTCGAATACATGTTGAGGATGTATGTTATGAATCATACCAAGAAGTGGAACGATTATCTTCCTCTTATAGAGTTTTCTTACAACAATGGGTACCAAGAATCCATAAAAAATGAGGCCATTTGAGTCACTTTATGGAAGGAGCTACAATACTCCTATCAATTGGAATAATCCAATGGAAAGGGTCCTTATTGGGCCTGATATGCTAAAAGAGATTGAGAATAAAATGCATATTATAAGACAGAATTTGAAAGTGGCAGAGGACATGTAGAAAATTTATGTGGATCAGCATACGATGCATTAAGATTTCCAAGTTGAGGAATATGTCTACTTGATAATTAAACCCAATAAAATTTCCTTAAGTATTTGGTCATGTGCCAAGTTGGAATCACAGTTTTGTGGACCCTTTGAAATCCTTTAAAGGATTTGAAAATTAGCCTATAGGTTGGCCTTACCTCCATCAATAAAAGTCCATGATATTTTTCATGTTTCTTTGCTTAAGATATATGTGAATGATTCTAATCATGTGATTGGTTGGTATATGCTATAGGTGGAACCAGAGGGAGGGTTCTAGTCATAACCACTATGCATCCTAGACTGTAGGAGCATCACGCTCCATAATTTACCAATAGAGAAAGTCAAAGTGCAATGGAGGAACTTTAGGACCGAGGAAGCCACTTAAGAAATGCCCGAGTCAATGAGGGAAACATATCCATTTTTTTTCTAGTTGAATAAAAAGTATATAAAATTGTAAATATCGTATATATATATATACATATAAAGCTCCAAAAAATAGTATGGCAATCTTTAATTATGTTTTCTATGTTGCATATGGACATAGAACACTAAGGATGGTGTTCCCCCAAGGGGGAGGAGTTTGTGACATCCCCAATTAAATTACACTCATGTATCCAATGTAAACATTTTTACAAAAAATATGGGTTGAGTAATGGGACATGTATTTCAGAGACTAGGGAGGTTACTTGCTAGGATAATTTTATATTGTTCCCAACAACATAGAAATTTCAGCTAGTACATAACATCTTATATCTGGGCAAAAAGGGCCCTTTTGTATTTTCTTATCAGCTATACTTTTTACAACGGTGGAAAAGAAAAAAAGGATAAAAATTTTGAAAAGAAGAAAAAGGGGGAGTTTCCAGCTGGTATGGTGTGTTGCTCACCCACAACAACAAACAAAATAGCATTTAAAAACCTTGAGATATGTAGGTCGGTGGCATTCTCCTCATTGAAGACAACACTATATTGGCAGGAGTCATTTTCTAAAAGGAGACAACCCAAAAAACAAGAAAATTATCAATAGAAAATGGATGAAAATACAACAACCAAGGAAAAATGGAATTTAATTTTCTAGGGGGGGGGAATTGGAACTGTGGAAGGATGATTTCACTACAAATTGTACAAAGGAGGGTAGTCAAGGGAGAAGAGAAGAAAAAAATTAGTGAGTAGCAATGAAAAAAAATTGGTTGGAAATAAGTTGATAATAAATCACTTCCAAGTGGGGAAGTAATTTCCTCTCCAGTCCCCATTAACCAAAGGGTGGAGATGGTTATTATAAGAAATCCCCAAGGGTTGGGGTGGAGGAATTATTAATGGAAAAATTCTTGGAATATTTCTAGAGGATTTTGTGTTTTATGCTTGATTTTTTTGTGGTTCTAAAGTCCCCAAGTTAAGTGGGACCACAATGTTGAATTTTTAAGGGTGGAGGGAACATGTTTCTATACTCCCTGTGCACTTGTTAGTTGCACAACTCAGTTGATGGGTGGAGGTGGAAGCATATATAAAATCTTTGTTGAAAATAGTAGTTGTCTTTGAATCCCTAGATAAAACATATCGTAGTCTCTGGAATCTGGCTCGGGGTGAAAAATGAAAGTAAGTATTGGTTGTAGTTGTCTATGGTTGGGTGAAGAGTCATAGTCCTAGACTCAATTTCTCAAAAACTTACAAGATAAGTGTTCATCATGTATTTTTCCATGATGATGAAAGTGTCTTACATTTCTAGTTTGAAATGGTTTTAATGTAGGAGACAAGGTTGTGTTATTATTATTTACAAGATTGACTAATATGTTGTGTTACTATTTTAATCATGTTGGGACAACATATGAGGGAATTGGTTATGTCACAATAGTAACTAGTACATGAATAATTTCTGTTACAGTGTAGTGATTATGTTGGTCGCAAGCTCTCACTGGAATTTTTTATGTTTCTATGTGGTAATATTGAGGATTTCCTCCCCTCTTATCCTTATTGATCTATTATTTTATATGGTGGTGTTCCCCAAGTCTTAAATAATGTATACCATAGTCCTAGTTTTACATTTCCATTTTATCAAGAATTCAATCCCAAATAAACTTTATATTTCGGTGTTGTGGATGGCTTTGCCTCATGAGATTGAATGACTTACGGTTTCATGTTTCATGTAATTCACATAATGTTGCATATCTGTTATGTACATGGTGATGTAAAATACCTTAATGTTTTGTTTCATATTCCATATGTTTTTTTGGTGCTGGAATGATGTGGTAAATCATTGCTTGAATGGTTGGTTACAATCTTGGTGCTCAACTTGACTTGATGTGGTAAATTATTTGATGGTAACTTGTATGGAAGTTCCTTCATAAATGGCAGTAACATGAACGTGTCATGTTACAAACCCACTTTAGCACTACATATAGCTTGGGGTGGAATACTAGAGGTTCCTCCCTCCTCATTGGCCCTATTGGCTTGTCTATTTTATATGCTTATTTCTCTAGGTCTTCCAATAATGAAAACCTAGATTTTTGGGTCGATATTTTTACTTTCTCCATTCTTAGGGCTGAGAAGTCCTTGTTCTCCTTGTTATAGAGGATATTTCTTCAAAATATATTTCATGATATGGGTTTTTGCTTCTTGGTTTGGAATGTTATTGTCTCTAAGTCATAAGCAGGATGGGAATATGTTCCTTATGGACATGCACTCCCTTGTGTGATTCTGGTTTTGTTTATAGGTTTTGGTATGTTTATTTGATCATTAAGGGATACCATAGACCTATTAGAGTCTGAATGGACAAGTCCCTAGTATAAATATCCAAGTCCTCGGTCTAGATGGACAAGTCCTTGTTATGTGTCTTGTACTAAGCCATCAAAAACCCAGAGGAGGTGATATAGTTGTAAGCTCAGGAGGGATAGCACCAATGCATGCTTAGAAAAAATTATTGGCAATAATCAATCTTTGGCACAGGTCCAAGCTACTATATAACTAGAGTGGCCAGGCCATGGTCAAACTCTTCACAAATGTCTCCAAGTGGCTTATATAACCCAAGCTGTAGGTAGAACCCATGTGACCTTGACCAAGTATTTCCATATGTGCACGCAGAAGGGTAACCCTTATCATATTTGCAACCCAACACATCGCATTACCACAAAAATAAACACAGACAATTATTTTATAAATGAGCCTTGTCGTTAATAAGCTCTCTCACTTTAGTCTCCATAGCTAGGTATATAACCGTGATTTATGACCCAGAGAGAAAGTTTGTGTAATAAAAAATTGAGAATAAGTGAGGGAAATCAATGGCTAAGAGGAATATTAGGATGATTTTTCCTGGAGGTCACATCCATGGAAGCTCATGAGAGATCATGCAAGAGGAGTGCCTAGCATGTTGAGGACCAAGCTAGCATTGCAAGTCTGAGAGAATGGAGTAAGTAAAAATGAATTGGAGGATGTGCATTAGCTGATGGAAGATCCAAATCCCTTGAGGAAATTGTTATCACGATGCAAGGAAGTTAAGGTGGGACCCATCTAGACATGGAACATTGTAACATTCAACGAGAACTTTCGTGTCCTAGAGTCTGTCTCCTAGAGGTAGCAACATGTAAATATCTCTAGAGGACTGGGATGACTCAGCACTAGGTTTTTTTGGTAGGAGTAAGTTTGTCGGGGATTGTAACATAGGGGCGAGTGATGTGGACCAACCTGAAGAATTTGTCACGTGAAGGTGTGAACCCATAGTACATGTAATCTTGAATATTCTCATTCCTAGAATTGCAAGGGGGAATATATGCCTAGGAGCGCAAGGTGATACTGCCCGGGATGCAGTGGCCTCCATGTGATCTCAACCATCATTGGATTGGCGTGGGGCGAGCCCACAATACAAGTCATCCCAAAAGGTCAACCAAGAGCATTCATGAATTCCCTAAGTGGAAGGCGTCGGGTAACAAAACCTGAGGAATGTGAATTTATCCGAAAATGGACAACCCGTCAAATAAACATAAATATATATATGTGTGTGTGTGTGTGTGTGAGACTGGAAAAAAAGGTTCGGCGATCACACACACACACACACACACATGTATGTATGTATGTATGTACAAGAATTTAAATGTGAGACCAAATCAATGAACAAATCGACAAATAATATTCCCATGTCGAGTGGCTCTGAGAGGCTGACTGGACTGCCACTTAGATGCCACATGATAGATGGATGACAAGGCAGTGAAAAACTTTGAAGATTTATAACTCTTGATCCATAGGTCAGACCAAGGAAAGGAGTTATATCACTGGAAATGTCTCGAAAATACAAATGCAATGGTGACATCTACTTTGAGTTTCAAATAACTCGAAAGAAAGACAAAAAAAATTATCCCATTTTTGTAACTATAAAAAGAGATTGAATTAACAAGTGAGAATTTCACCTAGGGTAGGAGGTGTGTTTACACTATGTGATATACAAAGATCCATGCTAGTAATTTGTGGATGTCAAAACATTGAGGGATGTTATGATGTACATTGTTCTATGTTATTTTTTATTTAAATTATATGCACTATTATGTCACGGGGTAAGGTGAAAATTGTAGGTAACATGATTTCCTTACTAAAATATTTGATGACAAGAATCCAAATGAGCATCATAGTGTGGTACATGATAAGGCCTTGACCCTAGTCCTTGAGAAGGGGTGGAATAATTTACCATCATGTAACATCCAATCTTGGAATCATGAGAGGGCGGTGATGTACAGTCTCCCCTACACATGTGATGATGATTGCTAGTTTCTTGTTGAGGAAGATAGGTTGATATAGTGGACGCTTCTACCAAATATTAGAATGATATAGCCAATGCAGTAGTATATTACAACAAAGGACATATATTATGGGAGCATAAATAGGTTAGAGAGGATAGGAGGTTATAGATTAGATGTGGATTCTAGATGGGAAGTGATATCATTGTTTAATTTACTTCAATTTTTGTTACTACATATTTCCCCCTATTTTTTATGCCTCATTGTCATACTAATTCCTAATTACTTGTATCTTCTTGACTCTAAATTTGGAATAATTTTTTTTGGAGCAATATATGTAATTCCCGCTTCCTTCATATTATCTCATATTAGGTTATTAATCTACCTACTGAGTGATTAACTGTTAGGTCCCTATAATACTAGTGTATCCCCTTATTGTTATTGTTAGCGTAGCCCCCTTGTTGTTATTTTTTTTCCCATGTAGTCCCCATAATGTTATTATTGTGCCCCATAGAAGCCCACTATTGTTATTGTTGTTCCCCTACATTATTATTGTTACGTAGGATCTGATTATATTGGGACCCCTTAGACTCCTATATATACAAAGTAGGTTTTTGTCATTTGAATCATCCAATAATTGTTTATTTATGTAATTTAAAGGAGGTTTCCACCTCGAAGAGGTTTATTTATAAGTCGTTGATCTATCTTTTATTCTATTTTGTGAGCTGGTTGCATAAAATTTGGTATCAGAGCTTGGGATTCTAGGGTTTCACTTCTTCAAACAGGTCATCTTGAAATTTTTGCTATAAAATTGTTTCTAAGAGGATTCAGAAGCTTAAATGTTTACCAAGTGGAGCCGGAATCTTGATGAACTTTGTGTAAAAATTTCAGACCTTGGTTCACAATATTTTCAAAGATATGTTCTGTGGAAGTTAGGGTTTTTGTAGGCTTCATAATTTCATCCCAAACATGTGACTGAGGGAAAATAATCCTAACTTTCATTTCAGACATCAGATTTGAATTTTGTAAAGAGTGACTAAAATTGAATCGACTTTAGTTTATTGTGTATCCATTTTAGAGCCGAATTTTAAAAGAGTGACACATGGCACGTCGTACATGTTTGCTCTTCTGAACCAGTCCATAATTAGGACATTTTGGGATATCAGTAATAACTTTGCCTTGAAGAATCCAAATTAGGTATGACCTGTGGCATTGGAAATAAGAATTAGATGGATACTACAGGACCGAAGTTCAAATATTGGGGAACTGAAATCACAAAGATACATCGGGTTCAATATAACGCCCCTTAAAAGCAAGAAAAAGGTGTTTTTTTTTAAAGCCATTTGCATAATTTTTGTTTAAAAAATCAATTTGAAGTGATTCCAAGGACATATTGAAGCATTGGGCTCTATAATTCCCCACAAAATGAATTCCAAACCCATTAATCCCTCAGAAAGTTCTACTATCACGCATGAAGAGGAAGAGGTGAAACATGATATATCAAAATTACGAGACCAAGTGCACCAGATTTTTCTCTCACAAAAAATAACCAAAAATGAAATGGAAACTAAGATGGATAGTGTCAAGAAAGGCGTGGAAGATAAGATGGACGGTTTCAAGAATGGCGCGGAATCTAAGATGAATGGAATGGAAGATAAGTTTGATGGTTTGAAGAATGGCATGGAAGCTAAGATCGATGGTATAGAATAAAAACTAAAAGTAGACATGGAATGTTTGAAGGAAGGTTTGACAAAGTTGTTACAATAAATGATTCCTATGGTGAAAAGGTAGTAGATGAAACTCATGATGAGAGAAAAAGAAATCGTAATCATGATTTCATAGACTCTAATGTTGGATTTAAGACCAACCATATTCCAAATATCGATATGAGGAAGTTTGATGGAAATGATCCCGTATCATGGATACTACAGATGGAGCAATATTTTGATCTCTATAATGTGAAAAACACAAAAAATGTACGCATTGCAACTTTATATTTAGAACCCAATCAGTTTGTATGGTATCGATGAATTTTTTCTCGTAAACCACTTGTCACTTAGTCAATTTTTATGACAGAAATGATAGTACATTATGAGGATACAAAGAGCAACACCTTCTTTAGCCAATTGATAAATATAAAACAAAAGGGTTCAATGGTAGAGCACATTGAGGACTTCCAAAAATTGAATATCGGGGTTGCATATATTCTAGAGAAGCATAGGATTGATGTCTTCATAGGGACTTTAAAGGATAATAGCCAACATGAGGTTCGCCTTTGGAAACCTGATTCATTGGAGAAGGTATTCAGGGTGGAAAGAAAAGTTGAAATTAAAATTAGGGCAACAAGGAAGTCTACCAATCACAATTATAAAGATGAAAATGTTGCCACTCCTAGATTTCCACAACCTACAAGGTCGACACCACAACAATTGGAGGAAAAAACAGCAAAAGGGCTTTGTTACAGTTGTGATAGAAAATACACTAAATTTCATAAGTGCATCGAGAAGAAATTATTTTACGTAGATTGTGAAGAGGAGGAAGAAAAGTAACAATAAATATCAAAAGAGGAGGATATACACCAGGAACCAATCCTAGAGAAAAAATAAATGAATCCAACCATATCTTTTAATGAATTGGCATGAATTACCACTCCTCAAACTCTCACGATTGAAGGATATATCAAGAAAAAAAAGGTAATTATAGTGTTGATTGATTCGGGTAGTATACATAATTTTATTCATTTTAAGATAGCTAAGGAATTGGATTGCTTCCTATATCCAACACCAGAATGTCAAGTGATGGTTGCAAATGCTGGAACTATAAATTGCTCTGGAAAGTACCATAATATCAAGCTAACTATGGGGGAATATGTATTGAATAGTCCAATGCTTTCTATTCCAATGGGTGGTGTTGATGTTGTACTAGGATTCCAATGGTTACAATATTTGGGGACTATAGGTTTTAATTTTCAAGAACTTTTCTTGAAATTTTTTTGGGAAGGAAAGGAAGTTTAATTACGGGGTATCACAACCGGGAAAGATAATCAACTCTAATGTCATAACAAAGCTTTTGAAGAAAGAACAATGAGGCATAATTTCACAATTACGCTCACTAGAGGTTAAAACATCGAAATGCTCTATTTCTCTAGATCTCCAAAAAGTATTGGACAATCATTCCACGGTGTTTGAGACTCCCAAAGGCCTCCCACCTATTTGTGATCATGATCATGCTATTCATTTGATTGCAGCAAGTGTTCTTCCAAACATCAGGCCTTACAGATATCCCTATGCCTAAAAGAGTGAAATTGAACATATGATTGCAAAAATGCTAGAGGCTGGTATAATTCAGCCTAGTCAAAGTTATTTCTCTACTCCAGTAGTATTGGTGCACAAGAAGGATGGATCATGGCACATGTGTCCGGATTATAGGGAGCTCAAATTTTTCTAATCAATAGTTCCATAGGGATCTTCTTACCTTCCAATGTTTTTGAATGCATGGAAAAAGAGTCCACACTTTTAGTTTCCTTCTAGGGATAGCCTAAAGAAGAACACATGGATTAAAATTTCCATGAGAAAAAATGACAAGGTTGCAAGTTTAATAGCATTCTCTTAGACGTAGACATTCTGGCCATGAATTTTTCATCAAAATCATCTTATTTCCTCTCAAATTATCCATAGAAAATCCCCAACTTCCAAATGCTCTTACTAGCCAAAGTTAATCAAGTCTCTCATCATTTGCAAGCATAAACACAACCATGGTTTTACATAGGGTTCTTCATGAAAAAGAAGAGAAAAATTCTCATAACATGGAAGAGAAATGTATATTGTAGAATGGAAGAATGAGCCATAATTAATGTTGAGTGAATGTTTTCCCTAAGAATTTGCACAAGTCATCTTTCTCTTACACAATGAGTACTTCCCAAAAAGCACAAGGAAAAGTCAAAAGCACAATGTAAAACATGGATTAAAAAGTAAAAGTAAGATGAGTGTCTATGTCAAATAACCCATGCATCTCCTTTCCTCTTCCTAATTTTGTGTTATCATGGTTCCCTCATTTCTTCCTTAAGTAGCCTTTTCAAAGGATATGTATTATATATTCATATTATACAAACTTGTACATAACATAAATACACCATAAAAACATAAAACCCACACCATAATCTTACCCCCATTATACCCTTTGCATCCATTCACTAATCACTCTTTACTTTGCATTAAAAGTCCTTACACACATATTTACATTATTTGAATATGAGATCATTTAACTCAACCCACATGACTTGACTTCCATCACATAAATTACATCATACAAATATTACGTGATTCAATATATTTTATTTTGAAAAGTTAAAACCAAGGTATTACACACTTTTCACTAAAAATATTTTACATTGTTTGTTAAAACTCTAAATACTTATGTTTCTCATAACCAATGTAAAAAAAAATTGTTTTCATTCTCATTTTATATGGCTAAATCAAAATTATAGAAAATTAAAAATAATAATAACAAAAGATAATTTTTTGGTAATTACTTTAAAGGAAAAATATTATTAGTAGATATGTGATTATTCATTTTCCACATGAACAACAAAATGTATAAAATTCATATATATAGATTTCAAAATGACCTTGACTAACCTTGTCCATATTGAACTTAACCTTGACTAATGCTTAGTCAAAGTAACAAAGTGGTGGAAAGTGAGTGCTTGGTCTCTCTCACTTTAGAGTTGATTGGACACCATTTAGAAGGCATCTTCCTGTTCACCTTATACAAGTCTTCAAACCACTACTCTTGTTCAAACACCTGCAGTCCTTTTATCATCAAATTCATTGTGGACATGGAAATACATAAATTGTAACACTTTTTCCACATAAATATCAACTTAATGCCCTTTATGTAACTTCAACTGTACAGGGGGGAACAAAATATTATTTTATGTCCTTTCAACACTTCTTTTAAACTTTCCAGCCTAGTACACTCCATGTGCTTTCAACGGGATACACTCCCTGTGATTTTATGTGGAATCTCTATATTTTGAGGAAAACTGTGATTTTATGTGGAATCTCTATATTTTGAGGAAAACGGGATACCCCCAGTCTTATCCAGCCAAGGGTTCATCCGTCGGGTTTTTCGGAGAATTCTCTATCTCCAAGATTCAAGCATTAAAGTTAACCCGAGATTATGTAGTTCAATGCATTTTTTTCCTGGAAAGCTGCTTGAATAAATTAGAGGAACTTCCGGATCAGTGTTGATAAAGTATTTATTAATTATAAGTTTTTATTTTTTATTTTATTTTTTTATTGAGAGAAATTGTATTAGAATTTAGTACTTAAAGTAGTTACTATTTAATGTATGTTGACTTATTATTATTATGATGGTTTGTAAAGGGCTAAGTTTTCACTCTGGTATTAAACCGTTAACCTATATTCTTATATCGAGGAAGACAGGAAGCAGCTATACTATATATGAAATTCTGACATTTTTACTATATATGAAATTGACACATTTTTTTTCATTATTTATTAAGTATAATTAATTAATTTAATGTTAATATTTTGTATTTAACAATTTAGTATAAATAATAATTTTAAGTTTTAATTTTTCATTGAATTTGATGATATAATTTTTTATAGCTATAATTTATTTATTTATTTATAATGCATTTTAAAATATTTTAATGGTTTTAACTTTATAAAAATTTGAAATTCCAACCATTTATAACCAACTCAAATTTAAAATTTAAATTTCAACCATTTATGACGAGACTTTTTTAGATAGAAAATATGCCTAAAAAATAATAAAACATAGAACATTTTGTCTACTATTTTGTTTTTTTAATGTATCGTATTAAATTCAAAATTTTAATTTCACACTATTATAACTTCTTATGTACAACACATTTACAATAAACTATCATATAAACTCATTAATGTTTTAAATAATTAATTTATAAATTATATTTAGAATATATAATTAATCAAATTAAAAAAAAAATGTTTTATATATTAATTTGGTGTTTAATTTGGGTGTGATTTGAAGATATTATTATAATAATAATTATTATATATGAGTTATCATAAATATTAAAGGATAAATTAAGTTATCATTTTAGCTTACAACACTTTCATTAGAGCATGATATGAAACAACCTAGATCCATCTTAACTCCGGATCTATCAAGCGTTGAGAGGGATCAAATCTCTCGAGGTGCAAACCTATTTTTTGAGTGAAAAACTTGAGGAAGGTTTGCACCTCGAGACATTTGATCCCTCTCGGCACTTGAAAGATTCGAAGTTAAGATGGACCTAGGCTGATTTCAGTCATGTGCGGCCAAGGAAAATCTATCGAAGATAGGATTAATTTTATCAATAATATATAAATACATCTAATATTAATATAATCATTTTAAATATGCTAAATATCTCTGAGATTAATATAGTCATTTTAATTTTAAATTTGATTAGTTACCTCAGTTTGTTGAGATCATAAATATTGTTAATAACTTTGATGATGAAACATGATGAAATGACAATTTTGAAGCAAAGTGACAATGTAATAGTGTTGAATGATAGAAAATGTGGACAATAAGAATGTATTCAATTACAAATAGTCTATTAATATCAAACTATTTTCTTCTACTATTCTTATTGTCACCCTTGTTACTTTTGTCATCTTTTCATATCGATTATATGAAAAGGACAGTTGAAATCGTAAACCATTTAAATCTTTAGCTCAAGTTGTTGTAGTAAACATCATACCTTGTCTCTCTTGCTCTCCAATATTAATAGGTTGAATTACTATAACACAAAAATCAATGTACATTGTTAATAATTTTTGGTGCTTACGTTGAAATCAATGCATAGTGTTAATCTAATCACTTTAAAATTAATGTACCATCATACATCTAATTACATCAAATCAGAAATCAACATCTACACTGAAATCAATGCATCTAATGCAAGCAATCAAATAAGATTAGAAAACAAATTTACATTGAAATCAATGCATCTAATGCACGCAATCAAATAGGATTAGAAATCAACATCTACATTCAAATCAATGCATCTAGTTCAAGTAAGAAAATATGATTAGAAACCAACATCTACACTGAAATCAATGCATCTAGTGCAAACAATCAAATAGGATTAGAAATCACCATCTACACTCAAATCAATGCATTTAGTGCAAGAAATCAAATAAGAGTAGAAAGCATCTACATTGAAATCAATGCATCTAGTGCAAGCAATCAAATATTACTACAAATCAACATCTACATTGAAATCAATGCATCTAGTTAAAGAAATCAAATAGGATTAGAAATCACCATCTACACTAAAATCAATTCATTTAGTGCAAACAATCAAATAGGATTAGAAATCATCTACATTGAAATCAATGCATTTAGTGCAAGAATTCAAATATCATTAAAAATCAACATCTACACTAAAATCAATGCATCTAGTGCATGCAATCAAATAGGATTATAAATCACCATCTACACTAAAATCAATGCATCTAGTGCAAGAAATATTATTCCCTCTCTCCCTCCTCCATATATTTCTATATCTCCCTCCATTTATCCTTCTTTGTCTCTCTATGTCACCCCCTAAACACACACGCTCCCTCACTCCATACCTATCAATCTATATGTCCCTCTCTCCATCTCTCTCTTCATCCCTCTCTTCACTTTTCATCTATATCTCTATCCCCCTTTGTCTCTTTATCTCACCCCCACAGCATACACTCTCTTTCTCCAATCTATATATCTATCCCTCCCTCCTCCTCTCCCTCTCTCTTCCCCTTCTCTCCCTCTCCCCTACTGATATCTCTCTTCCCTCCAATTTTCCTCTCTCCCTCTCTCCCCATCTTCCTTATCACCCCCCTCTCTCTCTCTCCACCTTTCTCTCTCTATTTCTTTCTTCTTACCTATCTCTTTCTCTCTCTCTCTTTCCAACTATGTTACTATATCCCTATCTCTCTCCTTCTCTCCCCATTCTCTCCATCTCTCCTTCTTTATCTCTTTATCTCACCCCCAAAGATACACACACTCTCTATATGTCTTCCTTGTCACTCCCTCTCCCTCTCCACTTCTCACACTCCATGTCTTTCTTCTTCCCTTCCTCTCTCCCCCTGCAACTCCATCTCTATATCCCTCCATATCCCCTCCTCTCTCCCTCCATCTCTCCTCATCTCTCTGAAGTCCTTTCTCTCCCTTTATCTCCTACCTCCCTCTCTCTTCCCCATCTCTCTCTCTCTCTTTTCCCTCCAATCCTCTCTCTTCCCCCATCACTCTCCTCCTCTATCTCAAGTCATGTCTCTCATCCTTCCTCTCTCTCCCTTTCTCCCCTACCTCCCTCTCTCTTCCCCATCTTTCTCTCTCTCTCTCTCTCTCTCTCTCTCTCTCTCCAACTATGTTACTATATCCCTCCCTCTCTCCTTCTCTCTCCTTCTTTCCCCCCTTCACTCCATCTCTCCTTCCGTGTCTCTTTTTGTCACCCCTAAACATACACTCTATCTCTCAGTCTCTCACTTTGTTGAGATTCAACAAGAAGATTCACCACCCATGCCTAGTGCATTAAGCACCTGGTTGCATTAAGCACCTAGACTAGTGTGGCACCCACAGTGTCATTTTTGGGTGCATGTCTATTTTGGTTATCCCTTAATTAAGATGGACATTAAATTGTAATATATTTTCAATGTGGACTTGAATGAGTTAACTGAAAATGATAAATTCAGTTAGCTAGTGGATTTTTAGTTAGAGGTTGTTGGTGAGGCATGCAGAGTAATTCTAGTTGTAACAGAGTTCGAAGTGCAGTGGTGCATGAGTTGGTGCAATTTGTAAACAGTTTAACTGAATTAAGTGAGTTAAAATTAGTTGTGCTAGTTGTAAACTAAGATACACTAGTGAGAGATCAAGTGAATTAAATATTAATTAATTCACAATCAGTGATATCACATGCAACTGAGGATTTACTATTATTAGTTGCATGCATGTCAGATCTAGTTGAGACCTAGTTGAGTTCTAGGTGAAAGGGAAGTTGACTATTAGTTGTAGGATTATTGGCTTGCACACTTGCCACCAAACACCCATTGAAGTGCCCATGATACTTGTGCAGTAAAGGCAGCCAATAACTCCTATCTTTTAGGGATATTTACCATCAGGGATTGCGCAAGCAAGGCAGGTTGTCTAGAGGCTGAGAATTGGCTATGTGTTGGTCAGTTTTGCCTATGACAATGTGAGACAGTTAGCTGAGTATTGGAGGGATCTTATGAGAAGATTTTTGTATGTAATTGTTTGATGATAAATTATTAATATATAATAGAATATAGTGGGGTTTTTGGCTGTAAGCTTTCCTTGGGAAATTATCTGTGTTGTGTGTGATTGATATTTCTTCATGTTCATGTGATTAGTGATTGTGTTTTTAATTCCGCAAAATATTTGTAGAATCGATTCAATATTTAACTTTAGTACCATTTTAGATCGGGTGAATCCAAGATATACATTCATGTTGTATAATTTCTACATGGTATTAGAGCATAGGAAATTGAAAAAGTGAAGCAGGAGCTAAGTTTGTGACTGGATAGAATTCGAATTTGTAGAAAGAATTTCTTGGTGCTACAGCTGATTCAAGATCGAAATGGATTTCAATGGATTGAGGTTAGAGTATGCACTAGAGGGCAGCTCGAAATACATTTCTTGGAAGGACAGGATGGAGGTAGTACTCGAAGACAATAGGTTGAAGGAATTCATTGACAAAGATGTTCCTAAACTCGATGTTGTAGATGTTGCAAATCTTGATTTATGGAAAAATAAAGTGGCAAGGATCATGTTGGAGGGAATACAAGACCATATTGTGTCAAGAATCCATGGGAAAGACACACCATATGCAATGTGGAAGGCTTTGACAGATCTATTCAAAGCAGTAATGACCATAGGAAATTGGCACTCAAAGATAAACTCAGGAAGATCAAGATGGAAAAGGGCGACACCATTCCAAAATATATAACAAATTTTGTCCAATGTCGGGATGAACTGGGGAGCATTGGAATAACCGTTGTTGATGATGATTTGGTGAGTTTGGCTCTCCTAGGACTTCCCAAGAGTTGGCAGAGTTATCAAGATTCTGTCAATGGAAGGGAAAACTTTCTAGATTGGGAACGACTATGGTCGGATTTGGTTTAGGAGGAGTTCAGACAAAACACCAAAGATGGATCTTCATCTAAGAATGAGGATGAAGAGGATTGTGATTTGGCTTCCAAGGTGAGGAAGGGGAAGGGGAATAAATTCCATTCTAAGTCCCAGTCCAAGAATGGCAAGAAGTAGGACATTTCCAAGGTGAAGTGTTTTCACTGTCACGAGCATGGGCATTTTGCTACTAATTGTCCACAAAAGAAGAAGAACAAGAAGGCTAGAGGATTTGCAGTTGGTGAGGCCCTTGCCTCACAATTTGAGCTTGACTTCTCATTGATCGAATGCATGGTGTATAGTGCATTGGGATCTATGTGGTATTTAGATAGTGGCGCTTCTTTTCACATGACGGGAGATAAGGAAATTTTAAGTGACTTGGAGGAGAAAGGTCTCCGGATGCATATTGAAATGGGCAACGACGAACGGTACAATGCTATCGGGATTGGTACCATTACCTTTTAGATGGATTCAGGTAAACCCTTTCAATTAAAAGATGTGATGCATGTACCAGGTCTGAAGAAAAATTTGGTCTCAGTCGTAATGTTGGAGGATAGAGGCTATGATGTTATTTTTAGTGATGGAAAAGTTTTCCTGCGACATAAAACAATGGGTCAAGCCAAGAGGATAGGGTTTCGAGTTAAGGATCTCTACAAGCTAGAGGTAGATGGCTATGCAGTAATGATGGGCAAGGAAGATCAAGTTTCAAGCCGAGATGAGGGAAAATTATGGCACTGGCGATCGTTCCATCTTCACCATGGAGCCTTGAAAGTCATGCAACAGATTTCTATTGGTCTTCCCAGGGGTACACTTGCGTAATCAGACACATGCAAGGGATTTACTATGGGAAAATATGTAAATGCCACCTTTCATGAGAAGTAAAACCGAGCTTCAGGGATCCTTGAGAGAGTTCACACAGACGTGTGGTCTTTTCTTGGTTTCTTCAACAGCAAAACATAAGTACTATGTAATATTTGTTGATGAATTTTATCGTAAGTGTTGGATCTTCTTCATGTAGAAGAAAGATCAAACATTCTCTAAGTTCTGTGAGTTTAAAGCACTGGCGAAGAAAGAGTCGGGGAAGCAAGTGAAGGCTCTTATGAGCGATAATAGTGGAGAATACATCTCTAACGAATTCAAGAACTTCTGCAGCAAAGAAGGAATTCGAAGAGAACTCATAGCGCCTCATAACCCAGAGCAGAATGGGGTCACGAAGAGGAAGAACAAAACTATTGTGGGTGCAACATGAGTGATGTTGCATGACCAAGGCCTGCGGATGCATATGTGGGTGGAAGCATGAAATACAACAGTACATGTGCAAAACCGTTGTCCTCATAGAGTACTTGGCATGAGTACACCTGAAGAGGATTTCACTGGTAAGAAACCTAATGTTTCACACTTTAAGATTTTTGGCTCATCTATTTATGTGCATGTGACCAAAGACGTCAGGAAGAAGCTAGAACCAAAAGTTGAGGTTGGGATTTTTGTGGGGTACACTGAAACACCCCATAATTATCATGTGTATTTTCCAAATAGCAGAATGAATGTTGTGCAATGAGATATCAAATTTGGTGAGGAAAAATCCATCCAGTTGTCCCTTGAGAGGGATTTAGGCTTGGATGTAGAGGAGGAACTGTTGGTTCCCAAGGATGAGTCTCAAGATGTGGATCAACCACATGAGGAGGTTCATGGAGTAGATGAAAACACTCATGCGGAGCCATCCATCAGAAATGGCAAAAGGAGCACCACGGAAGCTAATAGATTGATACTTGATGTTGCAGAGAATGTAAGAGACCCCACTTCACAATGCAAACAGAGACCGTGTCCTGAATGATTTACTAGATACATGGCTCTTATGAGAAAATGTATTGTGACTGAACCATATTCCTTTTCAGGAAGAAGTGCAGCAACCTACTTGGGTTGATGCAATGGTGGAGGAGTATGACTCCATTGTCAAGAACAGTGATGTTACACTAAAAACTGTCATCCTAAAATTTTTCTATGAGTATGAGCTCATTATTACTCATACTTCCTCCTTTTACAAGTCTAACATATCAATTCCTCATTTCAAGCTTTCAAAATCAGAGAAAAGTTCCTAAAAATCCCCTAAACATTGCTATCGCACTTTCTCTATTCATCGCCTGCGGTCTTGCACCTAAAGTTCAGCTCTCCTGCGGAACCCTACCGCACGTTCTTTGTGTTATGGGTGCGGACCTCTGTAAAACTCAAAAAGGTGAGAAATTAATGATAAAAATTTGATTTCAGATGAATTCTAGAAGATTCTAGATGGGAATTTTCGGGAATGGATACACTTTGATAAGGTTCATGCATCCCTCACTTGATGGAGCTAACCCTTGATGTAGGGAGCTAATCCCTTTGAAGGAGGATTCTATCCCTTCATATTTGGAACAAAAAACCTCCTCTTTTCCACTATAAAAAGAGGCCTTGGGTAGCCTCAAGAGGAGTTCAAGCTTTAAGATATTTGAGGTTAAATGCTGTTGAGATTCAGACTCAGTTAACTAAGAATTTCTGTGAGGTTAAATCACTTACCTCTATTCATCTTGGTTCAAAGAGTGCAATGCTTGTCAAATTAGAAGAGATTCCTGCTTCGGACACCGGGAGGACCTGCACGACATCAAGGCACAGGTTGTAAAGGTTTTATTTTATTTGAAGTTAATACAAATATACTCATTTCTCTCATTAAACTGTCTATTCATGGTTTATTTCATAAATTCCTTGATCATTATGATGAGTATGGTTTATAATAATGTCTATACAGGTGCTATGTAATGTTTTTGCTTGTTTGTGACTGCAGATTTATTGAGGAACATTCCTTCAGTGCACGAGGGACTTCAACGAGATCAAGCAAGCGCTGGACATAAGGTAGGCCTTACACCTATATAGCATTTTTATGAATCTTGTATGCTTAGAGAGAGATTAGTATAATTGGTTGTTTGTTGCTAGTTACTTTTAGTACTAGAGAGATCGGTCTTGTCCGCAAGACGGATTAATCTACACAAAAAAATGGCGACTCCACTGGGGAAAGAACTTGTTGTTTTTGGTTCTCTTTTATTTTTGATCCGAGGAAACATTTTTTCCCGGTTTTTGATTGATACATATCTGTCTGGGTAATTTAGATTTTCCCTGTTTTTGAAAATTTAGAAATATTTTAAGTTTTTCTATAATTTTTCCTAGGACCGCACTCTGGCTTATTTTGACAGTGCGGGCAGGTTCGCACTTTCTGTTAAGAATACAGTGCGGGACCACACCTGTCAATACTGGTTGCCTGCGGACCCTGTAAAAATTTTAGAAAACCTCTAGATTTCTTTCTCTAGTTTATTTTTATTTGGATTTAGCTCTTTGGTTTCTGCCCAGATTGATTATTGTTTCTGTCAAGAATTTTTTGTGAATGAACTCCAACAGTATTGATGTTTTGATGATTTTCTAGAAGATTTTGCATTTTGGATTGTTTTTCACTTGGTCTTTGTAGTGATTCGAAGCATTGACAGTTTAAAGTATCTCAGATTACATTGATCTTTTTTGTCTTTTTGCTGAATCCGACCTGATTGTGGGAACATCCTTTATTGAGAAATAGAGCCATTTGTTTCTTTGCGAATCTTCGAAAAACTTGGTTGAAAGTTTTGAATTTCATTTTTATAAAAAAAAAACATATTTTGAGTGTTTTTGATCTGTTTGTTATTCTAAACGAATAGACTCTTAGTTTGCTGAACAACTAAGGAAAACATTCTTCAAAAAATCTTAAAACTTTTACTCAATTTAGATTGTTTAAAATCATAGTTCTCAAGATTAGATTTTGTAGTTTTGAGTAGTTTTTTAATTTTTATAGCTTTCTTTTGAAGGAAAATTGTTTTGTAGCTTCAAGTTTGGAAAGAAAAAGGGTTTTGTTATGAGCTTGATATATATCATCATTGAAAAGAAAAAATATTTTCTTTCAATCATTCTTCATGTTTAAAGAAGGAATTGTTTATTAAAAGAATTGCATTCTCCAACTCTTTCTTAGATAGAAGTTCATTGAAAGAAAAAGAATTGATTATCATTCTAGGTGCATTTTAGTTTTTTTTGGAAATCGAGTCTTCACATCATCCAAAGTTTCATTTCCGCACCCATTGACTTAAGAAACAACTCATAAAAGTAACGCTTAATTAAAATTCATCTAGTAAACTTTTTATTTCTAGGGCTCTTATCACCAACATAGCTTAGGCTAGTATCTTGGAGTAGGGAGTAATTAACTCTCCAAGATAGCTAAAACAAACAAGTAGACAAATCTTGTGGTAGGAAGAATTCCAATTGTTGCATGTATGCTCTGGGAAGCTCCTCTTAAAGGAGTTAAGCACGAGATCATATCTGAACCAGTGGGGTAATCAATCCTTCCTCATTGGGAACGATGGAAGATATACACGTATTAAAAACGGTAAACCTCGGATAGACCATTGTCGAGGAGCCAGGGGTCACTTGTCGGTAAACCTTGGATTCTGTTCAAGGAGCCTTCAAGGGGATTGAGCTTTGTTACTCTGCCCTTGCGTGTGTGTCGGATCGTAGACTGTTCCCCCAGGTATATTTGTTTCAGTTGGTAACATTAGAGGCCATAATATTTAGGATTCTTTCCTAAGGTGACGGTGGAGGGAAGATCCCACTGTACCTGGAACAGACGTCGACTAGACTCACTTGGACTCTCCGGAGGGTTATCTTCACTCGAGATGGTATAGTGGAGAAACTTGCACCGGTCTGTTTCATTAAGCAGGTTGTCGGGGTAACTGTTCCAACCGCCCTTTTCGTATTAAAACTCTACTAAGTTGGATTTCATCACCAACTAGTGTTTTTAGTACGGAAAGTTACTGTTTGTGTGTGGTTTGAACTCCTAGATTTTTTAAGCGTGTGATTCAATTGTTTGTTTCTTAGAGACTTTAGGTGTTTTCATTGAAATTTTTCTTTGTTTGCGTGTGATTAGATAATTTTTAATCGTGGCGGAATTGCCAAGACAATCCCGGAGAATACAAGGGAAACCCCCTGAATATTCACCAAGTCAACTTGAAGGGCTTCGTGCTCTGGTATCATCCAGTAGTAGTAGAATTAGATCAATGGAAATTGGAAGTTCATCTATAGTTATACATCCTGATCATCAAATACCTACAACATAATATATTCAAGAACTGATTTCAGTTTCTGAAGTTACTGGAAGTTTTTCTTCTTCTGGTGGATTAGCTGACGAATCTTCTGTGTTGGAAACATCCTCAGGATTTATCACACCAACTTCTAGCGATCCCGGTTCACCTAGGGTAAGAAAAATCATTACTGACAATCTTCCCTCTGGACTTATTTCTATTGAAGAACTTACTAATCCAGACGAAGACATATCTCTTCCCGACTCCCCTCAATCTATAAATCTTAGGGAGCGTGAATCTATTTTCTACAGCCCCATTCGAACTGATCCTTGGTATCTCTCTTTAACGAACTTTTTAGAGAATCCGGGTCTTGCTTTTTATCCACCTTGAATTCCATTTCATCCTACACCCAGAGGTTATTATCCGCCATCCTTTATGGCAGGAGAGTCATCCATGTTTTCTCAAACACCGGAATCATTTTTACACGGTGGTCCTTCTCTTCCTTCGGGATATCAGTCTCTATCTGGTACTTTCTCGGGAGCAGATCCTCGACCAATTGAAAACGTGTTATCATCTGGTCTTAACGGATTTAATATTGAAATGTCGAATGTAGATCAAATCTTTATGATGTCTAGTAATATTCCAAATCCTCAAACTCAAGGCAGTCAGTTTCCTTCTGGGGGGCAACCTCAAGGAACTCAGTTACTGCCTGGGGGGAAACCTCAGGGAACTCAATTACCACCTGGAGGACAACCTTTAGGTAGTCAATTACCACCTGCGGCTCAACCTCAAGGTAGTTTTTTCCCAGGACAAACTGTGGAATCATATTATTTTGGGGGGAAACCCCAAGGATAGTACATACCTCAAGGGTATCAACCTCAAAGACAGTACATACCTCAAGGTCAACCCCAAGCTCAATATTCTCCTCAGGGTCCTTATCAACCCCAGCCTCAGTACGTGCCTCAGGGTTATCAACCTCAAGGTCAGTACCCAATTCAAGGTTTCCAACAACCTTATGCTCAACCATCTTTTCAAGGAGCCAGAAATTTACCACTTACTTATCAACCCTACGTTCAACCAGGTTATGGTCCTTACGTTCAACCTTCTATGGGACAATACCCCGGAACTATGGTGTGGGATCCATCCCAATATCAACAGCCTTTGCAGCCTAATGTGCAGTTGCCTTATCAACCTGGACAGCCTTTGGTTTCTGGTCCAACCCAGCAACCTGTTCAGCCAGCTATTCAAACTCCTGCACCTAGTTCAGTTCAGCAGACTGGGCCTAGTACACCTCAGACTCCGCCTCAAACTGCTGCAACTGCTGCAACGTCTGTTCAACCTGTCACACCTGTTTCTGGAGTATCTGTAGCACCGAATTCTTCTATCCATGTATCCATGCAAATCCCTCAAGTCTCTGTACCTCAGTCAGGACCTTCCATTCAGACTACAGTTCAGATGCCTGCAGGACAAGCTGGTACAAGTGCAGTTGTTACAAGTCAACCTCAATTTACGTATCAACCGTACCAGGGACAGCCGCAATTCGGTCCCTATGTACAGAACCCAAGCTATCAGTATCAACCGTACCCTGGTTATACTTATCAACAACCTCAGTATGGTCCGGTTCATCCTGGTTTTCCGGGAGGTTACACAATACCTAATGCAAATCCGATTCCTAGTTATCCTGGGTATCCGCCTCCTGGATCTGCTTTGGCTTCTCAAGGTTTTCGTGACCCTAACCGTCAACTACCATTTATCGCAACTTTGGACTTACTTGATTTGACGCGCCTTACAAATGATCCCATTTTTTATTATCAGAATTGGTCGCCAATGCCTCATAAGTTGCCCAGTGATATACCAAAATTTGAAGGAAAGTCAGGAGAGGATCCATCGAATCATGTTATTACTTATCACCTTTGGTGTGCATCTAATTCAATCATTGATGATTCGATTCGTTTACGTCTTTTCCAAAGAACTCTCATAGGTCTTGCAGCCAAATGGTACATTGAGTTGCCACGAGGCTCGTTTCATAATTTCAGTCAGTTAGCAACTACTTTTTTGACTCATTTTCAGTTGCCTGTCAGATACGACAATGGCACGGAATTATTAACTTCGCTAAAACAATCTACGTCCACGTATATTTCTGATCATATTCATGAATGGCGACGTAGGAGACGTTTGGTGAAAGTTTATATTCCGGATCAAATTTTGGCAGAATGGTTTGTTAAATCATTGTTACCCAAGATCACTGAAGATGTAGCTAAGGCTGGTGTTGTTACTAAAGAGCAAGTAATTTCCCAAGCTCAGTACCTTGACCTCGTATATACACAGTCAGGTACTTTACATGAGAAAATTCCCGATCTTCCAAAGCAAGGTCAAATAGCTGCAGCTCCTTCAGGGTCTCATGCCGCTGACGGTATGATTGGTACAGTAAATTCTAAAAGTAAGAAGAAATCTTCAAAGAATTCTTCTCCTATTATAACTTTACCAGATTCCCCGAAAGGAGAATCTTCCCCCGAAGTTTCTGCCGACATTCATGTCGTCGAAACATCTACGACAAAATCAAAATCCGGTGGTAAAAGGAAGGGGAAGAACAAAAGGAAAAAGAATTCGAAAGAGAAAGCTGAAAAAACTGAATCCAATGACGAAAAACGTAAGCCTCGCTATCCTTGTTTCATTTGTGACGAGGATCATTTTACAAAAGAATGTCCACATCGAGTAGAGGTTACAAAATTCGTTAAAGGATCTCAACAACCTGATGTCTTGAAGGATCCTTTTCCAACTCAAGATAGTAAGATGATTGGTTCTTCCTCGACTACTTTAGAAGAGCCTATTATGATGATGTCTCATGTAAGGGTTGCGACGCGATCGCAAGATTACGGTTCTAAGAATATTGTTGATGGTAAAGAAGCAGAATCTTCTAATGCAAATACATCAACTACATCTCCTCCTATTTCTGGTCCACTACAGATCGAGAAACCAAATCCAGACTTAATAATCAAACCGCCTGCTAAAGGTGTTCTTCGTAAATCAAATTTCAATCCACATGCAAGAGCTGCTCAGAATTACAACATTGTTGAAGATTTAGCAATTTCTCCTTCAGCAATGTCGGCTTTGGAAGTGCTGCAATCGTGTCCAGCACAACGTAAATTATTATTGTCTGCCATAGGAGCTGTCGATGTTCAGGATTCTAACCTTATAATCTTCGATTTAGAAAATATTACACCTCGCCTACCTCACCAAATGGCTTTCCAGATTCCAGTGTTAGTAAAAAACAGACCAATCTTTCGGACTGTGATTGATGAGGGAGCTTCAACGTGTATTATGTCGATTCAGTGTTGGAAATCACTTGGTTCTCCTACACTTAACCAATCTCCGACGATTCTTAAGGCTTTTGATGGTCGAGGTTTTCACCCTTTTGGTATTTTGCAGGATTTACCCATAGGGGTTGAAGGTAAAATCGTTAATCTAGATGTGGAAGTGGTTGATGCCCCTCTAGATTACAACCTTCTTCTGGGTCGTAGTTGGTCCTATGCTATGACTGATGTTGTTTCTTCGGTCTTTCGACTCATAAAATTTCCATATCAAGGAAAGATCGTGACAATAGATCAGTTAACTTATTTCTCGTCCGACCCAGCCTCTTCAGAAACAATCCAGCATGTTGGTAAAACGGCTATCCCTTATAAGGATGTTGGAGTGGGTTTGATTAAAGATTCTGGTTTACTAGGAACTTTTTCCTTTCCTCCTCCTAACGTATCGCCTTCTACTACAAATATTCACATGATTTCGTCAGACACTGTTATGTTTGATGATCCTTGGATCGTACCTTCCGAATCCGAGATTGATTCATTTGATGGCATGATGCCCTTGAGTCCATTTGAAATTGCGTACCAGGCTGTACAGTCACTTTCCGACCCCTCTTCAACCAAAATTGATCCAATGAATGGGATCCAAGAGGAATCACTTTCTATATCTAGTTCAGTTACAACAACATTTCCTGAACTTGTTCATACAAATGAGCAAATTCGTGAGTTTTTGTCTGTTGTTGATTTACCATGGGAAGTTCTACATCACCGATCTTCATTTTTACCTGAATTAGATCATTTTGAAGATGATTTCGCTTAAATTTTTACTGCTGAATATGTCAAGGAACCTCAGAATCCATTGCAAAATCCTGATTCTGAGTTAAATTTGGAAAATATATCTAGAACGGTTCCAATTGACATTTCAGTAAAACCAGGAATAATTGAAAACATTCATATAGGTGCTTGTTGTACAAATGAAGAAATTCAAACTTATAAAGCCCTATTTCAAGAATTCCATGACGTGTTCGCCTGGTCTTATGAAGAAATGCCAGGAATTGATCCATCGATCGTTGTTCATGAAATTAAGACTTACCCAGATGCTAAACCTGTTCGTCAACGATTACGTCAAATTCATCCTAGAAAAGCTGCTGCTATAAAAACTGAAGTTGAAAAATTACTTCGAGCAGGATTCATTTATCCAATTCCCTTAACGGATTGGGTATCGAATATTGTTCCCGTGACTAAAAAACAAGGAACGATAAGAGTATGTATCGATTATAGGGATATTAATCGAGTGTGTCCAAAAGATAATTATCCAACTCCCTATATCGATCAAATAATAGATGATTGTGCTGGCAGTGAATTGTTTTCCTTCATGGATGGCTTTTCCGGCTACAATCAAATAAACATACTCCCTGCTGATCAACCGAAAACAACTTTTATTTGTCCATGGGGAACGTTTGCTTATTGTAAACTACCTTTTGGATTAAAAAACGCTGGAGCAACTTTTCAACGGGCTATGTCTTATGCATTTCATGACATTAAGCACATTGTCCAGCCATATCTTGATGATTTACCTACTCATTCATTACGTAGGGCCGACCATCTCACTCATTTACGAGCAATTTTTATGAGATGTAGGCATTATCGGATAAGGCTGAATCCGCATAAATGTGTTTTCTGCGTAGAATCGGGTCGATTACTGGGATTTTTTGTCTCGAAAGCAGGCATTCGCGTCGATCCATCGAAGGTCGAAGCCATTGTTAAATTGCCTCCTCCTTCGACTTTACGCCAACTCCAAAGTTTGCAGGGGAAAGCAAACTTTTTACGTAGGTTTATTTCTAACTATGCCGAGCTTAAAAAGGGTTTTACCCGATTGTTGAAACAGAACATTCCATTCTTTTGGGACGAGATCGTTGATCGATATTTTGATGCACTTAAACACGCATTGACCCATGCACCGTTATTGCATCCTCCCAACTACAACCAAGATTACATTTTGTACCTCGCTGCTTCACATTCCACCATTGGGATGGTACTAGTTCAGGAAGATGAATCTCACAATGAACATGTGATTTATTATCTTAGTCGGAATCTGCATCCGACTGAAATCAAATATACACATGTGGAGAAATTGGCCTTGGCAGCTGTTCAAGCTGTCCAAGATTTTAGACATTACATCTTGTTACGTAAAACCACGGTAATTTCTAATTGCAACCCTATGATGTATATTTTGACCAAACAATTGCTAGGGGGAAAATATTCCAAATGGATAGTTATCCTGCAGGAATTTGACTTGGAATTTGAAAAATCCAAGGCAAAGAAATCTTTGGTATTTGCGGAATTGATGTGCGATTTCCCCTCTACTGATACTGAAACAGTGGCAGAAGAGTCCATTGCAGACGAATCTTTGTTTCTTATCAGTACACTTGATCCATGGTATGGAGATATTATCGTTTATCTCCAAACCCAATCTTTTCGGCCTGACATTTCACGAACTCAGCGACGAAAAATACGCTTCCAATCCCAACAATATAATATCATTGGTGATACACTTTATCGTCGTGGAGCGGATTCTGTTTTTCGACGTTGTCTAACTCATGAAGAAGCTGAAAAGGTGTTAAATGACTGCCATTCTGGAGCATGTGGCGGTCATATGTCTGGGTATGCCACAGCCCAAAAGATATTGCGTGCAGGTTATTTCTGGCCAACGTTGTTCAAAGATTGCATTTATGCGGTTCGGAAATGCCACAATTGTCAAATTTTTGATCGAAAAATGCGCGCGCCACCCGCTCCTCTTCACCCTATAATTGCTGTTGGTCCTTTCGCGAAATGGGGTATCGATTTTATTACATGTAACCCTCACTCGGCCGGGGGGCATGCCTATATTATCTTAGCAGTAGATTATTTTACAAAATGGGCCAAGGCGATGCCTACATTTTCAGCTGACGGCAGGACTGCTGCAACATTCGTATTTAATCACATAATTACTAGGTTCGGTGTTCCTCAAGCTATTATTACGGATCATGGAAGTCATTTTCGGAATGTCATGATGACTGAACTGACAGACCAGCTTGGCTTGCGCCACGATAGTTCCACTCCGTATTATCCGCAAGCCAATGGTCTGGTTGAAGCCATTAACAAAGTTTTAGTCACCATGATCAAACGAATCATTGGTATTCACAAGACGAATTGGAATTCCATGTTATTTTCAGCACTTTGGGCATATCGAACCTCAGTCAAAACATCAACGGGTTTCACTCCTTTTCAACTGGTTTACGGTTTGGAAGGTGTGTTGCCAATTGAATGTGAAATACCGTCACTAAAATTAGTCGTAGAATTACTTCCAGCTACATCTGAAGAAGAGAAACGTTTCTTGTACTTAGCCCAATTAGATGAAAATCAACGAAATGCTGCAATAGCAAATGAGGCTCATGTTAAAAGGATTAAAGCTCAGTATGATAGAAGTGTGACCCCTCAAAATTTTTCAGAAGGAGACCTAGTTTTACTTTATGATCAACCTAATGACAAGCTAGGAGCTGGGAAATTCGTGCCTATGTGGCATGGTCCTTACATTGTTAAACGAAAGTTAGAAAAAGGGGCCTATGAGTTGATAGATTTTGACGGTGTCCCTTTGGATAAACCCAGAAATGGTCTCTATCTAAAGCGATATTATGCTTAAATGTGGTGGGGATATTTCGTTAGTTTAGATTTCTTTACTGCTGGTGTGTTTTAGATTAGAAAAGTGTGCCTAGTTTAGATAGTGTGTTTTTATCACTATCCCTGCTTATCTGAGTTTTACTCCTGATATTGCAGATGTCAACGTCTCTTCAAACCTACATTGGTTTTGCTGATGGTGCTTGTCGTATTACACGAAACATTTCTTCTGCAGCTTGGGTTATCTATTCACCCTCTGACGAGTTAGTATCCATGCATGGGGTAAGCCTTGGTCAAACAACGAATAACATTGCCGAGTATAGTGCAGTGATTGAGTTATTGCCTGAATCCATATCATTTGGAATTCAGAGTTTGATTGTTAGGTTGGATTCTGAACTTGTTGTATTAAAACTTAACAGAGTTTATACCATTAGAAATCTAGTGTTATTATGGTTATTTTTAAGAGTTCGTCTTTTGGAACGTGAATTTGATTACATTGAATATCAGCATATTCCAAGACATTTAAATACATTAGCAGATTCAATTGCTTCTAGTATGATAAATAGACATTTGCAATAATCAAAAGCAGTAAATCAAACAACATTCATATATGTACACAGATAGCCGGCAAATAGTGATATATCATAGTATAGGAGTGTTTTCAAAAAATATACATTGTCTTCGATCATAGGTTGGAAACACCTTATGATCGGAAAAAATGATAATACAAAAGTAAAAAATATGAGTCTACACGATCATCCCATCACTGATGGTGATCATGATAAGAAACCACTGCCCGAGCTACCCTGCATAGGAACCTCCTAAAAGGTCCTGGAACTCCAATCACGTATCTCTGCAACCTGAGTGGAATGTCATCTATGCTCGTCTCTGGAATATCTAGAGTCAAACGCTCTAGATGATGCTCTAAATCAGTCAAAATCCGCGCTGATTGGCCTGCTGGGGCTGGTGCGGCTGCAACTGGTTGTCTTCTCTCGTAAGGTTGGAGATGGGCTGGTCGTTGTGGACCCACATCTGTATTCAAAAAATTTTGGTTATTAGTTTTCAAGACGATAAAAAATAAAAAAAATTAGAATTTAGCAAATGTTGAAAAATGATTTTACCTGAGTCATCCCACTGTTCCCCTGCTGGGAGAGCCATCTCTCGGTCGCCGCGGAAATCTATCCCGGCATATGGAAAGTCCTCTATCACAAAAAGTTGGCGATCCAGCCAACGAAAATATGAAGGAGGAAATCGGACAATCTCAGTACCCTCGATAGCATGACGAGCCATCAATGCGGACCAACGAACCATCCTCGGTTCTCGAAGTCGACCGGCATCAACAACAATACTCTGTGGAGCTAACATAGGGATCCTCTCTAGAGCAAAAGAAACAACGATGGATCCGTATCCAAAGTTATTCAGTTTCCCATTTTTTGCTCTGGTTAGTTGGCCTTTTACATTAGCCAACACAACTTCACACCAGTTAAAGATGGTGTCGCGAAAACAATCCACAGCAATACGCATTTGGGAACCAGTAGCTACATGCAGCGCAGCACTCCCACATATTTTGGTAATAGTAAAAGCAATAAATTTCAATTCAGGACGGATGATGTGTTTTATATCAATCCGTTTGTCCCTAGGGTTTGCCTGATTATTGCAGAATTCTAGTTGAAGACTAGCGACAGACTGGCCACCTGGCCTAGTCCCAAACAAAGAAACTTGTTCACCCCTCTTGGACAAACCAGTCAGAAAATATATATCCTCTAGCTCAATTTCAAGCCGGTGGCTGCCAATAAAGAAGCACTGGTCCTGTACATTCCATCTGTTCACCAACCATGTCAGGAGTTCTACTTGTGCCCTCATGCCCGAGATGGCCCAAAATTTGTACAAGCCACATGCTCTTAATGCCTGTTGTGTGGGAAAATGGAGTATTGTGGCTTCATCCACTTCCTCGTGCTCACGTTCTCTCCAAATCAGCATCTTGTCAATCCTACAATGCATAAAAAGGCAAGTTAGAACAATCTTATTTGAAATTTTTTGGGAAACAAATGAGAAATAAGTGTTTTAAATTCAACCGCGCGGGTACCGCACCTATGCTTTGTAAACAGTGCGTAGATACGCACGTGTACTGTGTATCGGGTGCGGAACCCACGAATTTTTCCTTATAGAAAAATTCGGAGTCCGCAGGTAACATGTGTCGTACCTGCGGACCCCACGGGCGAACTTTTAAACCATTTTTTTCCCTAAAAATACAAACTAAAGCCTAAAAATGAATTTGAAATGGATGAAAAACAAGATTAAGAGGTCGTGGATTACCTGGGACTGACGGTTCTCGATTTCAACGGACGGATTTTCCAGAATCTTCACAGGAACTTTCTTACCCAAAAGCTTTTTACTTTTCACTCTGGAACTGAACGGTAAAAATGAAATTGAAAAAGTCCTTTTTATAAGTTTTTTCAAATGGATGAATTTTTAATTTATTTATTTTTCACTTTAAAAAGGGTATTTTTGAAAGCATTTTTACTTATCTTAAACATGTATGTGTAATGTTTCAAGTTTTTGTGCAGAAACTGGATTTTTCAGGTGAACTGATCGTTTTTCTACAAAGAGCATACTTTTATCACTTTTTCGGACTCTTTCAAAAATTTTACGAAAAAGTGAAACCTTGGAGTCCTCTTTTAAGCCCTTTTCAGACTCTCTAAATATGAAAATATTTCCGAGTACTTGACTATTCGAACTCGTTAAAGTAAATGAACAGTCGTCCCTTCAGTATAAGTTTACCCCTTTTACGGACTGAAATGGACTATTTACGAAAAAGGTATACGTTGACTAATTACGGTCAATAGAGTTCTCTCTCGCATTATTTTATCCTTTTTCGGGCTTGAGAGACTAAATTTACGAAAAAGTACACCCACGAAGTTTTCTTAAGTTTTTCTTCTGACTCCCTAAAACTGAAAAACACCGAGTTTCTCCTATACTGGACTCGTTAAAACTTAACAGTAAAGGACCTGTTTAATTTTCAACAGGAACGAACCACTCCTTCTTAGGGTTCGAATTTTAAAACTAAGTTGGACTCATCCGAAGGATGAGCTTATAACCAAGCAAATGTTATCCTCCTCAAGCTTGTCAAAAATAAAGAGGTACTTGCCAGAAATGGTGGGGGAAAAAGAGAGAAAAATGGGCGTGTTTGTTATATTTTAAATTTTTCGAAAATTCAGTCAACCACTCTTGAACACGACACTTTCATTCACCTGGGTTGGGAAATCATTTACCTAATAGTTAATCAAACCACATTGAAAGTCTTCAACCGGTTTCTGGGTATTAGCTTTGGGTCAATTGTCACCAAACCATCTGCAGTGTCGTTATGTGTTCAAGAGGACAGTTCAAATAAACCATTCATCTGCAAAATATCTGTCATCCATTTTTGACCATCCCTGAGTCAGTCCTTGCCAATATATTTTCAAAACTTGATCTATGATTTCGTGTTGTGGGCTTGCCTATGACGGATCACTTTCTATCGACGACAGCTCATTATCTAGGAAGTTGATCCAGAAATCTTCAGTACCTTGAAATCTGCATGCCTCAATGGCAGGTTTCTCGCCTTCGACGACAGGTTGCATCATTGAACTTCGATCGAATGATTCCGTGAGATGTTCGACTTCAGCTCATTCATTCACATTTCATGGATTGTACTGGGTACTTTGAGAGCCATTGAAATTACTGGTGGTTTCTCTCACACTTGTTAACAATTCACATCATTGACTGGTAATCAAGTGGTTTCTACCATGTTCGACTTCAACACATTTATTCACATGGATAGAATCGTACTAGTTCGAGATGCGGAAATCAAGACCCTGGATCTAGTTTCCACCATCCAGGCTGTGAGAATTTTTATTATTATACAGTAGACTATTCATTACATATGGCTATGCCCATGTTGTGTCTACACTATTGATGTAAAATTAAAATCATTCCTGTATCAGAACGATTTGAGTTAGTTTCTAGTTAGTTTTAATCTGCGTATGGGAATGCCTACCTCAGTGATGACATATATATGTATATATTTTGCATTGAATGTTTTTACAGGTTCCGACTGGGGTGTCCACGGGATGATCTTTGAAATGATAAAGTACTGCACTCTTCATATATGACAGACTTCAGCTTCATCTATTCCAGAATTTGCACTTTAGGGGGCAATTTGTTACACTAAAAACTGTCATCCTGACATTTTTCTATGAGTATGAGCTCATTATTACTCATACTTCCTCCTTTTGCAAGTCTAACATATCAGTTCCTCATGTCAAGCTTTCAAAATCAGAGAAAAGTTCCTAAAAATCCCCTAAACATTGGTATCGCACTTTATCTATTCATTGCCTGCGATCCCGCACCTAAATTTCAGCTTGCCTGCGGAACCATACCGCACATTCTTTGTGTTATGGGTGCGGACCTTTGTAAAACTCAAAAAGGCGAGAAAGTAAAGATAAAAAGTTGATTTCAGATGAATTCTAGAAGATTCTAGATGGGAATTTTCGAGAATGGATACGCTTTGATAAGGTTCATGCATCCCTCACTTGATGGAGCTAACCCCTTGATGTAAGGAGCTAATCCCTTTGAAGGAGGATTCTATCCCTTCATATTTGGAATAGAAAACCTCCTCTTTTCCACTATAAAAAGAGGCCTTGGGTAGCCTCAAAGGGAGTTCAAGCTTAAGATATTTGAGGTTAAATGCTGTTGAGATTCAGACTCAGTTAACTAAGACTTTCTGTGAGGTTAAATCACTCACCTCTATCCGTCTTGGTTCAAAGAGTGCAATGCTTGTCAAATTAGAAGAGATTCCTGCTTCGGACCCCAGGAGGACCTGCACGACATCAAGGCACAGGTTGTAAAGGTTTTCTTTTATTTGAATTTAATACAAATATACTCATTTCTCTCATTAAACTGTCTATTCATGGTTTATTTCATAAATTCCTTGATCATTATGATGAGTATGGTTTATAATAATGTCTATACAGGTGCTATGTAATATTTTTGCTTGTTTGTGACTGCAGATTTATTGAGGAACATTCCTTCAGTGCACGAGGGACTTCAACGAGATCAAGCAAGCGCTGGACATAAGGTAGGCCTTACACCTACATATCATTTTTATGAATCTTGTATGCTTAGAGAGATATTAGTATAATTGGCTGTTTGTTGCTAGTTACTTTTAGTACTAGAGAGATCGGTCTTGTCCGCAAGACGGATTAATCTACACAACAAGTGCATGGGAGATAGTCCCAAGACTAGTCAACAAATTAGTGGTTGGATCTAGATGGATCTACAAGGTAAAGCACGTTTCTGATGGGAGTGTGGGGAAAGACAAGGCTAGATTTGTGGTCCAGGGATTCGCATAGATCGAGGGGATAGATTATGATGAGACTTTTGCACCAGTTTCAAGGTACTCTTCCATAAGATCCATCCTTTCACTGTCAGCGTGGATGGGTTGGCACATTCATCAGATGGATGTGAAAACTGTGTTTCTCAATGGGATCATTGAGGAAGAGGTGTACATAGAGTAGCCTGAAGGTTTCAAAATCTTCAATAGTTAGTCGCATGTGTGTAGAATCAAAAGAGCACTATATGGGCTGAAGCAAGCACCCTGTGCTTGGTACACTTGGATAGACAGCTATTTCACCGGACCGGGCTTCACCAAAAGTGAAGCAAATGAAAACCTGTACTAGATTGTGGTTGAGGGTAAGCTATTGTTTATTGTTCTATATTTTTATGATCTAATTTTGACTGGTGATGAGCAGCTGATGTACTCATGCAAGGAGGATCTTGCAAGGGAGTTCGAAATGAAGGACATGAGACTCCTTCATTATTTCCTTGGATTGGAAATATGGCAGTGGGATGGTGAAATTTTTGTGTCTCAAGGAAAGTATGCAAAGGAGATACTAGGTAAGTTTAACATGGAGAGCTGCAAACCCATGGATACTCCTCTTCCAGGAAATTGGAGGAAAGAGGATGATACTTCTGGAGAGGTAGTGGGTGCTATTGTCTACATACAGTTACTGGGTTCGCTAATGTATTTGGTGAACACGAGACCGGACATTTGCTACGTAGTTAACCAGCAGAGCCAAGCTATGGTTAATCCTACCAAGATCTTTTGGAAGGCGAGGAAGCATGTCCTGAGATACCTGAGGGTCACATAAAAGTACGTTCTATGGTACAGACAGACAGATAGAGTGAAGCTGCATGGCTTCACAGATGCAGATTGGACTGGCAATCCATCAGATAGAAAGATCACATCGGGGGGGATATTTAGCATTGGATCGACAAAAGTTTCCTAGTACAACAGGAAGAAATGATCCGTGGCACTTAGTTCAGTGGAAGCGGAATACATGGCAGAAAGTCAAGTTGCATGTGAGGCTATCTGAATGAGAAAGATCTTGGTTGGTTTGTTTGATTCTCATATGGATCCGACAGTGATTCATTATGATAATCAGAGTTGCATTAAACTCTCGATTAATCCTGTGTTTCATGATAGGTCCAAGCATATATATATCTGGTACCATCATCTCAGAGATTGTGTGCAGAGAAGGATCATGTTGCTTCAAGGAAATGTATCCATTACACCTCTTCCTCAATGATCAGAGTTGCATTAAACTCTCGATTAATCCTGTGTTTCATGATAGGTCCAAGCATATAGATATTTGGTACCGTCATCTTAGAGATTGTGTGCAGAGAAGGATATGTTGTCATCCTAGGAAATGTATCCATCCTTGGATACATTTCCTAGGATGTAGCATTTTACCAAGTGAAGCCCATCTTGAAACATTTGGTGGATTCCATGTTTAACTTGTGAACTTCAAGGTCCAAAGGTATCACATCACTTTGGCAAGAGGATGAGGAAATTGTTAGATATTATGATCATGAAAGAACTTAGGTTAATATTATATTTTTGTACTTAGGTTTTTCTAGATTAAATATTGTTAGTATAGATAATACAACTAGAAAAGTGTTGTTATTTACAATCAAATTTAGGACTTTGTTAATGCTTTCATTTAATGTAAATGGACACTTGTCATATTCATATGACTTAATTAGGTTAGGAAATTAGCATGATGAATTTATTTAAAGCTCATCACTTATCATGCAAGAGAAATTATTATTATTATTTTAAGCTCTTGCAATTTCTTTGTTATAATATCTTCTCCTTTTTTTAATAAAAATTGTGTCCGAGGACACTTATGCTATTATTGTGGTATCAAAGCACATGATGATGTCATTGGTGTAAATTATTTTCTTAATATGGGTTGTACAAGGAATTAAATGAAAATAAGGAAAATAAATGAAATACACACATAGAGATTAATAATATAGTGAAATCCCAACTTCTATTAATAAATGAAATAGAAGAATATTGTAGAATACAAGTTGTCTAGAATGGTGTTAGTTATCTCTGAAACGAGAGAGATCACAGTGACACACATTTGAAAAAGTTATTACAAGAGGCCAAAAAAAATCCATTTTAATACAAGGAGAGAACCCTAGAGATCCAAAACCTTAACCCTAGAAAATGAAGCACCAAAAGGTTTGTGGGCCCCAAGGTAGTTATTTATTACCTCAACTTCGTAGGGGCATAAATTTGGCATACAATATTTGTTTTTGGTGCATAGTAGCTTGTTGGAAAGATCTATCCAAGGAATACAACTTTCAACTAGAGTGAGGGCATGCCATGGCAACCCCTATTCCCCCAATTTTCCAAAAAACATTGTTTAGGGCCTCAAAATGGCCTTGGATGTTTGGAACCCAAAAAACATGAAAAAAATTCCAAGAAGATAGAGAATCATTGAGTAAATGAGACAAATGAGTGGTACTTGATATCCACGTATACCATTCATCCTCCCATTATGAATAAATGGTCTCCATTGGATCAATTTACCTCATCAGATAGGGAAAATTGTGTTGATTTTGGCTCCTGGTGAACTACTTTCCTTGGTGAAATTTTTTTCTTGTTTTGACAACCCAATGAGTTGTATGGGCTACTATGAGGTAGTCTTTGTTTTGGTGTCCATTATTTGATCCAATATAGCCCATTCGATGCAATCAATATTGAGTTCAATGGGAGACAGTTGCTCAACTTCCTTTGTGGTTTCCAATAGAGGTGGAAAATATGGTTGAAGTGACTACACATTAAATATTGGTTGCAAGGCAAGGAAAGGGAGGATACTCAATTCAACATTGTTTTCACCCACAAACTTTTTTATTGTGTAAGGCCCATGTTAGAGTGGTTTGAGCTTCCTATGGGGGCCTATGAGGTGCCCTTTCTGTAAATCTAACCATACCTTATCACCAACTTGAAAGTTGTGTGGAACCCTGTGCTAGTCACGTCACTACTTGTACTTGAGATTGGCTTTATGCATGATATCATAAACCTATTACTGGAATTGATGGATTCATTAAAAAAATTTGGCTACTCTTTTTCTAATCCAGATTTGATCATAATATTTTTTTTTCATCCATATCAATGCTTTTAGAGTGGAAAAAGTGGAGGAATCAATTCACATGATTGTTTTTACCGACATGATACAATTTGGAAAAACAAGGTATGAAAACTTCAAGGAGTTTTTTTAGGAATAAAATGAAGGTTTTTTTGGCACAAAACTTTGCCACTTTAGTGTTGCACCTTATTTTCCTATTCTACGCACAAAGTTATTTCCAACGACGCAAAATTAATGTCAATCATATTCAATATGTGAAAGTTATGCCACTCAGAAGTTAAACTTCTTGTTTTCACCACCATAATTCTAGAGGATGCCATGTTACCCCAACTATTCATGGGAAAGGGGATAGCCACATGATTATTATGTATAAGACTCTAGAATAGTCTATATTGTAAATTTGGTTAAGAGTTGAGGTAGAGAACCTAACCACTAGTACGCTATTGGGTTGTGTCATAATCGGGTCATTAATGTAGATTCAGAAGTGTCCTCAGACACATACTTTTATTGATCATGGAAAAGAGATTACATAACAAATTGCAGGAGTTTACAAACGTAAACTCTCACTACAATGAAATTAGGAAACTAACCTATTTATAAGCTCTATGTTCTAACTTAATTTAGTTATGGATCACTTGGAAAACCAACAAGTGTCCATTTTCAATAAATGACCTTCTAACCATTCTACTAAATTTATTCCTATTTTAGAGCCTAGGAAACGACTCTATTCTAGAGTCCTATTTTTATTAACAAAATTCTAATTCTAAGTATCTCTAATATTTATTAAATATTCTAATTTAATAAACATATTTATCCTAACTTTACATTATTTAATTTGTGTATTTTTGGATTTATAATTGTCTTTATGAAAGAGGCTAACATTCCCCCCCTTCAAGGATAAATCCAAAATAAGAACGAGGAACCATATTCCAAGTTCTCAAGTTGATGCTTAAAAAATATTCAATCTGAAGAGACCATGAGTCAGTTGTATGTCTTATTCATCTCTGAATGTTGCTTGACAACTCCATCACGTGCCAAGTTGAAAAAGGATCCATCTATCCTTTGCGTGAAATCAACATCCTTTGTCCACTGACAAAATTTGTTGAATGCCCACTGGCTGATGATGTCAAAAAAACTCACTGTTGCTTTTGCTGTGTTGAAAATAGCTCACTTATTCTTTGCTGTCGACTGCCCACTGGAAAATTTCTTGATGCCCACTGGCTGCTTTTGCTGGTTTTGTCAAGAATTTCAGTCTGACAACCACCGTCAATTTCATTGAAATTTCCCCCCCTTTCTCAGCTGAAAGGAGAGACACTTATCTGGAATGTTTTCTTGAACTCCCCCCTTCAAGTGGAGGAGTTTTACACTGGTTTACTCCCCCGTTCAACTGCATGAGAGTACCATCATATTTTAACTGTTGGCTGCACTATGTGTGATTGTATTCGGTTGTAGAACTGAGACAATATTTTGACTGTGGATGACCATTTCCAAGGATCGATCCATTCATAATGTATCTTCAATCTGGCTGATTTTTGTTGGTTGTGACATTTTTCTGAGGAATTATTGGGCTTGCCACAATGGCGACAAGGATGGAGATAAAAACACCGTTCTTCCATATGACTGGTTCTTTGAAAATGAGAACATTTTGGTTTGACTTCAACTTCAGGTTGCATGAAATTCTGTTTGGCTGCAACTTTCGGTTGCGTGCATTGCTGGTTGTCTGCAACTTTCTCAAAACTTGCGGAGGTGAGTTGTGCAAGAAATCCTGCACTGATGAACTAAATTGGCTTGGAATAATCTGGGATGTGCAAGTTGGTGTCATCATTGACCTATCCTAAGCCTCGTCGATTCTTGTTATGTTGAATTTCTTCCCATGGCTTGATGATGGGCTTGGAAGAAATTGGAACTGGAACAACTTCGACACTTGAAGCTGTTTGGATGAATGAATTATCATCTGGATGGTTCAAAGACTTGAAAGTATCACTCTTTTCTTGCAATTCATTCCTTTGAAGTTGCGACTCGAGTTGAAGAAACTAAATGGTTTCATGTGTTTGTTGTAGATGTCGTGAAAGATCAGCAAGAGTTTCTTTGCTGATTTGCACCATGTCTTCATCACTGGAGATGATCAAACTGTGAAGAATGTTTAACAAATGAATATGTTACATCATCTGAACTTACTCTCTTGAATTCAGGCTCTCTTTTCGTAGATGTCGTGATTTGAACCATTTCACTTGATTTTGTTACTTGAATGATAGGCTCTCTTTCTATGTGGCTTGAATGGCACGCTCGCTTGATTTGTTGCTTATTTCACTTGGGTGGAACACTTGCTAGAATTGTAGAATTTTCTTGCTTAAACTCTGGAATTCACGCTCGCTTGATGAAGATCGCGTTTTCTTGAATGCTCACTTGACTTACTTGATGACTTCACACTCACTTGAATGAATAGCCGCGCTCTCTTGTTGTTGATCTCAACTTGCTTGATTGGTGTTAGAGTTGAACTTGTTTGGTTGCTTTGATGGTTGCTACAATGAACTTCACTCTAGCTCATTTGAAGGTTTGAACTTTGTACTATCTTGACGCAAATTTCTTGAATGAATACTCATGCTCACTTGCAGGAGATGTGAATTTGTTGTTTGATTTAGAGTTAAAACTCGTGCACTCACTTGATTTTTCTTTAAAGAAAGGGTGTCGAACACTGTCGAAAATGCACCAAAGAAAGCTTACAATGATTCACTTTAAAACAATGAATTCACTTGTCCTCTTAAAAATTCATTAACAACGAATTTTTAATGATTCACTTAAAATAATGAATTTTATTACAAGTTCTTATATGTATTTACATGAATGTTGATGTAGACTTTGCTTTGAAACGATGGAGTGTCCAGATTCATGAACTTGATTATATTGAGTGAATTTGCTTGTTTAAGTAGAATGTCGATGTTGAAAACTTTGATTATTTGTTGTAGGTGCGCAGATGCATGTGTTGAGTTTAACTATCCTTCCTTGAAGCTACTTCATTACAAGTGTTGTGCTGGCTTGCATTGAATTTTATGTGTGCGTTAAATGAGATCATTTATGTGTCAAAACTAGACACAAATTAGAATAAAACATCATGAAGCCATAAAAACATGCGCCATCACAAACACACACATGGTGTACCTAAGATCCCCTTATTCAATTTCAGGCAGATCTAGAACACAATCACCAAAAATGATATCTTTATTAAGTATTGAGTACATAAGAAATCTCCACCTTCAAGTAATGAAAATTCCAAGCTCACAACCCTCGGAAGAAATTCTTCTTCAAAATTTGGATATTCACCGACTCAATCTCTCTCAAAGTAAAACAATACTTTGAACTACAACAAGGAATTGCTCTAAAAAATTCCACAGATCACTCCAAATACAAAACACTTATCCCTCCAAAGTTACAATAAACATCTTATCTCTCCAAATACAAATAGAAACACACCTTTTCTCTCTCTCAAAAAAGCATCACCCTTATTACAAAATCAATTACAATCTTCACCCTTATGACTCCCCTCACAAAAATATTTTTGCCACTCCTTATCTCTTCCCAATCAATATTTAAAGAGCCTTTATAATCATGATTTTACATAATTTCCATTAAAATAATGGAATTAACATTATGAAGTCACTTTATAAAAAGTGATTAAAGTGATTAAAAGTTTTTTTTTTTTTTTTTAATGTCACTTTCTTCCTCTTCTCTCTATTTTTTTTAATGCATACTCAAAAAAACACTTATCACTCCTATATTCTCCACCCTTTGTAAAATATTAGAATATCACTTCTCACTTTGGAAAACTACAACCCTTTTTTAAAAAAATTTGGAAAATTATGACACCTTTTTAAAAAACTTTGGAAAACCTTTTAAAAAAAATTTCTTCACGGGCTGGGTTGGATTTTGGTTTGGCCATACTAACATTTTTAGAATAATATTAATCCACTTTCCAGGATGGATCAAAATAAAAAAAAAAACTAAAGTGAAGGCTTGCAAACTTCAACAAATACGAATGAATGAGAGCCTTACCATTTTACGCCATTGATCCATTTTGTGATCCATATTGTCTTCCATGTTGTGATCTATCTTCTCTAGTTTGATTTGGAGGTAGTCGAATCCTTCACAACTGATTTGTGCATATCCCTGCAAGTATACATAATTTTGTAGAATATATCTCTATTCGTCTTCCTCACACATTTAATCGAAACCCAAAATTCTTTTGCCTTGCTGTGTCATTTCTATGTTTTGTTTCTTTTTTTTTACATGGAAAGTACCACAGAGGTTATTTTCGTGACCTCAAAGCCGACAACACATTATATTTGGACAATATTCTTGTTGTTCTGGAGGTCGGGAAATGTGTTTTCATTCTCGATTCCATGAATGATCTCAACGTGCTCAGGATTTTTGACCCTAAATTTGGGCGAATTCACATTTCAAAACTGGGTAAATCTCGGTGTACACATTCTGGAGCACCGAGGCATGGCAGCAGGCCTATCATTCCATTTGGAAAAATAAAATAAAATGGTGTGCTATGTATCGAATTTGGGTTCAAATATATAGCATGGTTAAGGATCAAATTTGACCCGCCACAAACACAACAGCTTTAAGAAATGTATTTCAGCAGAAAAATGTGGCATCGGTCTGACTGAAACCTATATGAAGTCCAAGAGTGGGGCAAAGCATTATGTTCATACCATTCGAGCTGTGGGCAGTGAAAGGAGGATGGCAAGTGCGCTAACTAGAGTTGTATTTGAGCCTTTTTCTGAAGTCCAGAATGAGCTTATGCAAGTTTCTCGATCATGCTCTGAGTCTTTGGCTAGACAGAAGTTCTCATATGACTGTGAAGGCACATTGAATGCACAAATAAATGTGGAGTACAAGGTTTCATATATATATATCATGCTCTCTTTGCATACTTTGGTCTCCCAGGCTTGGCTAAGTACTAAATGCAGCACGTCTTCAAATAATAAAAACACCATGTAATCAACGCCTCCACTTAATCAACGTCTCCTTCTTAATTTCAGTTTGCGGGGATGGATTTAGATCAGATGATTTTGTAATGCTCAAGTCGACTCAGAGACTGACCGCTTGATATGAAAAATAACATGCGATGACCAGAGGGCCCAAGGCATCTGGAAATTCTCCCACAAAAGAGCTGGAATGTCTACAACTACGACAACAAAGAGAAGGTTTGCCGTGAAGAAGAGGTTGTCGCCCAAGAGGAACAACTTAAGCAGGAGGAGGCCAGAATTACATCTAGGAATTCTCCGTCAGTCCAAGAAAATTTATTCAGTTATCCTTACACACAGTAAAAACGGGTTCGAATTTAATAATCGTTACATTATTCAGCCATCAGAATACACCTTATCCTCTGCATTTCCGAGTCAGAGAACCTAAATTCTCAACTACAGATTTAGGGAAACCTTCCTAAATTTGGATCGTTCAGCTTCAAGTCAAATTGAGAGTGAGAACATGGGAAATATGCCACTTACAAGGTTGTCACATCTCTTCCAACATCAATTTTTCTTTTTCAATTCGCCCTTTACAGCTTTTTCCATAGTGTTCTCTCACAGTGATCAACAACTCCATGCGCACTTTAACAATTTTATAGACAAGCAAAAAACTCATAAAAAAAAATTACTCTTCATGATCATAACCTTATCACACATGCTACCTCTATCTAAGATCGTGATCTCGACCTTTTATTGGATATTTATTTAGCAATGACGACTTTTGGCATCAACTATGGAGGTATAAAGTATGCAAGTATGTAGAGGAATGTAGCCACAGATTATGTATCGATCTAACTACTAAACATACCTGCTGTAAAAGGGTGTGGTGAGAATACCTGGACTCGAAAAATAGTTCATCCTCATAAATGCATAACTCTTGCACTTCATTTTCAGTAGCTAGGCATTATATTCAATCCAGCAATCTACTTTCACTTGGCAGATCATATGGCTCTCATTTGAATTGAAAATTTGGGAATTTTTCTTTGACTTGGGCGCATTAAAGCCATCTCCATCTCACCATCACAAACACAGCAAGATCCATAGTTTCACTCAGGCCCGAAGAACTATTAACGCTTTGATACCACATGTAGATTCAAAAGTGTCCTTAGACACATACTTTTATTGATCATGGAAAAGAGATTACATAACAAATTGCAGGAGTTTACAAATGTAAACTCTCACTATAATAAAATTAGTAAACTAACCTATTTATAAGCTCTATGTTCTAACTTAATTTAGTTATGGATCACTTGGAAAACCAACAAGTGTCCATTTACAATAAATGACCTTCTAACCATTCTACTAACTTTATTCCTATTTTAGAGCCTAGGAAATGACTCTATTCGAGAGTCCTATTTTTACTAACAAAATTCTAATTCTAAGTATCTCTAATATTTATTAAATATTCTAATTTAATAAATATATTTATCCTAACTTTACATTATTTAATATATGTATTTTTGGATTTATAATTGTCTTTATGAAAGAGGCTAACAATTAAGAGGAAAAGTGGTTCCATTCTTTCTAGGGAATTTGTTCCATAGCTAAGAAAAAGTAGCCAATAGAGATAGGAGGTAGAGAATACAGATAGGATTTGTGCATTGTAGAAGCCCACAGAACACAAGCCATACTTCTTATACTCACAACCATATTTCCATTTAGAGAAAGAGAGCGGATTGGCCTCATCTTTTAGCTGGGTTTTTCTCTTGAAAAAGGTTTCCCAAAGCATATCTTGTGCCAAATGTGTGTGTAAGATTTTATTTTGACATTTTATATTTTCTACATAATTTTAATTTTCATGCATGCACTATTAACAATAAATCTAAAATTCCATAAATCTAATAAAATTGTAATAATGTAGAATTTTAGATTTTAAACATAATTTTATCAATTTTTTTGTGACGAACTGTGGAGTGGAATATCCATAGTATAATATTGATATCATAGTAGTTTTATTTGGTTGCATTGTGGATATTTTCAAGGGATCTAGATCAACTCGGACAAAATTTGTAAAACCTAATCATGGTTGATGAATTTGTGAATAACCCTCGTGATCCTGTAAAGGACAAGTTTTCACAGTTGGAAAAATAGGTTGCCAATATAAAACATAAAGTAAATCTCCTCATGGCGGCATTGAGTAATAATATTGGAATATTTAGAAAAGATGGGGGTTAAAATGTGGAGGAAAAACTAGAATGGGGATCAAGAGATCATGAAGAAATATAGAACCAACTAAAGAAAGAACCCAAGAAAGATCAATTGAGTTTGAGTGCCACAAATCAACCACAACCCATGTTTAAAATGGAAGAAAATGTCAATATCAAGCCATACAATGGTTATATCAACACTATGATGCTAAATCATTGGTTGCATCAACTATAATTGAATTTTAGTGTCCATCAAATTGAGGAAGAACAAAAGATATCATTTATGCAGATGAAATTAAAGGGTCATTCCCTAACTTGGTGGGAAAGCCACATAGAGACACTGTGGTTGGAGGGAGATTCTCCAATGAATAAGTGGGAGGACCTCAAAACACTCATTAAGTCCCAATTTTACCTTATTAGGTGCGTAGAGGACTGATGGATATGGTGGCACTACTTTAGGCGAAAGCTAGGGAAAAGCATGCAGGAATACACCACAGAGTTCAAAAATATGGCCATAATGTTGGGTAACTCCCCAAAGGACCTAGATGTGCTCCTCAAGTATTTAAGGGGTGTACATCACCATCTGTGGGAGGAAGTGATGTTGTTAAAGCCCAAATGAGTGGACGAGGATTGTGTATAGGAATAGAACTTGGAGAACATAGGCTTGAAGAGAGGGAAATTAGGTGGATCTAAGAAGAAGGAGGAATAAGATGCTTCTAAGGAGGGTAAGAAGAAGCAAAGATGAGGAAAAGATAAAAATATGGTAGCCACAAAACACCATTGCAAAGATCCCAAAAACCATTGTAACCACTACAACATTGAGGACCATATAGAGGAGAAATGTTGGAAGTTCCATCCATAACTAAAAGCAAAGAAAAAAAATAAATACAATAAGAAGAATAATATCATGTATATTGATTATAGAAACTAAGTTAAAAGAAACCCATACATGGATGAGAAGATCATTTGTATGTCACTGTAGAAGGAGGTGAACCTGAGTAGCCTTCAACAACAGGAAGAGAAAGAAATTACCAAACTCTTACATAAAAAAATATAGGTAAAGAAGACAAATATTAATGCTCTGTTTGGCTCAATATCGTAGGTGAATCTCATTGCAATAGACATGGTCAAGAAGTTGGGGTTGGAAGTTCATGATAATCCAAACCCATATCCAATAGGATGGGTAAACAAGGATCCAGAGCTGAAGGTAACAAAATAATGAAAAAATATATTTGCCATCAATGTTGACTTGACACTACCTACATGCAGTTGTGAGCCTCCAATCACACTCACAAGCCTTGCTCCATCCAGTTATGACCTCATATCTCCAGTTCCATGCTTGCAATCCTAGGATCTGAGCCACCTTTCCAGGCTAGCCTCCATACCAATGCCCATAACTTCTTGTAACTTTCTTGAATCATATTTATCATAACGACAATGCTAATCATTCAAACTTGAAGCCAAAACTTGACCTATACTAACTAGAACACGTTAGACATTCCGCCAAACATATGGTAAACATATAAGCTACAGGTCATGAATGCATATCTGAGTATAAATATTTGAACTTCATCTAAAAATCATCGAGAAGTTCCAATGCCCTCTCAATTAACTGCAACCACACTAGTTATTTCATGCATTTATTAACCATTCATTAAATTATCAAATAATAACAAGAGAAATAACTAGAGGAAATCTTAAATCATGTATATAACCAGCATATAACCAGATTATTAACCTTGATAGAAAAACCATCAAAGAAACATAATAACATGTACATATTCTCATAGATAATAATATAAAAATAGCACTCATTAACATATGAAAAATCCAACCAAGCCAAATACTTCCACATACCACTCAACCATAGATTGAAATAAACGAAATCTTTCTTTCAGCCAATCACCCCCATGCCATATTCCAAGCATGAATTTTGGATCTCATGGGATAAACCAAGACATAAATAACCAAGGGAATCCATAGGTTAAACCACCTCCACCCTAAAACTATCGTGATCTCACGTAAACCAATCCAAATATAAAAAAAAAACAAACCAAGCTTGGATGCCTCATAATTCTTCACCATATGTTGAGGAATTTTATTGTCTCCACCCAACTATCAAGGGCTTCTTGGAGAAAACCATTTGCACCCCCGACCCTTGGGAATTTTCCTGAGACCACCTCACCTGGATCCAAATTCTTCCTGCAATCCAAGCTCAACCAAGAAATGAACCCCATAACACCATGGATATCTAGGAAATGGCAAGGAGGGGATGAACACATTGTCAAACCTAGTAAAACCCATGCCAATAACAATAAATGAGCCAAATAAACAAATGCACGAACCATGCATTCACACCTTCACTAGGAAATCACACATGAAACCTGTTACCTACAAAATATTCTTGTTGAAGTTGTTGATCTAACCTTCTCCTTGATTTACTTTTCCTTCCCTTGCTTTCTTTCTTGATTTCTCCTCTTGGTTCTCTCTCTCCATCTCTCTCTCTCTCTCTGAAACTAACTCCAAATAAAAACTGAAAAAATTTGTGAATTGGTTCTCTGAAGCCTTTTTATTATTGATGTCTCCCTTTTTCTTCATTTTCCTTAATTTTCCTTCTAATTTCCGTAGTATGAAAATACATGTCTCTTCACCTCCCTTTTCTCCTATTTTCATTTATTTTCATAAATAAATTTCAATTAATTCTTTTCCTTTGCCAATTTCCATATCCATTAATAAAATTAAAGTGATGCCCACTATAGTGCTTTTCCCAACATTAAGCTTGGAATATATTTCGCATGACCTTGATCTTGTTTTTCCTTTATTAATATTTATTACATGAACTTTAACTCAGGGTTGTTACAACCCCTCCCCCTTGGGGGAACACCGTCCTTGGTGTTTTATGACACATATGACCAAAAAAATGCTAACAAAAAAACATACTACCCATGGAGATTTATCGCATAGATTGATGCAGTATTTATAATGAAAAAATGTTGCAAACCATCACCAACATGAAAAACATGACAATCATACCACTTATTGGAGCTTCATAACACAACTCATTGCAGTTTCTACGGCCATTCACATATATACATACATACAAAAAAAATAATTTGCTTGAACCAATAAATAATGAAGGATATAAAGCTTACATATGATCATCCATCTCTCATGTAATGTCATTAGGCCCAAATTTCTTCCACTGCACTTTAACTTTCTCTATTTCTCACTTTCAGAGCATGAGTTGTTTCCGTTGCAATATGCATTGTGGTTCTTGATGGAATTCTTCGTCTTGTTCCACCTGCAATACATACCATTAAATCACATGTTCAACATCATGCAACTATATCTTAAGCAATGAAACATGGAAAACATCGTGGAATTTAAATATCAGAGGTAGTGCAAGTCTGTAGGCCATTGGTCCAATCTTCTCAAGGATCTCAAAAGGCCCACAATACCAATGTTTCAGCCTTGCACACAATCTAATCCTCAAGGAACTTCTTGGGCTTGATGTGAAAGTAAACATGCTCCACAACCTAAAACTCCTTAAATTCCCCACGTTGATATGGATAACTCTTCTTCCTATCATGCGTTGCCCTTAAATTCCTCTTAATAACCTGCATTTCTTGTTCCATCTCTAGTAACATGTGTGGTCCAATCACCACCCTATTCACTGGATCACTCCAACTGATTGGAGTATTACAACTTCACCCATGAAGAATCTCAAACATACTCATTTTCAAGGACTCTTGATACCCATTTCTATAAGAAAATTCCAACAGTGGACAATACTCCTCCCACTTCCTCTCCTGATGCATGACATACATCCTCAACATATCCTCACAAATCTTGTTAACCCTCTATGTTTTTCCATATGTATGCGAATTATAAGTTCTACTAAAAGCTAACTTTGTCCCCAAACCTTCAAAGAAATCCTTCCAAAACCTGGAAGTGAAATTGGCATCTCTGTCTAATATGATATTCTTGGGAAAACCACGCAATCTCACTATCTCCCTGATGAAAGTATGAGCTATCTCACTAGCTAAATTAGTAGACTTAACTGCAATGAAGTAAGCTACCTTACTTAACTTTCCAACCACAACCATGATGGAATCATGTCTCTTTGATGTGTTCATAAAACCTGTATTGGAGTCCATGGAAATGACCTCCCATTTACACTCTAGAATTAGAATAGGTTGTAATAAACCACATGGATGCTTACACTCAACAACCTAAAGCTAGTTGCACACTTTTAAGTCCATTTAGACTTATTTCCTTTTCAATACAAATATATAATAGGATAGGAAATCTATGAGAAGTTCCCGAAGAACCACTTGTAGTAACCTACTAGTCCCATGAATGATCTAACCTCATCCCCATTCCTAGAATTTTCCCACTCCATGATAAGTCTGATCTTTTCTGGGTCCACTTCTATACCTTCCTTGGAAACAACATATCCTAAGTAATGAAATTTAGTTTGAAATAAACCACACTTAATAATCTTTGCATACAATTGGTGCTCTCTCAACAATATTAACATTTCTACTAGGTGTTCTTCATGCTCTTCCTCATTCTCAGAATATATCAAAATATCATCAATGAATATTATCACAAAATTTTCTAGATAAGTACACAACACATTATTCATCAAACACATGGAAGTAGTTGGAGCATTATAAAGACCAAACAAAACCACTACAAACTCATAATTCCTATACTTGGTACAAAATATGGTTTTGTAGATGTCCTCTTCTTTGATGTCTACCTGATGGTATCTTGATCTCAAGTCAATATTTGAGAATATCGTTTCTCCCTTCAACTGATCAAATAAGTCATCAACCCACAACAAAGGATAGATTTTCTTGATGATCTCCTTGTTCAATTTCCTGTAACAATACACAACCCGAGAGTGCCATCCTTCTTCTTCACAAACAATACTAACGCACCAAAGGTGACACACTTGGCCTAATGTATCCCTTATCGAGCATTTCCTTAAGCTGCAAATTCAATTCCACCAAATATGGAGTGCTAATCATGTAAGGTGTCTTTGATTCTAGTGTTTCTCTTGGTACCAACTCAATAGAGAAATCCACTTCCCTATGAGGTGGTAACTCTAAAATATCTGTTGGAAAAGCATCCTGAAACCACTGCAAAATTGAATACCTCTTCAAGACTCCAACATCCTAAACATCCTTCCCCTTGTCACTAGAAACATGAACTACAAATAGTACATACCCTTTCCTACAATTGCACTTATCCTGCATAGTTGTAACCTTTCTCACAGATGTAGGATTCTTCTTTCCCTGTAATATTATCTTCTTTCCATCATCATCCAAGCACTCAATAACCTTCTCACAGAAATTTACCTTGGTCCTATGAAGGTACAAACAATTCATACCCAAAATCATGATATATGAACCCAATGGAAGCACATTTAAATGTGATAATGTAGGCATACCATTCAACTCAAATTCACAATCTCTCACCCAATGATGAACTCTCTTCTTGGTCCCTGTAGCCAACTGCACCAACCAAGACTTTTCATGCACTTATTTACTTAAGCCACACTTATCTACCAGGTCAATATTAACATAAATATAATTAGATCAAGGATCAATCAAGATGGAAATAACTCAATCACATAGCTTAACTTCCATCTCAATAATGGGTCATTGATGATCCAACTGCTTGTTATCAAATGTTGCATAGATATGAAGAATGCTTTGTCCAACATGCCCAACTGTTTGTTCCTCCTGAGCACTATAAATATGAGTTATTACATCCTAGTACAATGAACAATCCTTCTTGTAATGATCCTCACAACATATTCAACACTGCAATGGTTCTCTGCTACTATCCTTACTCTGATTCTCTCCAAGATGAGATCCATGTCCCTTTCTATTGCACTGAAATTCTTGTAAGAAACCACATTTTTCCGCTTCGGAGGAAATTTTCCTTTAGCCTTATTATTCCCTTTCCAATCATGCTTAGGCTTAAACTTACACTTCAACTACTCATAGCAATGCTTCAATTTCCTTATGACTTCCTCGATTTACCGAGGCTCATCATACTCAATCTGATCCATGAATGCTAATGGTAGTCCATTAATGAACCTTTGAACCTCCATCTTCTTGTCCTTAAGATAAAGCTCATACCTCAACAACTCTAGAAGTTATTCATGTGCACTTTGTCTGTCATAGTCCCCATATTCAGCTTGAAGAAATCCTTAGCCTTCCCTTCATAATATGTCTCTGAAAGTACTTCTTCCTGAATATTATTTTGAATTTAGGCTAAATCAACTCCTTCGCCATGATGCCCTTGACACGCTTGACATCTTCCCACCAAATATTTTCCTTTCCTTTGAGACTGAAAATAACTATCTCGACTTTCATATTCTTTATAAAATCATGTAGCCAAATAACTTCTTCATCGCAAGCATCTAAGCTTCTACAACTTCTGGTTTCTTCAACCCTCCAACAAAGGTAGGAGGCTTGGATTTCTTGAACTCATATAAAAATCACCCCCATCTAAATCATCCTGTAAGGATGATAGTGACGATGACCATAATTTATATATGAACTAGAACTAGAATAGAACATATAACCACCATCTCTCATGTCAGGTGTATCCATCCATATTCCACCTTCGGTCACTATCTGCCTTGCAACTCCTTATCTCTGCCTTTAGACTTCTCAAGGTATATACTATGTCAGGAGATTACTTTTCCCGTTTTTTCTCAGCTAACCTATAAGGAGATTCACGTGAACTATAGTCCACCATTTTTCTTGTCATTCTTGATGTTATTCTTCCTGCAAACATACCATGTCAGATAAACCAAATATAAACATAATCAAACATACCTTAGTGAATTTTAGGGGAGGTTATCTCATCTACACAAATCAGTCCAGATTAGCATGATATACATGTATATATATAACGACACCATCATATCAACATCATACATGATAACATAAAATCTAACATCGGTTATATATATGAAAACCATAACCACTACAACACATGCATATGACTGACATGCATGCATAACAATCACTTCCCACAAATCCAGTCCAATTATTTGAACTTGGAAGCTCTAATACCAATCTGTAACACACCCCTCCACACATTTACCCACTTTTACAGGATCTCAGGGTAAATTTGAGGCTGAGTGCTACTATGACATGACCGAACCTCCTAGTCTCAGTTAAGTAAGTGGGGCCTACAACTGAGACTTACTTACCTTCCTCAGGAACCAAAGATCACTCAAAGGTTGAACAACCACCCCAGGTAACCAATCCTTGAGCTGAAAACCTTTTTCTCTGACCTATAGCTATAACTTCACCCTTGACATTGTTTGCATGCGGTTATGAGCCTACAACCTCACTCACAAGGCTTGCTCCATGTGGTTATTACCTCATATCTCAAGTTTTGTGCCCATGGTCCCGAGATCTGAGCCACCTTTCTTGGCTAGCTTCTATAACACTGCACAAAACTTCATGTAACTTTAATGAATCATATTTCTCATAAAAATAATGCTAATAATTCAAACTTGAAGCCAAAACTTGACTTAGATTGACTACAATACACTAGCCATTTTGTCAAACATATGGTACACATATAAACTATAGGTCATGAATTCATATCTGAGTATAAATATTTGAACTTCGTCGAAAAATCACTGATAAGGTCTAATTACCACTCAATTAGTTGTGACCACACTAGTCAGTCCATGCATTCATCAACCATTCATTAACTTATCAAAGCATAAAATGATACATAGCTAGAGCACATCTTAAATCATGCTTATAACCAACATATAACTAGATTATTAACCTTGAAAAAACAACCATAAAAGAAACATAATAACAAGTACACATGCTCATAGATCAAAATAGAAAATTATCTCTCATTAACATATGCAAAATCCAACCAAGTCGAGAACCTCCACATACCACCCGACCATAGATTGAGCTGAACCAAATATTTGTTTAAGTCAATCACCCTCGTGCGATATTCCAAGAATGAATATGGGATCTCATGGGATAATCCAAGAAACAAAAAACCAAAGGAATCCAATGGTTAAGCCATCTCCACCCCCAAACTACGGTGATGTCACCTAAACCGGTCCTGAGATCACAAACCCAAACCAAGCTTGGATGGCTTAGAATTCTTCACCATACCTTAAGGAATATTCCTGTCTCCACCTACCTTTCGAGGGATTCCCAATGAATACCTATCCAACCCAAAACCTTGGGAATTTTCTTGATACCACCTCATCTGGTTCCAAAACCTTCCAGAAATACAAATCTTAACCAAGAAATGAATCCCATCACACCATGGTTATCTAGGAAATGACATGGCAAGGTTGAAACCACTGTCAAACTTAGAAAAACCCATGCCAATAACAAAAAATGAACCAAATAAAAAATTCATGAACCATGCATTCACAGCTCACCTAGGAAATCATGCATGCAACTCGTTACTTGAAAAATATTCATGTTGAAGTTGTTGATCCAACCTTCTCCTTTTGTTCCTTTTCCTTCCTTTTCTTTCTTTCTTTATTTCTCCTCTTGGTGATCTCTCTCTCTCTCCCTATGAAAATAACTCCGAAGAAAATCTGACAAAATATGTGAACTGGTTCTCTAATTCCTTTTTATTATTGATGTCTCATTTTTCTTTATTTTCTGTAATTTTCCTTCTATTAAATTTCCTTATCATGCAAATTTGTGACTCTTTGCCTCCCTTTTCTCATATTTTCCTTCGTTTTCATAAAAAAATGCCAACTAATGCATCATTTCCTTTGTGAATTTCCATGTCCATTAATAAACCGAAAAATGATACCCACTATAGTACTTTTCCCAACATTCATCTTGGAATACATTTCCCATGACCTTGGTATTATTTTACCGTTAATAACCTTTATTATATGAACTTTAACCAAGGACTATAACATGGGTGAAGAAATAGTTGTAGTAGCTGCTGGAAAATGGTTTCATTCGACTGAGTACATCACTATGTGGGTCATCTATCATCATTGTGCCCAAGAAGGATGGGACTTTTAGTCGAATGTGTATAGGCTATAGGGAATTGAATAAAATCACACTCAAGAACATGTATCCCCTACCTAGGATAGATGATATGTTGTATAAGTTGCAACAAGAAAAATACTTCACTAAGTTAGACTTAAAGTTTGGATATCACCGGGTTTGATTCAAAGAAGAAGATACCTGGAAGAGCACTTTAAAGAGTAGCCAAGGTTTGTATGAGTGGTTAGTCATGCCATTTGGCCTATGTAATGCACCATTTATGTTTATGAGTTTAATGAATGATTTAGTACACACTTTTATAGATTCATTTTTTATTGTCTATTTAGATGCTATGCTGGTATATTGTGCTACATGGGAGAAACACATCTCTAATTTGATGCAGGTGTTGGAGACATTAAAGAATCACCAACTGTTATAAAATCTCATTATGATTTTGCACAATAGTTGGTGTATCTGGGGTATGTGATAGGTGGAGGAGAGCTAAAGATAGATCCCACCAATATGGAGGCCATCATGAAATGGTCGATTCCTACTAATGTTTCTTATTTCGGGAGTTTAATTGGGGAAAAAAAGTACTTGACGAAATTCATAGCCTCATATTGAGTGGTAGAAACACGGATCCATGCCATTACAACAAGTGACAAGAGTTTCTATTAGGGAAAGTGTTAGCAAAGGTATTTAAAGGAGCTAAAGAAGAAAATTAGTTAAGCACCAATTCTGGCATTACCAAACTTGTAGCATCCCTTTGAAGTGGAAAAAAATGTGAGCTGGTATGCTATGGGAGTATTATTAATGGAAGGTGGAAGGCCTGTATGCTACCATTTTGAAATATTTCATGAGGAAATTCTTAACTACCTTACCTACAACAAGGAGTTTTATGCCCTGGTGCAAGATGAAAATAAGTGTAAGTATTATCTAATGGGAAAGGATACAATAATCCACACATATCACCAATCAATACAGTAATTTCAAGCCCAAATTGAGCTACAACAAAACATGAGTTACAATTGGATGGGGTTTCTACAATAGTTTCATTTGGCGATCAAGTACAAGAAGGGAAACACAAACAAGTTGACCAGCATGATTTCAAGGTCACCCACACCAAAGATCATAACTTCAGGAACTCTTATGCACATGGAGCCATTCACCCATGATGCATACATAGAGGCATGTGCAGAGGATAAGAACTTCAAGGAGGTGTTTATGCATTTGAAGAGTCATATTTATATGCACGCTGGAAACAACACCGTTTGCTACCATATTTAGGATGGGTTACTCTACAATATGGATAAGTTATGTTTTCCTAAAGGTGAGTGATTGTAGCTAATTAGAGAAGCTCACACCTCGAAGGTTGTAGAGAAATTTGGTGTAGGGAAGAGGATGAAAAACCTGTAGATGAATGTCTATTGTCCCAAGTAGCTAGGTTCATAACATGATGCATGATTTTCTGTACTAGCAAGCCTAACAACATGAAGCATGGTCTATATCATCCCTTACATGTACCAACTCATCCTTGGGAAACAATTTCCATGAAATTTGTGGGAGGTTTACTAACAACCAGGAAGGGACATGACTACTTATTCATAGTAGTTGACAGGTTTAACAAGATGTTTGTTCTAATGCCCTGTAAAAAGAAAATCAATGGGAAAGAATAAAAAAAATTGTCCTTTCAACAAGTTTAGGTGCACTTTTGGATACCAAGGATAACCATTTTAGACAGGGACACAAGAATTATGAGTGCATTCTAGACTAAATTATGGGAGAATATGGACACAAAGTTGAAGAGATCTACAACATTCCATCTGCAAATAGTTTGGAAGACAAAAATAGTCAACAATAATTGTCTACATATTCTAAGGGGATATAACCAGAAGCATCCAAAGACCTAGGACAAAAGTGTTTTATATATACACCGTTCTTACAATAGAGAATTCCACACTTTGATAGGAAAGTCCCCATTTGAAACTTGTTTTGGATATTTGTCGCCTTCACCTTTGAACATTTCATATGGGAAACGAGTGAGGGGAGATCTTACAGGAGATGCCTTAAGGACTAAAAAAATTATAGAGATGATAAGGCAGATACATCTGCAAGTACAAGAGACACTGAATAAGTAACATGATAAATATAAGGCCAGGTATGATCAACATAGAACATAGAAATTGTTCAAGGCGGGAGACAAAGTATGGCTACAATTAAACAAGGAGAGGCTACAAGGTCCTAGTAAGAAAATGGTGGATCTAAGGTATGAACCCTTTGATATAATGGAAAATTTGGGTCACAATGCCTAGTAAATTAGTTTACCACCATATATGTGCATTTACTTAATTTTGAATGTAGAGAATTTGAAGCTCTATGAGCCTTCCATGCTAGATTAGGAAGAAGAACAAGTCCTACCTTCTGTGGAGGATTTGGCACCAGATGCTCAGGAAGAGTTGAAAAAAGATACAATTTTGTAGAAGAGGTCAAAAACTACAAGATAAAGGTAGCATGACCTTTAGAAGATTGGGTTGAAAGGACAACATTTAGGCAAAGGAAAATGGTACACAAGAGATAAGGTAGAGGAAACATTTCCTCACCTCATTCAGTAGAAGTAGTTTGGGACAAAAATCCTCCCAAAATGGGGAGGTGTGATCCATATTGGATGATTATATTGTTTTTCATCCATATCTATGCTTTCAAAGTGGAAAAAGTGGAGGAATAAACTCACGTGGATGTTTTTACTAGAGGGACCCACTTTGGCAAAATAGGGTATAAAATATTTTGGTAGTGTTTTGAGGCATCAAATAACATTTTTTGGGTGTAAAAATTTATTGTTTGAGCGCCACACCCTTTTTTCCTATTGTAAACATGGATATATTTCCAGCAATGCAAGAATCATGTCAATCAGAGTCCATATGCAAATGTTATGCCACTCAGAAGTCGACCTTCCTATTTTTTTCCACCATAATTCGAGAGGATGCCACGTCAACCCCCATTATTCATGGAAAAGGGTCTATCCACATGATTATTTTGTAGAAGAATATATAAGAGTATATATTTTAACTCTGGTTAATATTTGAGGTATTCAATCCTAACCATTGTAGGCTATCAGGTTGTGTATAATTGGGCCACTAGAAGGAAAAGGGGTTCCATTCTTTCAAGGGAATTTGTTCCATTGTTGAGAAAAAATAAAAAATAGGGATATAAGGTAGATCAAACAAAGAGGATTTGTGTATTGTAGTAGCCTACAAGCCTAGGCCATACTTCTTTGTACTCGTAGTCATATTTCCATTCAGAGAAAGAGAGCAGAGTGACCTCACCTTCTAGCTAGGTTTTTCTCCTGAAAGGGTTTCCCAGAGCATATCTTGTGTCAAGTGTGTGTGTAAGATTTTATTTTTTCATTCTCTATTTTATGCATAATTTTAATTTGCTTGCATGCACTATTAAAAATAAATATACAGATCCATAAATGTAATAAAATAGTAATAGTGTAGAATTTCAGATTTTAAATATAATTTTTATTAGATTTGTTGTGACAAATTTTCTAGTGGAATATCCATGGAATTTTACGAATCAGTTTTCCTAGCTATGTTGAACATATGGAGGGTTCTATTATAGCTATGTTGAACATATGGAAGTGTTTTTCCCCACGTACGTGGATTCCTGTATTTTTATATTCACAAGATATGCACAATCATCTTATTGATCACTTTTGTTTGGAGATTAAAGGCTATAGATTTGGTCAATTTGGTATATATCAGAGATAATGGGATGGATCAAAAGGTACTAAGGAACCTGTTATTCCTATCTAAAATAATGGTCTAAGGTAATCCAAAATGAACACACATTCTCAAAGAATAGCTTAGTAGTGGCTTCAGGTGTGACACTCTCCGTGCATAGTGCCAAAATTTCCATCTTATAAAATTGTTAAACAATCACAAGCACACATTCAATACCATGTTTTGTGGAGGGAAAACACAACATGTAATCGATGGATGCTAACTCCTAGTTATTTTCAAGGGTAGGTATATGAGGGTGAAACCCCTACTTCTTTATGCCTAGTTTAACAAAGGCATAGGTAGTGCATGATCTAATATAAAGGTGGAAATTCTATCGAATATGTTGGATCTTATAATCCTCCTCAATTTTGACATCCTTTTTCCCTTATTTTCATCCATCCTATACTTTATTTGATATATTTACATATCATTATGTCAATTAGGTCATATTCAGGAATAAAAAAAGGTATCAAATCATTATAGCCCATGATCTATATTTTCTTTATGAAATTTGACTAAAATACTCTTTGGTTACTGAATTGTCACATTTCTATAGTTGACTGAATTTTTCGTAGCTTAATCCATGGTTAGAAAGGATGCAGATAATTCCAAGGTAAATAAAAGATATGGGCATATGCCAAATGTTATAGACATGGAAATCCACCTATGGATCTTACTTAGAAGGTCATCGGGATCGAGAATATACTTGGTCAAAGCTCAGGTCAACATTGTTCTATTTACACACAAGGGTTTCAAGAATCGGGTTTTCAACATCAATCAAGCATGGAAAAACTTGATAGAAAGCGAGTGAGTATCATGACAATCGATGATTGATATGTAGATGAAGAGGAACTGCATGAATTTCTACGATAGAGAAAATCATGCAATATCTACTTTCTTAATTAAATTTAATAATTGTGTTGTCTATTTACAAACTTTCCTTTCAAAATTTCCTTCTTTAAGTTGTTAAGATTAGATATAAAATAAATATCTCTTTGATTTGAAGGATAGGGGAGAGACGATATCAAGTTTTTGAATCACTTTAAAGTTTTTAATTTAAGATTTTTTTTTATCAATGCTATTACCTTGTTCCAGACCATGTGCATGTGTTATTAATTTATTTGATTTGAGTTAACATTGCCTTACACTCAATAGGAGGCCCCCCTAGAGACATGTAATTTAATTTATTTATTTTGTTTCCATGTTAATTGATTTTCAATTTGCAACAATTTCAATTATGTTGATTCATTCTTTTAATCATATGTATTTCTCATTCATTCACTCACTAATTTCATTGTTACAGGTCGAGCGCTCTTTATAGAGTCAAAACAACACAAAAACATTTATTTTCTTAATTTATTCAATTGGATTTATTCACTTAGTCTTAGATTTATATGATCAAATTAGTTTTAATAATAATTGCATGCATTAGTAATCTAACAAGGCTTGTATTTTATTTTTTCTATTTGGTTCATAAGTAGAGTAGAAATTTGATTTCATTCTACCTTTTTTATTGAAAGTCTTAAAATTGAATTGAATTTGATTTTGTAATTAGCATAAGGGTTTCAATTTAGTTCAATATAGTAATTTCAATTCTGATCATAGAATAGATTTCAATTCTTGTTAATAGAATAGTCTTTCAATTCACGTCAATACTATCAATTTTCATTTCCATCATTTCCAATTCATGATTTTAGAATACTTTACTTTCAGGTATTTTTGATTTGAAAATCCATACAGAAAGAACACGTGTGTATTTTTTATGAAGAATTAATTTTGACTTGTTGCATGATAAAAAAATAGTTTTCCTAGCATATATAATGCACATACACTTCACAGGTACATGAACCTTGGTTTGACAATTTAATAATGTAATTTAACTACCAATTAAATTACCCAACAAAATATTTTCCCAACATATAATAATTTTGAAATACTATTATTTTCTTCTCCATAACAAAGTTCCCTACCACTTGATTGTAATATGCCTCCTAGATCAACTTGGCACACTTGATTAAAGGAGCACAAAGGTAGCTTAGGTAGCAAAAGAGTGCTCTCGAGGGTGAAATTATGGAACTTGTTTACATGTGATCAAATTATGATATGTGGAAGTAAATTCAAATTCATTACTATATAATTGTTTCCACCAAGAGGTATTGTTCCCATAAGATTTAAGAAATGTGGTTAGAACGACAATTCGAGGCTAACTGGGGCCCAAATGAGGTAGTACACAACATAATTGGTGCTTCATTTATCTTCCTATGAATTTGATTGGTTTTCTTGAGCTTCTCTCTCTTATATTTATCCATTTTTCTATGAGTTTGGGCCAACTTTTGTAGGATTATGTTACAATGGATGTGTAGACCTGAACTCTTACTTATTCCTCTACTCATTAGGGGAATTTTGAGGTCTAAAATGGGCCTCCTGAAAAAATTGTACAACCAAAATAAACTTTATAAGAACCAATAGGATTCATTATGATGATGTCCACCATGCGGGATAATTCACCATTTTTCGAGCAAAAAGGTAAAAAGATTAAAAATTAATAAAATAATACAACTACTTTTTCAAATTGTATTTTCAACTTATTTCCCTAAGGTTTTAATAAAATTTTGAGTGGGATTACTCGTTGGATGTAAAAAATAATTCCTCATCCAATGAGTACCCATGTTGCATACTTTCGATGGACCCTGCTACACAAAAAATGAGAAATACATGGAAAAACATGATTTCAATCACACTTTTCATGTATTTCTCATTTTTCATGTAGAAAGGTCCATCGAAATTATGCAACATGGATACTCCTTGGATGAGGAATCAAATTATGCATTCAATGAGTGTTCCCGCTCGAAATTTGATAAACCCATAGGGAGATAAGTTGAAAATATGAGTTGAAAAAGTAGTTTTTTATTTTTTTCCCTCTGAAATTTGATGATGTAATAGAATATTATTTTATTATTTCCACTCTTATTTTATAATTTCCTTAGGAGACCCATTTTAAACCTCAAAATTCCTCTAATTTCAATTCATGCTCAATTTTCACAACATATTGATAAGTTTCTCCTAGTGAGGAGATGCCTAATAAAATCATCAATGTCTGGATGTACTTATGTATACCACTATTATACTTCAAAACCAGGTGCCGCTTGAAGTCTCTGATACTAAACTTTGAGTGTAAGGAATGGAAAATATGGTGTCCTCTAGCACCATTTGGTCTCTCTCTTATCACAAGGTTGTCCATCTCTTTTATTGGTCATCATAGTTACATGTAGAGTATAATTCCTCCTTAAGTGGATCAAAAAAAGCTCCTTGAATATTGCAGAATCATCTTGATTTTTTCTCTCTCGGTGAGTTTCCCACCAATATTTCACATGGGGAAGGACTTTTTAGAGAAAAAAGATGAACTTTTCATTGTCGATTTTTTTTTTTGATAGAGTAATATCCCTCTAACATATTTAACCAATTCTTCGAAGCATATGCATATATTCGACATTCAAATAAGGGGATATCAAATCTGTATTGTAGATTGAAGAGTGTCACAACTCCAAAACTATAGATGGATGAAGGCACCTTAATCGCCATTGAAAGTCGTTAAGGGATCTAAGAAAAATTTCCCATCATTTAAATCCCCTGTTATACAATTTCTTCCTCAAGAAACAACTTGATAGGATCTCCTACTCCATCATCTCCTTTTTCTTCTTCCATGGGAGGCCAATTGGGTTAGTGAGAGCGATCATTCCCAACTGAAACTAGATTGGGACCCAAATTTCTCTACCCTAATTTCATTCGGGATACGAACTGAGAAACAAAAATGAGAAAATTTCTCTGATACCTCTAATATGGGTTGTACAAGGAATGAAATGAAAGGTAGGAGGGAAAATGAAACACAAAAAAAAATAACATAAAAAATAATATAGTGAAAACCAAACTTCTAATAATAAATAAAATAGTAAAATATAATAGAAAAAAGCTAGCTAGAATGGTGGTAGCTATCTTTGGAGAGAGAGAGAGAGAGAGAGAGAGATGTTGGGTAAAAGCATTTTCAAAAGTTGTTACAACAGGCTAAAAAAGTGTCTCTTAACATAAATAAAGAACCCTAGAGGTATGAAACCCTAACCCTAGAAGACGGAGCACCAAAAGGTTTGTAGGCTTTAAGGTGTTTAGCTGGCACATCAAATTTTTGACTATATAACTTTTGTAAACAATCTCCATTTGGGGCACATAATGGTTGGTTGAAAAGAACTATCCAAGGACTACAAATTTTGACTAGGGCCAGGTCATACTCTGGCAACCTTTTGCCCCTTGAATTTCCAAAGAACATGATTTAGGACCTCAAAATAATCCCAAAAGTTTAGGACCCAAAACCCATGGAAAAACTTTAAAAAAGAAAGAAAATTATAGAGTTAGTGGAAGAGACAGGTGGCCACCAATATCCACCTAGATTAATTCCCTTGTTTAAAATTCTTGAAAACTTGGTCACATTGATTAATGGTTGAATGATATGTACATTTCTAAATTTTAAAGGAAAATATTTGTATTTATTATAGATTGTTATAAATCTATTTCAAGGCTTAAGTTTTAGATATGAAGGGCATATAATGTTTTCAATGTTTTAGTCGTAAATTTGTTTGCTCAAAGGAATTAAACAAAAATATGCACCCTTAATTAAAATATTAAATTCCATCTCATACTCATGCACATCCTCATAATTATATTTGTATATAATACCAGTGAATTTGAATCAAGTGTGTTTATTTTTGTCACGTTTGCATTCTTTCCAATATTTGGAATATTCATCTCAACTGGATATTTATGTCTGGTGAGCCTTTGGGGAAACCCTTTGAAATTGGTTATCATCCATTCTCCCAATTGAGAGATATGGGGAAAAAATCGATATTAAAATATTTTCCTATATATATCCATAATGCTTCTATTATGGATTTATTTTAGTGTGATTAGAAATAATTTGTTATATTTTCTTTTTATGAGATAGAGACATATATAACACATACTGAATATTTCAAAAAATATACTAATATTATATTTCAAAGATATATTTGGTACACAACTTGAAAATAAACGGGTATATATTCAATTAAAGCTACTTCTGTTGGGTGTGGAGCCTGATTATCTTCTTTATTTATATGCATCTTTATGTTGGAACCCTGTTCTTAATGGGGCAGAAATGTCACTCATCGTTTGATTATCGTCGAGGGGGTCCAGGGGGTGAAAACGATTTTATGAGCTCTCGCCTCGCGGAGGTTCGAGGGAAACACCCCCGAAGCTAAAAATAGATGTAAAATTTCCTTTTAAAATATTGTAATTTCTTATTCAATATGGGTTTTTCATTAGGTGGACAATCTGATGGTAGAAGTTATTTTAATCTAGCATTTTTTCCCCTAGAAGGTAACCCCTCGGTTCACATGAGGGAATGGTATTGCGACTGTGTGTGGTATGTGTATTATGTGGGAGAAAGATAAAGGGAGACTGCGTGAGACAATAGAGGATATTACAGTGGATCTGTTGTAGGTTGTGTCTCTTCATTTTGTTGGATAATATGAAGGAAGGACTGGATGTTTCTCCATGGATGTAGCTCAAGTTTGTTGAACCACATATATATGTGTCTCTATTATTTTATATGTTTTTTGTTTTTGTGTTTCCACATATTTTTTATGTGTTCCATTGCTATGTAAGATATAATTTTCTAACAACTTCAACAAAAGTTGAATAAGGAAAAAAATGCATTTAAGTATATTTCTAGAATTAAAAACATCAAACAAGAAAATAACTAAGCTAGGATTTACTCCTATAGATTATAGTTTGATGGAAACTATATTAATTTTATGATTTTTATTATCTTACAAACACATCTTGGGAATTTTACAATGCAAAAGAAATTTGGTGAAGACATCGTTTGATGAATTAAGTGTCATCACAGTTTAGCATGCTAAAGATTTTGGGAGAAAGAAACAAGTGGGTGAATATGTCTTATTTATAGGAACAATTTTAAGTAAACCATCAACTAAAATTTCATGAGGAAGAGGAACCCAGGTGAATAAAAGTGGAAAATGAAATCAAAATCAATGGTTTATCAAGGATGAGGCTGAGGGTGTAGACAAGGAAGAGAAAGAAATCAAAGAAAAGGAGAAAGGAATTTTCAATAGGTATAAATAAATTTAGAAGAAGTTGGTTAGAGTGACATCCTAATCATAGTAAACAATTGAAAGAGGTTTATACTTAGTCAATTAATATACATATGTTGCAACAATGTCAGTCATTATGTAGAAAATTTTCTAACTCCAAATGATAAGTTGGTGAAGTTAAAGCAACACTGAACTTCAACAAATTATGAAATAAATTGAGAGGAAGATAATTTTGAATATGTATTCACTAATATTCAAAGCACACAACTGCGAGCTTTGGTTGTCTCCAATTTCTCTTATAGGAGTGAGTATGAAGACGCATAGATGATAAATATAGGGGCGACTTAACAAATGAACTTCCAAAAATACTTATTTCGGAAATTTTAGGAATGTAAAATATATTCAATCTTCTTGGTTAATGATATAAAATACACACCTCATGGGAATAATACTACAAAAACAATTCTCCACGGAATGAGAGAGAAAACGATTTTGAATATTTGGTATGTAATAAAATTTAAAATAATTTTCTGTATTTAGCGTTGATTCAATAAGTAGGACATCAAATTATCACATTAGGTTAGTAAAACTCAACGCCACTAAACAAATTTTAGAAACCGATCATGACAAGCTACGAAGATGGAAATTTTGTTATGATGAAATGGAAACTCATTCCTAGGATACAAAATTTGGAAAGAGCAGTAAGTCTAGCTATTTCTCCCTTTAGATCATAGCATGTATGTTATGGGAATTTAAACTTTAATAGTCCCTGTCAACTACAAAAATATATGATGGTTAAATAATTACCTACCTTTAAAAAGGAAAATGCAAGTTGTGAAGCTTGCATTTATGAGAAGTAGAATCAAGAGACATTTCTTGCAAGATAGTGGTGAGCAAACATACATTTGCAACTTATTCACAAAAATATTTATGGGCCTCTATATAATTCTCTTGGAGGATGTACACATTTTTTAATTTTCATTGATGATCTTAGTAGAATTACATGGGTGTATTTTTTGAAAGAAAATTTAGAAACATTTGAGAATTTAAAATCTTTTCAATGTCTGAATGGAAAAAAATCAAAGAAAAAAAAAAGGAAAATTAAGGAAGATAATGCAAGGGAAGTCACTTCAAATGAATTCCAAAGTTATTGTATAGATAATGGAATTGGAAATAAATTTACAAATTCTTACACTCCACGACAAATGGAGTGACAAATAGGATGAACATAACTTTGCTAGGAATGAAAATATCAATGTTAACTTTTAAAGGCTTAAGTTCCTCCAACTTGGATGAATCAATACATGGAACATCCTTGCTAGTTTATGATGTAAATATGTATACCTTGATATTAGGTTGGTGATTCAGATTCATTTTGTGGACCTATGTTCCTCTCTATTTAATTTTTATATATTTCGGGGGCAGAATGCATAGGATTATTTGATGCTTTTGGTTGTGTGGCCAAAGGGCCATGGTTGTAAATATGATGTAACTGATGTACATATTTTTATAATAAAATAATATAAAATAGGTTGGATGTGCAGGTTCCTCCACGGTAAAGAGTATAGGGGTTTTTTCAACTCCACAGTGATATGAAACTGGGTGTTGGATGACAATTGTGGATGATAAGAGCACCTCACAAGGGCTTCACTCAATGAACCTCTAACATATCACGTGCGATCATAGCATATTAAACAATACCCTTAAATTTGAGTACATATGGGAAAATAACTCTAAAAATAACATTAATTAACCCCCTACCAATATAAACCCAATACACCTTCCTAATTTAAAAATCCCCTACTTTCACTATATATTGTAGGTATCCATTTTTTCATTAACATTTTTTATACCCCTTTATATTTTTTCATTAACTTTGAGCTCCATTTTTTATACCTGCCAATATAAAAAACCTTTACCCCCTATATATCCCCCAATATATTATGTCATTTTTTCCTCATTATATATCCCCCAGTATGAACCCACGTGCTATGACATTTCTCTCACAGTGAAGCCCTCGTGGAGCACCTAGGGGCCATGTGGCTTTGGTGTGCCACATGGTTGAGAGAAGCCATGTAGTTGTGGGAGGTATATATAAATATGTTTAGATTCAACAAGAAGATTCAACACCCACATCTAGTGCATTAAGCACCTGGTTGCATTAAGCACCCAAACTAGGGTGGGGCCCACAATGCTATTTTTGGGTGCATTTCTATTTTGGTTATCCCTTAATTAAGATGGACATTAAATTTTAATATGTTCTAAATGTGGACTTGAATGAGTTAAATGAAAGTGATAAATTTAGTTAGCTAGTGTATTTCGAGTTAGAGGTTGTTGGTGAGGCATGTAGAGTAATTCTAGTTGTAACAGAGTTCATAGTGCAGTGGTGCATGCGTTGGTTCAATTTGTAAATAGTTTAACTCAGTTAAGTGAGTTAATCTCACTTGTGCTAGTTGTAAATGAAGATACACTAGTGAGAAATCAAGTGAATTAAATATTAATTAATTCACAATAAGTGATCTCACATGCAACTGAGGATTTACTATTATTATCTTCATGCATGTGAGATCCAGTGGAGACCCAGTTGAGTTCTAGGTGAAAGGGAAGTTGACTATCAGTTGTAGGATTATTGGCTTGCACACTTGCAACCAAAAACCCATTGGAGTTCCCATGATACTTGCACAGTCAAGGCAGGAAAGAATTCCTATCTTTAAAGGATATTTACCATCAGGGATTGTGCAAGCAAGGTAGGTTGTCTGGAGGCTAAGAGTTGGCTATGTGTTGGTCAGTTTTGCATATGACAGTGTCAGACAATTAGCTGAGTACTAGAGGGCTCTTGTGAGAAGAGTTTTGTATGTAATTGTTTCATGATCCATGCTTAACATACAATAAAAGATAGTGGGGTTTTTAGCTGTAAGCTTTCCCCGAGATATTACTTGTGTTGTTTGTGATTGATATTTCTTCATGTTCATGTGATTATCGATTGTGCTTTTAATTCCGAAAAATATTTGTAGAAGAAATTCAGTATTTAACTTTATTATATTCTTAGATCGGGTGAATCCAAAGATATACATGCATGTTGTATAATTTCTACATGGTATCAAAGCACATGAAATTTCAGAAGTGAATCAGGAGCTGAGTTTGTGATTGGATAGAATTTGAATTTCCAGAAAGACTTTCTTGGTGCTATAGCTGATTCAAGATCAAAATGGCTTTCAATGGCTTGAGGTTAGAGTATGCAATCGAGGGAAAATCGAACTACATTTATTAGAAGGACATAATGGAGGCATTACTCTAAGACAATGGGTTGAAGGAATTCATTGACAAAGATGTTCCTAAACTCGATGTTGCAAATGCTGCAAATCTTGATGTATGGAAAAATAATGTGGCAAAGGCGAGGAGGATCCTGTTGGAGGGAGTATGAGACCACATTGTCTTAATCCTCCATGGGAAAGCCACACCATATGAAATGTGGAAGGCTTTGATGGATCTATTCCAAAGCAACAGTGACTATAGGAAATTGGCACTCAAAGATAAACTCAGGAAGATCAAGATGGAAAAGGGTGACACCATTCCAAAATATCTAACAAAGTTTGTCCAATGTCGGGATGAATAAGGGAGTGTTGGAATAATAGTTTCTGATGATGATTTGGTGAGCTTGGCTCTCTAAGACTTCCCAAGAGTTTGCATAGTTATCAAGACTTTGTCAATGGAACGGAAAAATTACTATATTGGGAACAACTATGGTCGGATTTGGTGTAGGAGGAGTTCAAACAGAACACCAGAGATGGATCTTCATCTAAGAATAATGATGAAGAGGATTGTGCTTCAGATGCCAAGTCGAGGAAGGGGAAGGGGAAAAAATTCCATTCTAAATCCGAGTCCAAGAATGGCAAGAAGCAAGACATGTCCAAGGTGAAGTGTTTTCACTGTCACGAGCATGTGAATTTTTCTACTAACTGTCCATAAAATAAGAAGAATAAGAAGGCTGGAGGATTTGCATCTGGTGAGGCCCTTGCCTCACAATTTGAGCTTGACTTATCATTCATCGCATGCATGGTTTCTAGTATATTGGGATCTGTGTGGTATTTGGATAGTGGCACTTCCATTCACATGACGGGAGATAAGGAACTTTTCAGTGACTTGGAGGAGAAAGATCTCCAGATGCATATTGAAATGGGAAACGACAAACGATATAGTGCTACCGGGATTGGTAAGATTACCTTTTGGAGGGAGTCAGGTAAACTATTTCAACTAAAAGATGTGATGCATGTACCAGGTATGAAGAAAAATTTGGTCTCAGTCGCAATGTTGGAGGATAGAGGCTATGAAATTGTTTTTAGTGATGGAAAATATTTCCTGCAACATAAAAAATGGGACAAGCCAAGAGGATAGGGGTTCAAGTTAATAATATCTACGAGATGGAGGTAGATGGCTGCGAAAAAACTATGGGAAAGGCAAATCAAGTGGTGAGCCAGGATGAGGGCGAATTATGGCACAGGCGATTGTGCCATCTTCACCATGGAGCCTTGAAAGTCATGCATAATATTTATACTGGTCTTCCCAGGGGTACACTTGTGTAGTCAGACATATTCAAGGAATGTACTATGGGAAAATATGTAAATGGCACCTTTCATGAGAAGGAAAACCGAGCTTCAGGGATCCTTGAGAGAGTTCACACATACGTGTGTGGTCCTTTCTCGGTTGCTTCAAAAATAAAACATAAGTACTATGTAATATTTGCTGATGAATTTTCTTGTAAGTGTTGGATCTTCTTCATGCAGAAGAAAGATCAAATGTTCTCTAAGTTCTGTGAGTTTAAAGCACTGGTGGAGAAAGAGTCGGGGAAGCAAGTGAAGTTTTTTAGGATTGATAATGATGGAGAATACATCTCTAATGAATTCAAGAACTTCTGCAGCAAAGAAGGAATTCAAATAGAACTCATAGTGCCTCATAACCCATAGCAGAATGGGGTCACAGAGAGGAAGAAAAAAACTATTGTGGGTGCAGCACGGTTGATGTTTCATGACCAAGGCCTACCGATGCATATTTGGGCAGAAGCATGCTATACAATGGTACATGTGAAAAATCATTGTCCTCATAGAGTACTTGGAATGAGTACACTTGAAGAGGATTTCACTAGTAAGAAAATTGATGTTTCACACTTTAAGATTTTTGGCTCATATTTTTATGTGCATGTGACCAAGGATGCCAGGGAGAAGCTGGAACCAACAAATGAGGTTCAGATTTTTGTGGGGTACACTAAAACACCCCATAATTATCATGTGTATTTTTCAAACATTATAATGACTTTTGTGTGACGGGATATCAAATTTGAGGAGGAGAAAGCCATGCGGTTGTCCCTTGAGAGGGAGTTGGACTTGCATGCAAAGAAGGAACTGCTGGTTCCCAAGGATGAGTCTCAAGGTGTGGATCAACTACATGAGGAGGTTCATGAAGTGGAGGAAAAAAATCATGTAGATCCATCCATCATAAATGGCAGAAGGTGCACCACGAAAGTTGATAGATTGAGACTTGATGTTGTAGAGAATGTAGGAGACCCTACTTCACAGTGCAGACAAATACAGTCTCATGATTGATTTACTGGATGGATGGCTCTTATGAGAGAATGTATTTTGACTGAACCATCTTCCTTTTAGGAAGTAGTGCAACAACCTACTTGGGTTGATGCAATGGTGGAGGAGTATGACTCCATTGTCAAGAATAGTGCATGGGAGATAGTCCCAAGACCAGTCGACAAATCAGTGGTTGGACTGGCATGGGTCTAAAAGGTAAACAGTTTATTGATGATGGGAGTGTGGAGAAATAAAAGTCCAGATTTGTGGCCCATTTATTCTTATAGATCAAGGGGATATATTATAATAAGACTTTTGCACCTATTGCAAGGTACTATTCCATAAGATGCATTCTTGCACTCTCAGCGCAGATGGGCTGGCGCATTCCTTAGATGGATGTGAAAACTGTGTTTCTCAATGGGATCATTGAGGAAGAGGTGTACATAGAGCAGCCTGGAGGTTTTGAAATCTTAAATAGTGAGTCGCATGTGTGCAGACTCAAATGAGCACTGTATGGGCAGAATCAAGTACCCTGTTCTTGGTACACTCGGATAGATAGCTATTTCACTGGACTGGGCTTCACCAAAAGTGAAGCAGATGCAAACTTGTACCATATTGTGGTTGAGGGTAAGCTATTGATCATTGTTATTTATGTTGATGATCTAATTTTGACTGCTGATGAGCAGCTAATACACTCATGCAAGGAGGATCTTGCAAGGGATTTCAAAATGAAGGACATGGGACTCCTTCATTATTTACTTTGATTGTAAATATGGAAGCGAGATGGTGAAATTTTTGTGTCTCAAGGTAAATATGAAAAGGAGATAATGGGTAAGTTTAACATGGAGAGCTCCAAACCCACGGATATTCCTCTTCCAGGAAATTGGAGGAAAGAGGATGCTACCTCTGGAGAGGTAGTGGATACTACTGTCTACCAATAGTTAGTGGGTTTGCTAATGTATTTGGTGAACACGAGACCAGAAATTTTTTACGCAGTTAACTAGCTGAGTCATGTTATGGTTAAGCCTCCCAAGCTCTTTTGGAAGGCGGGGAAGCATGTCTTGAGATACATGAGGGGCACATTAGAGTATGGCCTATGGTACAAACAGATGGATGGAGTGAAGCTGCATGGCTTCACAGATGTAGATTGGGTTGGCAGTCCATTGGACAGAAAGAGCACATCAAGTGGGATATTTAGCACTAGATCGACAACAATTTCTTGGCATATTATGAAGGAACGATCCATGGCACTTAGTTTAGCAAAAGAGGAATACATGGCAGCAAGTCAAGATACATCTAAGGCTATTTGGATGAGAAAGATCTTGGTTGGTTTTTTTGGTTCTCAGATGGATCCAACAGTGATTCATTGTGATAATCAAAGTTGCATTAAACTCTTGATTAATCTTGTGTTTCATGATAGGTCCAAGCATATAGATTTCTGGTACCATCATCTCAGAGATTGTGTGTAGAGTAGGATCATGTTGCTTCAATAAATTCTCGCGGAAGATCAGGATGCAGATATTCTGACAAAGGCGCTCACCAGGAGCTAATTCAAATACCATAGAGACATGATCGGGGTGAAGGATAATCCCTTTCTTGTTGAGATGGAGTGTTGAGATTCAAAAAGAAGATTCAACACCCACGCCTAGTGCATTAAGCACCTGGTTGTATTTAGCATCTGGTTTCACAAATATAACCCTAGGGTAAAATACACATGTTATTGGTGTATGGTTTCATTTTTATTATCTTAATTAAGATGGACATTAAACTATAATATGTTCTAAATGTGGACTTGAATGAGTTAAATGAAAGTGATAAATTTAGTTAGCTAGTGTATTTTGAATTAGAGGTTGTTGGTGAGGCATGTAGAGTAATTCTATTAAAATGAGTTTGAAGTGAAATTGGCACATGCATTGGTGTAGTTGTAAATATTTAACCCAAGAAAGTGATTTAACCCTCACAGTTAGTTGGTAATCAAGATACACAGGAGAGGACTTTATTTTAATTAAATATTAATTGATCTAGAAGGGTGATCCTCACATGCAATTAAGGATTTACTATTATTAGCCTAATATTCAGCGTTCCAAAGAGACCTGTATTGAATTGAGTTCTAGGTGAAAGGGAAGTTGACTATCAATTGTAGGATTATTGGCTTGCGCATTTGCAACCAAACACCCATTGGAGTGCCCATGATGCTTAAGAGAATGACAGCAGCAAGTAATTCCCACTTTTAGGATCTTACATCGTGTGATTTAGCAAGTGCTGTATGGCAGGTTGCTTATACCAGAATTGCTGTATATCAGCTTGGAAGGGGTTGACAAATGGGACAATTAGTTGAGTACTAGAGGGCTCTTGTGAGAAGCGTTTTTGTGTAATTGTTTCACGATCCATGCTTAATATATATGAGAATAGTGGGTTTTAATGGGTTTCTTCCTCTAAGAATGATTCATCAGTTGTGTGATTGATCTTTCTTCATGTTCATGTGATTAGCGATTTTGTTTTTAATACAACAATATATTTGTAGAAGTGATTTAGTATTTAAATTTAGTACATTGTTAGATCGAGTGAATCCAAAGATATACATGCATGTTGTATAATTTATACACAATATACCTATCTGCAAGCCTCATGAATATGATTATTATTATTATTATGAGAATGATCATAAGTCTACCATTAGGATTTGGATGATTATCAGACTTCAATTCTAGGAAACCAAAATTTTGATCCCTGAGCTTGGGTCTTGAACTAGTTGGGAGTTGTGTGGGTTCATGACATAGAGGGTTTCTAGAGTCCTGAAGCATCATGACTGTTGGGTTAGCACATTGGAAGTTTCCATGGAGGGTGCTTGGATCCCTAGAGAAACATGATTATTGTGTTGGCACCTTAACTGTTAAGGTACAATTATTGTTGGCTTATTATTTCCTATGGAGTTTCAAACCTGGGTCAGGGGGTGACTCTTGGTTGAAATTCATGAACACATAGTCTATGGTAGTGTGGTACGTGGATATCTTATAGTCGATCGACATATTTGAGAATATAAGTATTAAATTTCATGTGTCATGATGTTTATGTTGAAGCCCTAGTTTTGTAGATGATTATAATGATTATAATTTCACTATGTATATTAAAATTTATGTGTCATGATTGTTTAACGTTATGTGTTTCTATGCATTTTTTCATGCATTCATAAATTATGGTTAAAATACCAAATTTGGTACTTTATACGAATTCTTATAATTCCCCTATATTATGTTGTTTGTGCATTCAAATTACTTGTTAATGTGACGTTAATTTTTCACTAAGAACCCTTCCCGATATGCATACTTTAGTTATGAGTTAAATGCGTAAATTTGGGATTATAAGAAGTTATGGTTCTTCACTTCCATAGAGAAATTGTGTGTTTTAAGTATTGTGGTTGTGGTAGTGTTTCCCAATGGGAGGATGGGGCTGTTACAAAGTGGTATCAAAGCCTTATTTACAACATTGGACTTTTTTGGTCCACCATTAGAGGAAAAATAATAAAAAGTCAGGTTTTTCACTAATTTGTTTATGAAAGTCATAGTTGTGGTTTCTCACCAAATATTTGATGAAAGTTAAAACAATGAAAGTGATGAAAATCTCCCTATAAAAGTGCATAGATTCCCTAGAAGGATTCAAGAGTTAAATTGATTGTGAATATGAGTAAAAAATTTGAGGTAAAAAAATCGTTGATTTTAGACTCAACAGGCTAGAATTACACGTAGGACAACTTTGGTGCATTAGGGAGAAATGTATATATATCTAAAATGTTTCATATGCAATTATATATATATATTGTTAAGTCCCTATATTACTAGCATAGTCCCTTATTGTTATTAGTGTAACCCCCTTATTATTATTGTTGTACCCCTGTAACCCCCATATTGTTATTATTGTGCCCTTACATTATTATTGTTAGGTCGGCTAGGATTACATTGTGGCCCCACTAGGATTATATTATGGCCCCATGGACTCCTATATATAGAAGGAGGTTTTGTTCATTTGTATCATCCAGGAATTGTTCATTCATGTAATGTATTGGAGGTTGCCCCCTCGAAGTGGCTCATTTCTAAGGCGTGAATATCTCTTTTCTTCTCTCTTTGGAGCTGGTTACACAACATTTGGTATCAGAGCTTGGGATTCTAGGGTTTCGCTGCTCCAAACAGGTCATCGTAGCATTTTCGCTATAACGTTGTTTCTACGAATTTTCAGAAGCTGAAATTTCTAAGGTGCGAAGCTGAAATCCTGAGGAAGATTTTCTAAAAATTTCAGAGCTTGGTTCGCAATATTTTCAGAGATATCATCTGTGGAAGTTAGGCCTTTTTTCAAGCTCCTAAACAGGTCATCGTGGCATTTTCGCTATAAAAAATTTTCTACGAAGGTTCAGAATCTGAAATTCGTATGGTGCGAAGCTAAAATCCTGAGGAAATTCTTCAAAAAACTTTCAGAGCTTGGTTCGCAATATTTTTGGAGATATGATCTGTGGAAGGTAGTGCTTTTTCAGGCTCCTGAATTTCATCTCAAAGAGGTGATCGTGGGAAAAGTTCAATAACTCTCTCTCTGGGCAGTGGATTTGAGTGCCGTAAAAATTGGTCGCAAGTACACGGACTTTAGTTTCTTGGCTATCAATTTCAGAGACAAAGGACGAAACAGTGACACGTGGCAAGTCCTACAAGTGTGCTCTACTGAACCAGTCCAGAATTAGGTCATTGTGGGAGATTGGACACAAATTTGTCTTGGGGAATCCAAATTAGATCAGACCTGTGGCATTTGAAAGAAGCTTCAGAGGGCTACTACAGAGCTGAATTTTAGATATTTAAGATTTTCAATTACAGAGATAATTCAATTTCAATATCGAGCTCCTCAAAGAAAGTAAAAGGTATCAATATTGGATTCTAAAATGGCGCCTAAAAATAATTCAACACCCATTAAGCCTTCAGAAGGCTCTACCATGACTCATGAAGATGAATAATTGCAACATGATCTATCAAAATTACAAGAGCAAGTGCAACAACAAATTTTTCTCTCGCAAAGAACAACAAAAAATGAAATGGAAGTTTTGAAGAAAGGCATGGAAACTAAGATGGATGGTTTGAAGAAAGGCGTGGAAGCTAAGATGATTGGTTTGGAAGCTAAGATGGATGGCATGGAAGTGGGCATGGAAGCTAAGATTGATGACATGGAAGCTAAGATCGATGAGAAAATGGAAAACATGAAGAATTTTCTAAAAGCAGACATGGAAGGGTTGACAAAGTTTATACAAGAAAGGTTTCCTAATGGTGAAAAGATAGTAGAAGAACCTCATGATGAGAACAAAATAAATGTTAATTGTGATTTAATAAACTCTAATGTTGGCGGGAAGAACCACCATATTCCAAAGATGGATATGAGGAAGTTTGATGGAAAGGATCCTGTAACATGGATACTACAGATGGAGCAATATTTTGATCTCCATAACGTGAAAAACACACAAAAGGTACGCATTGCAAATTTACATTTAGAACAAAATACATTTGTATGGTATCGATGGCTTTGCTCCCGTAAAAAAATTGTCACTTGGTCAATTTTTACGGAGGAAATGATAGCTCATTATGAGGATACAAAGAGCAACACCTTCTTTAGCCAATTGATAAATCTCAAACAAAAGGGTTTAGTGGGGCAGCACATTGAGGACTTCCAAAAATTGAATATAAGGGTAACCAATATTCCAGAGGAACACAGGATTGATCTCTTCTTAGGTACTCTAAAGGATAACATCCAACATGAAGTTCGTGTTTTGGAACCTGATTCATTGGAGAAGGCATTCAGGTTGGCAAGAAAAGTTGAATGTTAAATTATGGCGACAAGGAAGCCTACCACTCAATTCTATAAAGAAGGAAGTGTTGCTACGCCTAGATTTCCACAACCTACAAGGTTGACACCACAACAATTGGAAGAAAAAAGAGCAAAAGGGCTTTGCTACAGTTATGATAGAAAATACACTAAAGGTCATAAGTGTGCTGAAAAGAAATTATTTTACATAGATTGTGAAGAAGAAGAAGAAAATGAAAAATAAGAGGATATACACCAGGAACCAGCCATAGAAGAGGAAGAAATGAATCCGACCATATCATGTAATGCACTGGCCGGAATTACCACTCCTCAAACTCTCAAGATAGTAGGATAGATCAAGAAGAAAAGGGTAATAGTGTTGATTGATTCAGGTAGCACCCATAATTTTATTCATTGTAAGGTAGCCAAGGAATTAAATTGTTTCCTATACCCAGCACCTGAATGTCAAGTGATGGTTGCAAATGGAGGAACTATAAATTGCTCTGGAAAATGCCATAATATCAAGCTAACCATGGGGGAATATGTATTGACTAGTCCAATGCCTTCCATTCCTATGGGAGGTGCTGATGTTGTACTATGAGTACAATGGTTACAATCTTTGGGGACGGTAGCTTTTAATTTTCAAGAACTTTTCTTGAAATTTTTTTCAGAAGGAAAGGAAGTCGAATTACGGGGTATTGCAGGGAAGCCAGGAAGGATAATAAGCTCTAATGTCATGACAAAGCTTATAAAGAAAGAACAGCGAGGCGTAATTGCACAATTATGCTCACTAGAAGTTCCAACATCAAAATCATCTATTTCTGCAGATCTCCAACAAGTCTTGGACAATCATTCCAAGGTGTTTGAAACTCCCAAAGGACTCCCACCTATTCATGATCATGATCATGCTATTCATTTGATTCCAGGAAGTGTTCCTCCAAACATCAGCCCTTATAGATATCCTTACTTCCAAAAGAGCGAAATTGAACGTATGATTGCAGAAATGTTAGAGGCGGGTATAATTCAACCTAGTCAAAGTTCTTTCTCTGCTCCCGTAGTATTGGTACACAAGAAGGATGGATCATGGCGAATGTGTCTGGATTATAGGGAGCTCAATAAGCTCACCATTAAAGACAAATTTCCCATTCCTGTGATTGATGAATTATTGGATGAATTACATGGAGCAATTTATTTTACCAAGTTGGATCTTCGTTCAGGATATCATCAAATTAGAATGAAGATCGAAGATATTCCAAAAACAACATTTCGAACTCATGAGGGTCATTATGAATTTTTGGTCATGCCTTTTGGCCTTACCAATGCACCTTCTACATTTCAAGGGTTGATGAATTCCATTTTCAAACCCTTCTTTAGAAAATTTGTGCTAGTATTTTTTGATGATATACTAATCTACAACAGGTCTTGGAAGGATCATGTTGAACATGTTGACAGGGTGCTCAAACTATTGCAGGAGAAAAAATTATATGAAAAAACATCCAAATGTTTCTTTGGAGTACAAGAGGTGGAATATCTAGGTCATATTATATCTCACGAGGGTGTTAAAGTAGACCCTAACAAAATTAAAGCCATTAAGGAATGGAAAGTCCCTAAGACAATAAAGCAGTTGCGAGGATTTCTCGGGTTAACATGCTATTATCGTAAGTTTGTTAAGAATTATGGAAGAATAGCAGCACCTCTAACAACATTATTGAAGAAAGATGCATTTTCATGGACTCCTGAAGCAACTAAGGCCTTTGAACATCTTAAAGAGGCAATGTGCCTAGCACCTGTCTTAGCTATGCCAAACTTCACAAAAACCTTTATTGTGGAATGTGATGCCTCAGAAAATGGAATTGGTGATGTTTTAATGCAGGAAGGAAGACCCATTGCTTTTGAAAGTCGTCCAATCAAAGGAAAGTATTTACAAAAACCTATTTATGAGAAGGAAATGTTAGCAATACCGCATGCACTAAAGAAATGGCGAACTTACCTAATGGGAAGACACTTCAAGGTAAAAACTGATCATGATAGTCTTAAACACTTTTTGGAACAAAGACTATTTTCAGAAGAGCAGCAAAAATGGGTCACAAAGATGTTGGGTTATGACTTTGAAATAATCTACAAAAAAGGAAAGCTTAATGTTGTTGCACATGCACTCTCAAGAAAGAATGAAGAGGTGGAAGCATTGCTTTGTGCCATTTCTATTATCCAACCAGATTGGATAACTGAAGCAAGAGATGAATGGAAGAAGGACAAAGATGTATGGACACTCATTCAAAAGTTGCAACAAGATCCTAGTACATCTGATACATTTAGTTGGAAAAATGATTCCTTATGGTACAAAGATTGCTTATATCTTTGTAAGAATTCCCAACTAAAACAAAATATTCTTCTGGAATTGCACACTTCTCCTTTAAGAGGACACTCAGGATTTTTAAAAACTTACCACAGGGTGAAGAAAGAATTTTTTGGGATGGCCTTAAATCTGATATTCAAAAGTTTGTGGCGGAATGTTTGGTTTGCCAGCAGAATAAAGTGGAGACAATTAAGACCCCGGGACTTCTACAACCTTTATCCATTCCAAGTCAGCGTTGGGAGGAGATTTCAATGGATTTTATCACAGGTTTACCTAAGTCTGAAGGAAAGAATGTCATCATGGTGGTAGTTGATAGACTTACCAAGTATGCACACTTTTGTGCATTATCTCATCCATTTAAAGCAAGTACACTTGCTACTACATTTGTGGACAGAATTCAAAAGCTACATGGAAGCCCAAGGGTTATTGTGAGCGACAGAGATCCCATTTTTACGGGAAATTTTTGGACGGAGTTATTTTCTTGTTTGCGTACTCAATTAGCTCATAGCTCATCTTATCATCCTCAATCTGATGGTCAAACTGAGATAGTAAATAAATGTTTGGAAGGATATCTTCGTTGTTTTGTATCTGATAAACAAACACAATGGGTCAAGTGGTTACCTCTCGCCGAATGGTGGTATAACACTTCCTTCCATACTGCAGCAAAAATGACCCCATTTATGGCACTTTATGGATATCATCCACCATCGATTACATCATCTTTAAGGGAAAATTCGAAGGTTCAAGTAGTCGAAGATCACATCGAGCCATCAGCAAGAAGTTCTCCAACTCTTAAAGGATAACCTTAATTTGGCACAAAATCGAATGAAACAACAGGCAGATCAACATCGCAGCGAGAGAAGTTTTGATGTAGGAGATTGGGTATTTTACGGCTACAACCATACAAACAAATGTCCCTCAAGCAAGCTAAGAAGGATAATAAATTATCGCCAAAGTACTATGGTCCTTACAAGGTGTTGCAAAATATTGGTACTATGGCATACAAATTGGAGCTTCCTGCTTCTTCGCGAGTACATCCAGTTTTCCATGTTTTGTGCTTAAAGAAGGTTATAGGTGAAAATCTTCCAGTTCAAACGATATTTCCAGAACTTGATGAGGAAGGAAAAATCATATTGGAACCGGAAGCGGTCACGGAAACAAGAACTCGACAACTACGGAATCGATCAATTTCAGAGTATCTCATCAAGTGGAAGAACTTACCCACTGAAGATTCTACATGGGAGGATGAGACTTTTATACAAAAGCACCCAGAGCTACTCAAGCGTTGAGGACAACACTTTTTTTGAAGGAGAGGGGCATGTTAGGTCCCTATATTACTAGTATAGTCCCTTCTTGTTGTTAGTGTAACCCCCTTGTTGTTATTATTGTACACTTGTAACCCCCATTTTATTATTATTGTGCCCTTAAATTACTATTGTTAGGTCGGCTAGGATTACATTGTGGCCCACTAGGATTACATTATGGCCCCATGGAATCCTATATATAGAAAGGAGGTTTTGTAAATTGGATCATCCAAGAGTTGTTCATTTATGTAATGTATTGGGGAGGTTTCCCCCTCGAAGTGGCTTATTTCTAAGGCATTGATATCTCTTTTTCTTCTCTTCTTGGAAGTTTTGGTTATGCAACCATATATATATGAAGATAAAAAATGGGGAGCGTTATGAAAATATATGTACGTTGATATAAACAATGTTTTATGCAATATAAAATGTTTTATAATATAATGATTATAACCCCCCAGATCAAATGTGTGTGTGTGTGTGTTTTTACACAAAAAAATTTGGGAAACAATATAAGGTACATCGAAATCATTTCAGGTGTTAGTTATATATAAATTAAATATTTTATATGGTATATTGTGTGTGTATACCCTTGTTGAATGCGTATTCAAACATGTTTTATTTATGGTCAGATTTGGGGATGCAATTTGAGGCATGTTAAGATTATTAATTGAAATATAAATTTTTATACCATGTTTTGTATAAAATGTTATGCATATAGGTTTTACATAATGACATTTTCATACCTTGTTGAGCATATCTTGAAGGTTTGAAGGTTGAATGTGGGAGAATAATGTTATGTAGTGTTGTACACATTATATATATGGCATCGCATGAGGGAGGAGCCTCATAGAGAGTGTTACACACTCTCGGAAGTGATGGGAAAATTATGTTTGGATCTATTACATGCAATGACTCTGTGTGTGGCTTACGTAGGCCATGAAACACATTTTTTGATGGCCAAGGGAAACTTGGTGGGAAAAAATTGAATGGAATACATACCACGGTATCTCAATAAGATGAGAATCACAATTCCCATGGGAGGAATTATGGCCATAGGTCATGGGGATGAGTCACGAGCTCAAGTACAAAGTGCAATAATAAGTAGACCTAATCTCCATTAGAAAACAAATGTTGTGTTCATGCAGAACCCTGTTAGTAGAGGGTGGAACCTAGATCCATCAAACTAGGGAAGGTTTGCTAAAGAGTGGGCATGTTGGGGCCCAATGGGCCATGAAATTCATAGGATCAATGGGATTTGGACTATCAGATCCCGTCAGAGTACCATGATTGTGCTAAAATTCATGCTAGTTGAGGTGTGATGATATTGTGACCATTTGATATGCTAAACTTAGCCATTTATCATGGAATGGGGCCTACCACTAATTTTTCATCATGGGGATCTTCCACCAAATCAAGCACCATTAATCAAGGACCGTCAGATTTGAGATTTATAGTTTATACAATTTATTCAGTCAAGTCACGTCCCAAGAATATGTGTGAATCTCTCTCGAAATCCTATAAATAAGGAATATGTATTGCCATTAAGGGAAAATGTTTGATTCTGGGTTGGTATTCTAAGGTCTCTCTCTCTCTCTCTCAATCTTTGTGTCATTGTGTTTAGACTGAGTTTGACAAGCCTGCGCATGTGCACTTTGAGGCATATGTGAAAATAAAGTGGCAGGACTCCTAGGCAGTATTGAGTCGGAGACTTTTCTGCAGCTTATATCTATATCTCTCTCTCTCTCTCTCTCTCTATATATATATATATATATATGGATTATAAACTCACTGTATTCACATTATATTGGTGGAATTGATATGTATATAAATGTTTACAGACACTCACTCACACACACACACACACATATATATTATATATATACTTGTTTTGAATCATTTGTGTGTGTGTGTGTGAATTTTATGTATATAACCTTGTTTATATATATAGAGCTTGTGAAATTTATATATTTAGGGATGTGTATGGGTGCGTAGAGGACCCCACACTTTTATATGTGTGTGTGTGTGTGTGTGTGTGTGTGTGTTTTAACTATGGGAGTGCATAATGAGCTTAGTGGGGGTGTAGTTACAAGTGTGGCACATAGAAATAGAGAGGGGAAATACCCATGTGATTAGGTAAGGAAATAACCAAAGCATGTTCTCCAGGTTACTAAAGTATGAGTTTTTTTTTTCCAATGGGAATAAAGTAAGCAAGGGTGTTAAGGATTAAAAATTTATATTTGGAGGTTAAATGAGTTTTACAATTTTGCAAAAACTAATGCAAAAAGAGAAAGAAAGACAAAAATGTGGAGGGGCATATATGTGGGCTCAAGAGTTGAAATTTGACATGTGAGTAGTCAAATGAAATGGAATTTTGAGCAAAACACATATGGGAAATTAGAAACGGGATTTGGTGACAAAAAAAATCTCCATAAATTAAGGATAAAGATATATAAAACTTAAGAAGAAGAATTAGAGTTCAATTGGAACTTCTGAAGGATCTAAAATTTTTATCAAGTGTTGGAATTTCGCAAGTTAGTAGTCTATGGAAAGTTACTGATGAGTGGAACATGTCAGTAGCTTTAGAATTTTTAGTTGGGCAAGAATTTTGAAGATATTCTCTAGAGAATTGTATAATTTAGGAAGGAAATAGAAACTATGAGAATTTAAGAAACATGAGATATGTTGGAAATTAATATTCCATCAGAGGGGGTGAGAGTTGTCGATATGAGTGTGAGGAATTCTTGGAGAGAATAAAATGGTCATGGAATGAGTGGGATAGAATATGGAGATCAAGATGGAGGTTCTCAGTTTTAAATATAACAATACTAGTTTTTTAAAGGAGCATAAGAAGCTCAACAATTAGATTTTGCAGATTCTAAATAAAATTTAGCAGGAATTGGGCCAAAAATATGAGTCTATGAAAGCACTAAAATCCAAGAACGAGTTTGATAAACGAGGCGTTGGAAATTCGAAACAAGTCAAGAATGATGACCAACAGTATTTGTACGCAAAAAGGAGATCATGTAAGAGAGATTACACCAACACAGAGATAAAAAATAGCCCTAACATATCAACTATGAGAAGGTCTAGCAAGAGAATGTATCATATGGACAACTTATAGGGAGATTTGAAAAAGATGAAACCTCCCAGTTTTAATGGAGAACACAAAAGGACAAAAGAGATTGAGGAAAAAGATGAACCCTCCCAGTTTTTTTATTGCTCTTCAAATATGAAAGCTCAAATTGTTATATATCAATTGAAGGGTAAATATCACCTATGGCGGGAGTAGCTTAAAGAAGTGAATAAATTAGATGAAAAGATATTGACATGGCATAAATTTAAGGAATATTTCAAAAGGAAATATTTGTTTGAGCATTATTTTTTTGTTAATAGAACAATTGGATTAAAAATATATAGGTTGGATTGCATGACTAGAACCATTTACATTCATGACTACAAAACTTTCTTCTGTAATATCTACAACTTCAACATTCATGTGTATCCATAACAAAGTATTTCTGCCTCTATGGGATCCCTACACTATAATTATACGTTGAAATCTTCCATAGATTCTAAAAAACTGATCCAAAAACAAAAAAAAAATATAGTACATTAACACTCAGAAATTGAAACGAGCTTTGAAGCCCAACTTCATCTGCTCCAGTCAAAATCACCTTTTTTCCTTTTCTTGTTCTAAAACTCAGAGAAGCGCCACCATGCTTCTCTTGCCACTCATTAATGCTGGGTCCTACTTTACTGGCCACAAGCTCTTGAATTCTTGAAAAAAGGTTGAAACCTGAAACGTCCACCCCCAACCTTTAAAATTTTCTTTCAAATTTAGCTTCAAACTCTTCAAATTTTTCTTTTTTTGGGATTTCTCTTGCTTCCATTTAATTCTCCATGAGATTCAATGTTCTGGAGAGAAGCTACACCCGTCCCATCAACTATTTCAATAGTGACTCCATGGTTTTGTTCCTGTAACAGCCTTGGTGTAAAATCCATTTAATAAAAGTTAAAAATAATAACCATAGTTGATGGTACACGTATTCCAAGTTGAGTTTTTGGAAAAACATCCTAGTGGGTGTTCATTCGGTTTATTATGGCCAAGGAAAAGGAAAAGGCAAAGGATTTGGAAAGGAAAAATGACATATTTGGCACATTTATTTATGAAAACAATGGAAATTAGGAGAAAAGGGAGATAAAAGGTCACAGGTTGAATGTGAGGAGGAAAATGAAGGAAAATAATGGAAAATGAAGAAAATAGAGGCCTCATTAATAAAAATACTTACAAGGATTAGTTGATAAGTTTTTTTCAGTGAATTTTTGGAGCTCTCTCATTATTATCTCTCTCTCTCATACTATTGCATACTTAGATTTTTCTTGGAGGACTCTTCGAGAGTGTGGATATTTGGTGATTCGGAGAAATAAAGAAAAGGAAAAGAAGGAAAGTGCAAGAGAACATTTGGATCAACAACTACAACGAGATTTATTGTAGGTACCAGGTCACATGTATTTTTTTCTCATTGATTTTGGCATGCATGGTGTAGGAATCTGGATTCTTATATCCTTGCCATTTCCTGAATGGCCATTGTGTTATGGGTTTATTTCCATTTATTATTTTCTAGTTGGTTCTCATGTTTCCTTTAGTTGTGGGTTGAGTTGTTAGTTCCTAGAAGCCTTGGTTGGACAAATGCTATGGAAGCCCTAGATGGGTTGATTTACTAGTCCTAAAATCCCTGGCTGGAAAAATTCTCTGGAAGCCCTGTAATAGTTGGGGTTGAGATACTAGTCTTAGAAGCCCTAGTTGGAACAAATACTCTGGAGCCCTAGAACAACTTGGATAGATACCAATCCATGATGGTTGTGATCTCTGACCATGAGGTGGAATCATTGGTTGAGGGTTGAGGTGGTTTGACTTTTGTAAGCCCTAGATTGATTGTGTTTGATGTGTTTAATGATATCCCACATTCATGCTTAGGATATAGCTAACTAAAGTGAGACTTGTCTAAGCCAATCTATGGTCGGGTGGAACATGGAAGTCCCATCTCTGGTTGGTTTTTAGACTCAGTAATGAAGATCTCATTCTTTTGGTATTTGGTATGAAAATGTAATTATTTCTTTGTGGATTTTATTGATGTTGTATCTATTGTATTTCTGTGGTTATTGTGATGGTGATAAGCATGCATTTGATCAGTGATGATGTATGTCTCTACCAATGTTTTTACTTGTAAATGAATGCATAGTTTATCTATGGTCAAATAGGTTGTATTGCAACTAATGATGTAAGGGAGAAATGTTTCTTAGTGATTACCAGATAAGTATGAGCCCCCTCTATTTAAATATGTTGTTTACGCTTGTAGATTCAATGTTTGTGACATGTTTTACAAAATTCCTGTCATGGATAGCAGGGGTCTCGTTGAGTCCTTGATGATATGTTTTTTTCTAAAAAATTGTCCTATTTTTATTTATCATGTCTAAACTTGTCATGAAGTTCTCGGTAGTGACCTAGGCTATGGCCCTGAAAAAATGACTCAAATCCTGAATCCGCAGGCACAAAATTGAGAAAAAGGGGCCCTAATAGTTGGCTTACAGTGCTATGTCTATGGCTATAGCCTCCCAGTCGCTGGCATGAAGTGTTATGCCTGCACCTATGGATCAAAGAGGCTGAAAGGTCAGTGTGACCGAGGGGAAAGAGGCATGGAAGGTTATGTTAGCTCCTCGGGGAGTCATGGATGATGTACAAGGTTTGTTTGTTTTGTTTCCAATGGTTCCGCTTCCTTAAGGTCACCTAGGAGGTTGAATCTTGTATTAGTATCCTCTCGTCACATGTTTACCCCAGTTGGTCAATTACTTGGGTAGATGTGGGAAGAGGGTGTTACAGAGTGTTATCATAGACAGGTTGTGCTCTCCTTGGGCGATGGGTGTTGTTCATGCATTCATGTTGGTTCCCCGTGTGTTAATCATCCTTTTGGTTTATATGATTGTTGCATATGCATGATGTCGGTCACGGTTGTAGTGATGTCACCATGTGAAATAGGATGTTTTTATGGTGAAGAGTGTCATCATGAGTGTATCATTGGTTATGCATTGTGATCTGTTTGTCATGCATATGTCAGTTGTATATGTATTCCTAATGCTTATGTTATATGTGCTTGTCGTTTATGCATGGTGTTGGTCATAGTTGCAATGGTGTCGCCATGTGAAATTTGATGGTGATTGGATGTGGTCACCATGAGTGGATTTAGGCTGTATATGCATTTGTTATGCACGTTAGTGTCGATATGTTTTTATGCACGTATTGGCATGGTTATGGTCTTTTTCCATGAGGTCATTGTATGCATTTTAGGTCATCATGGTGCTTTTGGTATGTTATGATGCTGATATGTTGGTTGAGATAGAGAGGGAGATGCAGATCATCGAAGTGAAATTGCAACACTTGACTTCCAAGTAAGAGAATATCATCACCTAGGTTGCATGTTTGGCATGTAGGTATGTGGTTAATGGTTACTATAAGAATTATGGTTACTTATATACATTTTTTTCATTTCATTTTTGTTGTGGTTAAATGCATGGTAGATGCTAGTGAATCAATGTGGTCATGTGGACATGTATCATATAGTCATGAATGATAGTAACTTGTGGTTGTGTGCATTTTCATTGTTGTTTTATGCTTGATAACTTGATAATTAGGTTATATGTTGTTTATGATCATGTCATATGTTAACTTGTTGTTGTTATATATTAGTTAACGATTAGGGTTATTGAATTAAGATCTTGAATTTATATGTATCATGCTAATTTGGATTGGTCTATGCAGATAGTTAGTGTTATGAAATTTAGGTATGAGTCAACTTATTTGTGATATTATGTCATACTAATCTAGGTTGATTGTGAATATGTGATTTTTATGCATGAATGACATTTTTTTATGAGTCTATGACGTGAAAATGTTAGCTAGTTACTATTATGGATATCATGACCTTATTTAGGTTGATTTGATGTGTTGTAAAGTTATATTGTGCTAATCTAGATTGATTTTGTAGACAAGATAGCCTCCCCTGAGATACATTGACGTATGAGTTTTCTTATGTCATCTACTTGGTGTTTGAATGTTTGATTATTCCATTTATTTGGTGTTCAACTGTTTTGTGTCTATTATGTCATTTATTTGTTGTTTGAATTTCTGATTACTTGCATTACATGAGTATGTGCTTATAAGATTGCACGAAGAAATGATCTTGGTTTGAGATGGTTGTACTAATATGTATGGGTTGAGATAGTTGATATGTATTTGAGTGTAAATAGGTGATAGTTTTAATATTATGATTTTGACTATTAGTTGAATATGACATGGTTGTTAGCCTTGGTAAAATTTTATTTCAAATTTATAGATATGCTTTCCTGATATTTGGTACATACATCTAACATGCATGTTCAGTAACAAGTCAGTTTGTCTGGCACAACATTTTAAGATAAAAAGTATATTGGTATATTTATTTATATGCCAACAGTTAAGTGGTTATGGCAGTATGATACAGGGGATTGCATGGAAAGAGACTACCATGCAATCTTTAAGAAGGATCGGGTTGAGCTTTCCCATGGGAGCTTTGGGAACCATGGGGTTGAGTCATAGTGGTTGTTTCTAGTCTTTTGCTTTTGGTCTTGTGATTTTTTTCACTTGATTTGCAGTCTTGATTGCGTCTAGTGCATGACCATGCCACTTTATTTGTGATGGCATATTGTTATTGGTTTTCATGGTTTTCTTCTTGTTGTTTCTTGTTCTTTCCTTTTGTGCGAGAGTCTGGGAATTGGTTTGGAAAGAGGAAAGTTGATGGAGTTCAGGGAGAGCTTTGTGGTACCTAATAGGTAATGAAAGAATCGGATGAAGCTCAGTGCATGAGTAAGCGCAGCGAAAGGTAAGAATATAACAGTCTGTTGGACTGGTTTGGTCCATTGTAGTACATGGACAGTGGCAGTACAGAGATGAGAAAGGTAACCATAAGGGTAAAATGAATGAAATTGAGGCGTCAGATGCCTTGGCTATGTTGGGAATTTTTGTTCTCAATGTTGTGCATGGTGTGAAAATATAAAGGAAGTTCTCTTAACCTATACTTTACAATTTCTGGTAATTATTTTATGATCATGATTATGCTAATGACTATATAGGTATATATTCATGTATGTATGTCGCTATCTGACAAGATCATGATTGATTTATGTGGATTTTTGTATATGTATACATGTATGTATGTATGTATGTATGTTGTGTCTAATAAGGTCGTCAAGGATCATGGTTGTTTGATGTTAAATGTTTAAATGTATATATGTGCATATGTATTTTGTTTTCTAACAGGATGATTATTGTTTTATGCTAATGATTTTATATATATATATGTGTGTGTGTGTGTGTGTGTGTGTGTGTGTGTATGTATCTATGTATCTATGTCACTGCATGATAGGGTTTTCAAGGATCATTCTTGCGAAGGAATGATTTCTTATGCAGGTGAATGGCATGAAGAGATTCTTGGTCTTATGGTGAATCAAGTGGGAAGAGTAACTCTAATAGATCTATGAGCTCAGTATCATGTGGACATGAATTGGTATTATATGATTTTACAATGCCTATGTTTATGTTATGGACATGTAATGTTTAGGGGTACATCAGCGAAGTGAAAGTATTGTCATATGTGGCATGCTAGGATAATCATGGATATCGGAAAGATACCAGATTCAAGGCTTCTTGTGGGGTCAATGTGTGGTATATGGATGTGCAGTACTATTGTTGTGTATATGTTGTGCAAGATTGTCTATTTAGTGATTGTACCTATGGTGATGTGTACCTATAACATATATAGTATTGTATATGTATGATGTTGTATGCATGTTTAAATATGGTGTTGTGTGTATATTGCATATGGAGTGCTAGGTATCGATGGTGGATGTACATTTTGGATATGTGATGTTGTGTACCTACCGTATTGTGTGCATGTTGGATATGTGTTTGTATGTATTGTGCTATGTACATGTTGTATATGCAGTTCTATGTAAATATGGTGTTGTGTGCATGTTATACACATGGTGCTATGTACATATGGTGTTTTATTCCTGCTTATTGTTGTGGTGATGTGTGCATGTGGTGTTGTGTACATGTTGTACATGTGGTGTTGTGTGCAAGTGGTTTCGTGTACATGTCATGCATGTGGCACTGTGTACATGTGGTGTCGTGTACATGTTGTGCATGTGGTGTTGTGTACAAGTGGTATTGTGTACCCATTGTATAGGTAGTGTGGTATACATTTGGCATTGTGTAGGGGCACTATGTACATGTGATTCTGTGCACACGTTGCATAGGTAGTTTTGTGTATATATGGTACTATGTACATGTTGTGCATATGGTACTAGTAAACATGTGGTATTGTGTGCATTTCATACACATTTTTTTGTGGGCATGCGGTACTATGTATGTGCATGTTGTAGTCATGGTATTCGGTGACATGTGTATTCGTTGTGTTTTAAATGTATATGTATTTTTTATATGATGATGTAGGTGTATGTGTTGTATGTCAGTATAGGCATATGTATTGTGTTGTATTATACACCGAGTGTATGTGTATGTGTCGTATGCTGGTGTGGGTGCATGTATTGTATGGTGTTGTACGTTGTGTGTCAATCTATGTGTTGTGATGTGCACTGCATGTATGTGGATGTGATTGAAGGGAAGAAAATGCATTGGGTGTTTGTCTGGTGTGGAAATTGATCTAGTGTGCGAACAAAAAAACCATTTAAAGGTTAAGTATCAACATTTGAATTCAATTTTATTATGCATGTGATATATGATTATGACTTATGATGGTTACATGTTATTTATGATTATGGATTATGGTGATTGCATGTGATTCATGATTTTGACCTAGGATGGCAGTTTTTTGAGCTAACCTGATGTGAAATGTTTATAAATGATGATTTTGTCGAAGATGCTAGTTTGACTTGTTGTGGCAGGGAGCGAATAGAATTGAAAGTGTACCTCGTTGACGGGCCACCAATGAGATATGATTTGAGTTTATTTCATTTTATTTTGAATCTAATGGAAATTATGTGCTTGGTATAGGAAATAGTGTAATGCCTGGTTGGGTGGTTAAAACCGACTACAAGAACTAGAAAAGCCAATAAAAGGAATTCGAACATGAAAAAGTATGCTGGTAAAACACTTCAAGAGCATTACCATTGTGTGATACTAGTACCCAATAGTGTTTGTTGATTTCTAAGAGAATTCTATGACCGGAATGATGGTTGAGGTAGGTATATGCCTTGGTTTGTATATCTTATGATGTGAGGAAGCCTTGCCAAGGGATGGATTTCCCGGAATAGGGGATGCCGGGGAAATTGGAAGGTGAGTTACTAAATGAAAGGGGATTATCATATTTCCTGAGGGACTATGTAGCAAAGAATGGACATTAGGGATGGATTTTTTTTGGTAATTAGCATTGCCAGGTGGAAACATATGCAGATTGAGAGTGTTCCCTAGAACAATGAGTCGATAACTGTTCACTGAGAGGACAAGTGACATAGGATTGTAGCGCTGGACATTGGATGTAGTCTTTGAATTTGGCAGTGGATTATGGACCTCCTGGGAAGGAATTAAATAATGGTACTACTTTGAGGGTGGAGGTGTGAGTGTTTATATCCCCTTGTTGCTGATACAATGATCATATCCTTTTATTTGTTGGTTGAGAAAATGTGAATATGTGTATATTATTGAAAATAATGTAACAAGTTGTATTACAAAGCTCTAGTACATGGTATGATTATCATGTTTTCAGCAGGTTGTTCATTGTAAATACTACAATGAGCTAGATAAAGCTCCATAGGTAGTATGCTTTTTCTTTTCAGTGGTTTGCTAGTTTGTAGGTGTCATTGAACACCGAGGACAATGTTCCCCCAAGAGGGAGGGTTTTGTAATAGTCATGATGAAAATTACATGTAATAAAAGTTAAAAATAATAACCATGGTTGATGGGGCACATATTCCAAGCTAAATGTTGGGAAAAACATCCTAGCGAGTGTTCATTCAATTTATTATGGCTAAGGAAAAGGCAAAGACAAAGGCTTTGTAAAGGAAAAATGGCATATTTGGTACATTTATTTATGAAAATAATGGAAATTTGGAGAAAAGGGAGATGGAAGGTCATAGGTTGCATGTGAGGAGGTAGATGAAGGAAAATAATGGAAAATGAAGAAAATAGAGGCCTCATTAATAAAAAGGCTTATGAGGATTAGCTAGTAAGTTTTTCTAAGTGCATTTTTTGAGCTCTCTCATTATTCTCTCTCTCTCTCTCTCATACTCTTGGATACAGAGTTTTCTTGGAGCAGTCTTGGAGAGTGTGGATACTTGGTGATTTGAATAAAGAAGGAAAAGGAAGAGCGGGAAAGCACTAGTGGACATCAGGATCAACAATTATAGCAGGATTTGATTGCAGGTACCTGTTGGGAAAAATACTGAGAGGGGGGGTGAATCAGTATTTAGGGCATACTCAAAAATTTTTACTTTTTCTTTCTCTAAAGCCCATACGCTAATTTATTGAGCCCAACTCACATATACACATGGGTATCCTTCATACAACTCGCGTATACAAAGAGATCTTATTATGCATTTATTTCTTTACTTAGATCTTTGCAACATTCATTCATCTGATGTTTAGTTAAAAGTAAGCATGTGCAGTAATAACAGAATAAACCATCACACATAAGCATCACACATGAACATCAGGATTTAAGGTGGAAACCCAAGTCGGGAGAAAACCACCACTGCTGTCGTCTCAGTCTTCAATATTTATTATATATAGAAAACATGTTACAACCATGTACTGGCACAGAGGCTACAACCTTCTCTCGTTTACCAACCTCTCCTAGAAGGGAGCTACAAACCCCTGCTCTCGTTTACAAGCCTCTCCTGGAAGGGAGCTACAACCCCCTGACTGAAGGCTACAACCCTCAGCACCACCATGGACCACGTTTCATCAATTTTCACACTGGGTCCAATAGCTTCCACAGAACACAACTTGGTGCATCACTTTTCATCATATTTTCAGACTGGACCCACTCCACACATTTAAGTTCAACATTCATCAAACTGAAACTTATAACCCCATTAATTCATTCATTGAATCATCAACTAATCAACCAACAACTTGATCTTCAATAACATAATTAGCAGCAAATTCATCATTCAAACAACCTAGTTATGTATGAATACATCATTGACAGATAGCAGTAAAACAGCAGAACAGATCAGATATTTCATACCACATACTTCAGTAAAACCCTAGATTCCATACGCGCTTTCACTTCACCGAACTTGCGTATGTACACGCTTTCATGTAGACCAACCCGCGTATACTTCAGTGCATTCTTCAGAAAACCCTTTCTTCCCATACGCTCTTTTCCTTAAGCGGGCCCGCATATACACGCGCTTTTACTGAAGCGAACCTACGTATACATCTGTAACTTTTTAGGACTGTGTAGCTTCTTCAGATCAGATAAACAACTCATATTTCATCCTTCACTTCAGAAAGTATTTTGCCTCATCTCAGATCTAAACATTCCGTGAACAGATCTAAGAAATACATATACATTTAAGATCTAGAGATTCATCTTCATCATTTTTTTCATAGGTGCATCATAGATTCAGATCTATCAATCAGAAACAGAGTTCATCCATGTAGATATTCCTTAAAGAGATTTATTCATTCATAACCCTTACTCATGCATCCTTGCACAATGATTTTATTCTCCTTATATAGATTTAGCCTTTGTCAATACCATGAGCCAAAACCAGACTACTTCCGATGGTATTCCTGGATGGGATCAAATAGACAAACCAGCGCTCAATACAATGGGTCAATACCATGGTAATAACCCCTGGTTTTACAAATTTTGAGCGCAATTAGGCATACGCGACTTAGCACGTACTTTTCCGCGTACATACGCTACTTTGCCTAAACAAACCCGCGTATGCTTTGTGTCACACACTTTTCATCATTGTTCTGGCCCTTACTGATATTTCTTTCTCTGGTACTTTTGAGCTACTTGTAGAACAACAGATTTACATCATTAATAAACTCATCAAGCATCAAGAACAACTTCATTAAGTAGGTTTCCATCATCTTCATCAAGTGGGTTGCCATCAAGGACAATGTTGAAAATGCAGCAAGATGATGGAGCTTAGTGAAATGAAGTCGCCTTCACTAAGTGGGCCCGCAGGAAAATTCTGGCGCAAATTCTATTTTTAGACTATGTCTATTTTTAGACATATGGAGCATGGTTCGGGGATTCCAGTTTGAGATTCTTGGAGCATTGGTCATGTTGGTAAAAATATATGGGACTCTATTTTTGTGACCTATAGGTTGAAGAGGTCGAAGTCTATTTTTAGACTGCCTCTCCTAAAAATAGGGAAGTCAAATATTATTTACCCTTAATAATATTTGGACTATAAACTTCAATTTACTCTCTTGGAGCACTTCAGTTCGAGCCTTGGAAGTGGCTCATGCATCTGACAGAGGAATTACACTATTCCCAAGGGTTTGATGGCATCATGCATGGTTGACTTCAGTTAGGACTTCAGTGGCAGAAGTTTGGTGGAGTTAATGAGACAGATAGTGGAGTTGTGTTCTGTTCATTTTAGTTAAACTAGTTGAGATTAGTTTAACTAGCTAATCAATTAGTTATGAGTGGAGTGAATTAAATATTATTTAATTCATTAATTAGTAACTCATTATTCAACTCAAGAACACATCAGTTCACTATAGTGCATGATCAGTTCAGTGGAGACCAGTGAAAGAGGTAGATGAAAGGGTGGAGTTAGCTATCAGTGGCGACATCAGTTGTGCATGAGATTTGCACCACACTTGGAGGAATTGCCCATGATGATTGTGTTGACAAGCAAAGGATATTCGAACCTTGGATCTCTATATAGACAGGCCTAGATTTCGCAATAGAGGCAAGGCAATTGGCGGTGAGTTTTGAACCAGTAACATGTTCAAAACTGAGCTAGATTGTGGGTAACTGTATGAGAAAGTACTTAGTACTTGTGAGGAGTATTGTACTGAGTTTGTTACTTGATTTCTCCATTATAATATACACAATAGCTACGGGGTTTTCATCTATAAGCTTTCCCCATACATACTGTGTTAATGTGTATGATGATTTGATGTGTTATCGCTTGATTTATTTTCCGCATGTTTGATGATTTGAGTGGAAGAGATTATGTGTTGCATATAAATTCAAATTGTATGTGATCAAGATAGTCTCGGTGGATAATTAATCATTATTCAGAAAATTTCTACATGGTATCAGAGGTATTGAAGCAGAGATTTATCATCACAGTGATTACAAACTTATTTCGGTAGACAGAGTCTGCATGCGGGCCAGGTAGCCTTCGGATTCATCTTTCTTCGGAAAGTGAAAGGTATGGTAAATGCCCCTTGCAGTCAATCTCTATGCTAGAAATAATTTGTTCTCACAGATCTAGAGCGGTTGAGCTTTGAGGTGGAATTCAAAATTTTGTAGCAGTTTTGTTTTCTTGGTGCTAGTGTTGAAAATGTCTTTCAACGGTTTGCGACTCGAATATGCTCTTGAAGGCAGTTCAAATTATGTTGCATGGAAGGATCGCATGGAAGCAGTATTAGAAGATAATGGTCTGAAGGAGTTCGTAGATACGGATGTCCAAAAGCTCACTGATCCTGCTGAAGTCGATGCATAGCAAAAGAAGATGGAAAAGTGTCGAAGGATCCTGTTGGAGGGCATCAAGGATCATATTGTATCCAGCCTGCATGGAAAGGCTACTCCATATTTAATGTGGAAAGCTTTGATGGATCTATTCCAGAGTAAGAGCGACCAAAGGAAGCTGGCGCTCAAAGATAAGCTCAGGAACATCAAGATGGAGAAGGGCGACAGTATCGCCAAATACCTCACAAAGTTCACTCAATGCAGAGATGAGTTGGGAAGTGTGGGGGTGACTGTCGAAGATGAGGACATGGTCTACCTAACTCTCCTTGGTCTTCCGAAGGCTTGGCACTCATATCAAGATAGTGTCAATGGTCGGGAGAAGTTGCCGGGATGGGAGCGCCTTTGGGCGGATCTCATGCAGGAGGAGATAAGGAGGACTACTCGAGATGGATCTTCATCAAAGGGAGCTGATGAAGAAAAATGTGCTTTGGTTGCCAAAGCAAAGAAGGGGAAGGGTAAGAAAACCTCTCATTCTGGTGCAAAGGGCAAGAAGCAGGATATGGCGAAAGTGAAGTGTTTTCACTGCCATGATCATGGACATTATGCTACCAATTGTCCAAAGAAGAAGAAGAACAAGCAAGCGGGAAGATCTGCAGATGGAGAAGCTTTGGCTTCACGGTTCGAGCTTGACTTTTCACTGATTGCATGCTTGGTTTCAAGTGTGATGGGATCGGTGTGGTTCTTGGACAGCGGTGCGTCATTTCATATGACGGGAGATCGGGAGTTGTTCTCAGATCTGGAGGACAAAGATTTGGGTGTGCACATAGAGATGGGCGATGATGGTAGATACAGTGCGACTGGTATCGGTACCATATCCTTTCAGAGGGAGTCTGGTAAACCCTTTGTATTGAAGGATGTCATGCATGTACATGGATTGAAGAAGAACTTGATCTCTGTGGCGATGTTGGAGGATAAGGGGTATGATGTGGTCTTCAGCGAAGGAAAAGCCTTCCTGCACAGTAAGACTACTGGAGAGACCCGGAAGATAGGGGTTTGGACCAAGAACCTTTATCAGTTGTAGGTAGATGGCTGCGCAGCTATGGCATGCAAGGCAGGAGAAGTGGTGAGCCGGGATGATGAGGGCGAACTGTGGCATAGGAGATTGGGCCACCTTCACCATGGAGTTTTGAAGATTCTGCAGCAGATTTCTACTGGGCTTCCTAAGGGCACTCTTGCACAGTCAGATCAGTGCAAGGGGTGTACTTTAGGGAAGTATGTGAAAGCCACCTTTCACGAGAAGGATAGTCGTGCCACAATGATCCTTGAGAGAGTTCACACAGACGTGTGTGGTCCTTTCTCATTTGCTTCGACAGCAAAGCACAAGTATTATGTGATCTTTGTTGATGATTTCCCTTGAAAGTGGTGGATCTTCTTCATGCAGAAGAAGAGCAATACATTCGTGAAGTTCTGTGAGTTTAAAGCACTGGTCGAGAAGGAGTCGGGAAAGAAGGTGATTTCTCTAAAGAGTGATAACGGTGGTGAATTCATCTCGGCTGAATTCAAGGAGTTCTGCAGTGCAAAAGGGATTCAGAGAGAGCTCATCGCACCCCATAACCCACAGCAGAACGGGGTGGCTGAGCGGAAGAACATAACGATCGTGGGTGCTGCACAGGCGATGTTGCATGATCAGGGCCTACCCCTTCACTTGTGGGCTGAGGCATGCAATACAATAGTATATGTGCAGAACCGTTGTCCTCACAAGGTTCTTGGCATGAGTACACCAGAGGAGGCTTATTCTGGCAAGAGGCCTGATATTTCCCATTTGCGGATGTTTGGTTCTCTTGTCTACATGCATGTGATGAAGGATACGAGAAGGAAGCTGGATCCAACTGCTGAGGTTGGAATATTTGTGGGGTACATTGATACACCTCACAACTATCAGGTGTATTTGTCAGACAGTCGAAAGACTGTTGTGCGACGGAATATAAAATTTCAGGAGGAGAAAGCCATGCAGTGTTCGCTTGAGAGGGAGCTACACTTGCATGCAGATGAGGAGCTGTTAGTTCCTAAGGAGGAGCTTCCTGATGTGGATCAGCCACAAGAGGAGGTTCAGGAGGTGGAAGAAACCACCCATGCAGCGCCAACCATCAGAGGGCGCATGCACACTACAAAATCTGAGCGACTGGCTTGGGATGCAGAGAAGGTTGTAGGACCACCTACAGCACAGCACATATAGAGGCAGTCACCGGATCAGTACACTGGATACATGGCTCTTGTGAATCAATGTGTTGTGACGGAGCCATCCTCTTTTAAGGAAGCTATGGAGGAACCCGCATGGGTTGATGCCATGATCAAAGAATATGATTCGATCGTCAGGAACAGTGCATGGGAGATTGTCCCAAGACCAGTGGGGAAATCAGTGGTGGGTTCGCGATGGATCTACAAAGTAAAGTAGGTGGCTGACGGGAGTGTTGAGAAGTACAAGGTGAGATTTGTCGCTCGTGGCTTTTCACAGATCGAGGGGATCGATTATGAGGAGACTTTTGCACCTGTCGCAAGGTACTCTTCCATACGGACGATCCTTGCTCTCTCAGCGCAGATGGGGTGGCACATTCATCAGATGGATGTGAAGATTGTGTTCCTCAATGGAGTTATTGAGGAAGAGGTGTACATAGAGCAGCTTGAAGGTTTTGAGATCTTCAGCAGTGAGTCGCATGTGTGCCGACTCAAGAGAGCACTGTACGGGCTGAAGCAAGCACCTCGTGCTTGGTACACTCGGATAGACGGCTACTTCACCGGGCTTGGATTCTCCAAGAGTGAGGCGGATCCAAACCTGTACCAGATTGTGGTGGAGGGGAAGCTGTTGATCATCGTACTGTATGTAGATGATCTGATTTTGACTGGCGATGAGCAGTTGATACTTTCATGCAAGGAGGATCATGCATGAGAGTTTGATATGAAGGACTTGGGCATCCTTCATTATTTCCTGGGATTGGAGATTTGGCAGCGCAGCGGAGGACTGTTTGTTTCTTAGGGCAAGTATGCTCGGGAGATTCTGGAGAGGTTCAACATGCAAGGCTGCAAGCCTGTTGACACTCCTCTTCCTGGTGGTTGGAGGAAGGAGGATGCTACTTGAGCGGAGGTAGTGGATGCCACTGTCTATCGACAGTTGGTGGGGTCGCTTATGTATCTGGTCAATACACGACCCGATATATGCTATGCAGTTAACCGGCTTTCGCAAGCTATGGTTAAGCCTACCAAGCTCTTTTGGAAGGCAGGCAAGCATGTATTGCGCTATATCAGAGGCACATCGGGATATGGTCTATGGTACAGACAGGAGGATGGAGCGAAGCTTTCTGGCTTCACTGATGCAGATTGGGCAGGGAGTCCAACAGACCGGAAGAGCACTTCTGGAGGAGTTTTCAGCATTGGGTCGACATCAGTTTCCTGGTACAGCAGGAAGCAGAGATCCGTGGCACTCAGTTCAGCAGAGGCCGAGTACATGGCAGCAAGCTTGGCTGCATGTGAGGCTATTTGGATGAGGAAGCTCCTCGCAGGTTTGTTCAGGTTGCATTTGGAGCCTACAGTGATCTACTGTGATAACCAGAGCTGCATCAAGCTCTCGGCTAATCCAGTTTTTCATGATAGGTCCAAACATATCGACATCAGGTACCATCACATCAGAGATTGTGTTCAGCGGAGGATCATGATGCTTTCATATGTTCCCACGGAGGATCGGGATGCCGACATCCTGACGAAGGCGCTCACCAGGAGCAAGTTCGAATTCCACAGAGGCAGGATAGGGGTTGCAGATAATCCATATCTTGCTGAGAGGGAGTGTTGAAAATGCAGCAAGATGATGGAGCTTAGTGAAATGAAGTCTCCTTCACTAAGTGGGCCCGCAGGAAAATTCTGGCGCAAATTCTATTTTTAGACTGCCTCTCCTAAAAATAGGGAAGTCAAATATTATTTACCCTTAATAATATTTGGACTCTAAACAGCAGTTTAATCTCTTGGAGCACTTCAGTTCAAGCTACAGAAGTGGCTCATGCATCTGACAGAGGAATTACGCTATTCCCAAGGGTTTGATGGCATCATGCATGGTTGAATTCAGTTAGGACTTCAGTGGCAGAAGTTTGGTGGAGTTAATGAGACAGCTAGTGGAGTTGTGTTCTGTTTATTTTAGTTGAACTGGTTGAGATTGGTTTAACTAGCTAATCAATTAGTTATGAGTGGAGTGAATTAAATATTATTTAATTCATTAATTAGTAACTCATTATTCAACTCAAGAACACATCAGTTCACTACAGTGCATGGACAGTTCAGTGGAGACTAGTGAAAGAGGTAGATGAAAGGGTTGAGTTAGCTATCAGTGGCGACATCAGTTGTGCATGAGATTTGCACCACACTTGGAGGAATTTCCCATGATGATTGCGCTGTCAAGCCAAGGGGATTCGAACCTTGGATCTCTATATAGACAGGCCTGGATTGTGCAATAGAGGCAAGGCAATTGGCGGTGAGTTTTGAACCAGTAACCTATTCAAAACTGAGCTAGATTGTGGGTAACTATATGAGAAAGTACTAAGTACTTGTGAGGAGTATTGTACCGAGTTTGTTACTTGATTTCTCCATTATAATATAAAAAATAGCTGCGGGGTTTTTAGCTATAAGCTTTCCCCATACATACTCTGTTAATGTGTATGATGATTTGATGTGCTATCGCTTGATTTATTTTCCGCATGTTTGATGATCTGAGTGGAAGAGATTATGTGTTGCATATAAATTCGAATTGTATGTGATCAAGATAGTCTCGGTGGATAATTAATCATTATTCAGCAAATTTCTATAGACAACACTCTGCATCATATTGCCAACAGTCTCCCCCTTTGGACTTGATGGCAACCACAATGGTGTTTGATCACGATGAATAGATAGATACATTAAGCATAATGATATTCTTCCCCTATTCAAACACCATGTCATTCTCCCCCTTTGACATCAAGAGCAAAGGGCGGATCAAAAACCAACAAAAGGTTTTTCTCCTCATGTAGAAAGAAGAGCGTTGTAGATCTGATGTGCACTGAAGTTACCATGCTCCCCCTGAGTTCATGTTGAATGTTCAAACATATTTTTCAATGAAGTACATGACTCTATGACCTTTCCTATCACCAAGGACTCATACTTACATCAATGATCCAACCAAGTGGATTTACATATGTGACACAAGTACCCAACCAAGTGGGTTTACACATTTTTGACTCAGCTGCCCAACCAAGTGGGTTTATAAATTTGAACAAGTCCTTAGATGAATGAATATTACAAATTTACATCATAGGTCTCAACGTGACCTTTTTCATCAAATTACAAATATGACCTTTTGTAACAAATACCAAAAAGACCTCAAGAGAGAGATCATGTTTCAAAATCATCATAATGCCAACAATGCATTATGCTCAGCAAGGCTAATGCTCCCCCTGAAACTGTGCATCCACGCATCCTTTCCATATGACCAAGGCTCCTCCTTAGCTTGTGAAACCTGAATACTTTCAACAGCAAGTCATCAGCAACAATCTCTGCATGATCTGTCCATATCTCTGAATCATAAGACTTCCATCTCATCCGTGTGTGAAAGCAAGGAATACTCTTCAGCAAAAAGCAAACAGGGCTCATCCATAAACTCATCACAATAAATCATGTATCATGTCATCATCATTTAGAATTGAAACATAAGCAGATATAATGTCAATAATGCAATCATTAATAGTCATACTGATGCTCCCCCTAAACCTGTGTTCCTGATCTTCAGCTGTCATACTAATTTTCTTATCAGAATGCATACGCGGATGTCTCCACTGTAACTCGCATGTATATGCGACTTTAATTTATTAAACCCGCGTATGGAAAGTGAAATACTGAAAATTTCACATTCCTTCTTCTCCCCCTCAATTTGTACCACCTGTACCTGTCTTCTTCACAACAGATGCACTGTCAGAAATAAACATAACCAGAATTACCAAATCAATCATGAGAATCATCATACATTGCTCCCCCTGTGATGATACATTACTAATCTCTATGATGTATCTCACATCATTCCTGCAGTCATTATGAGAAGTAAGCTTTAGAAGCGGATGACTGTCGTAGGGTCAATATTCCTTACGTTTCTGACTGGTCCTCCTTCTTTTTCCAGCTTTGCTTAAACTTTCTTATCGTGTGCTGGAAATTGTCCAATTTCTCAGATTTGTTCATCCTGCATTCTTTTTCCACATGTCCATACTTGTTACAAGCATAACATCTTATGTGACCAGAAAAATAAGCATAAGGATCATACTGTGTTCTTCTATTCCTTCTTCTATTGCAATCAGCTGCTTTATGACCAAACTTGCTGCATGAAAAACAATATCCCTTAAAGAAACCAGAGTACCTTTCTGTATAGAATCTGTTTGTTTGTGACTGAAACAATCTGCTTCTACAATTTGCTGCAACATGCCCATAATTATGACATTTAAAGCATTCAACATTATTGAATGATTTCCTTTGAGTGTTCATGATTTTCGGTTGACTTATTGTTTCTTTCAACTCTTCAGGTTTTTCATTGACATCCTTTGAGTCTTTAGCACTTCCTTGTGAACTAGATTCTCCTTTAACAATTTCATGAAAACCAAGACCAAGTTTAATAGCAGGAGATATTTGATTACTAAGAATATTGTCTAGAATCTTAGTACTATCTTGAAACCTCAAGAGTTTATCCTTTTCTTCTAATTTACCTTTGAGAATGTTTACCTCAACCTCCAATTTTTGGCATTGCTTCTTCATGCTTTCTTCGACCTTTTTTCCTTCTTCTACTTGATCATTTAATTTTAAAATTTCTTCCTTCAACCAATTTTCCTGTTCTTCACATGTTTGTAATAGCTCTTCATTATTCTTATTTGATTTTTCCAGATCTTCTTTGAGAGAGATGATTTCTGCTTCAAGTCCTTCCTTTTCAAATGATAGGGGTTCATTCTTTTTATTTGATTTTTCCAGATTTTCTTTGAGAGAGATGATTTCTGCTTTAAGTCTTTCACTTTGATTGGTTGCATAAATATACAACTTTTGATACTTGTCTATCTGTCCATTCAGTATTTCTTTCTGTTCATTCATTCTAGAGATCATATCTTTGTAGATATATTCTCTCTTATGAAATTGATTCCAATCATTGCTTTCATCATTGATCTTGAGATTTGCTTCTAGACTTATACTGTTACTTTCACTATCTTCACCATTGCATGCACAAGAAGTTGAATCACAAGAACAACAATCAATACCTGTTTCATTTTCTGCTGCACATGTTTTCTGAGGTATCTCCTTTCCTTGAGTAGCCTTCTTCTTTTGCTTCTTTGCCATGAGTACTTGTAGATCTTGGTCAGAATCATTCTCTTCATTTGTATAATAACTATTTCTCTTTTCAAATTGTTTCCCTTTACCATGATTTTCTTCATAAGGACATTTAGCAGCATAATGACCAACTCTTCCACAAGCAAAAAACTTGAAGGGAAGCTTACCTTTGAATCTTCCAGTTCCTAGTTGGAGTCTTCTCACAAAATTTGCTTCTTCTTTTTCTGATATATAATTTGATTCCTTGACATCTTCCTTTTCTTTTCCTTTTTCACACACCTTAAAAGCAGCTTCTTTGATTTGAGAGGGACCTCCTTGTCTCATTTCATAAGCAGTCAGAATACCATGTAGTTGAACAATAGTAAGAGTTTGCAGATCTTGCCTTTCTTCAATAGCTGACACTTTTGACTCAAATTTTGAAGTTAAAGATCTTAAGAATTTTTCCAACAAAGTAGTATCGGTTATGGTTTCACCCAAACTTCTCATACGATTAAAAATATGATCTAGATGTAAAGAGAAACTGGAAATAATCTCATCACTATGCATCCTTAAATTTTCATATTCAATTCTGAGAGTTTGGAGTTTTTCACTTTTTACCTTTGTATCTCCTTCATAGCTCAGAATGATTTTGTCCCATATTTCTTTTGCTGAATTTAGTTGCATCACTTTAGCAAATTCTAGTTCAGACAGGCTTCCTAATAAGACATTGATGGCTTTGGCATTGATTTCATATTTCTTCATTTCTGCTGCATCAGTAGGAATACTTGCCGGATACTGATAACCTCCTTCCACGATTGCCCATACTTCTGCACCAAGACTTTGCAGATATGCTTTTGTTCGTATCTTCCAGAATAACAGATTATTTCCATTGAATAGAGGTGGCCTTATAGACATTACCCCTTCATGACATCCCATTGTGACGGATCTCCTTCAAGCGATCAATCTTCTGCAGAAGGACCAGCTCCGATACCAATTGTTGGGAAAAATACTGAGAGGGGGGGTGAATCAGTATTTAGGGCATACTAAATTTTTTTTACTTTTTCTTTCTCTAAAACCCATATGCTACTTTATTGAGCCCAACTCGCGTATACGTGTAGGTATCCTTCATACAACTCGCGTATACACAGAGATCTTATTATGAATTTATTTCTTTACTTAGATCTTTGCAACATTCATTCATCTGATATTTAGTTAACAGTAAGCATGTGCAGTAATAACAGAATAAACCATCACACATAAGCATCACACATGAACACCAGGATTTAAGGTGGAAACCTAAGTCGGGGGAAAACCACCGCTGCCATTGTCTCAGTCTTCAATATTTATTATATATAGAAAACATGTTACAACCATGTACTGGCGCAGACTCATACCAGCACGTAGGCACCCACCTGCAGAAGGCTACAACCTTCTCTCATTTACTAGCCTCTCCTGGAAGGGAGATACAACCCCCTGCTCTTGTTTACCAGCCTCTCTTGGAAGGGAGCTACAATCCCCTGACTGAAGGCTACAACCCTCAGCACCACCATGGACCACGTTTCATCAATTTTCACACTGGATCCAATAGCTTCCACAGAACACAACTTGCAGGCCACTTTTCATCATATTTTCAGACTGCACCCACTCCACACATTTAAGCTCAACATTCATCAAACTGAAACTTATAACCCCATTAATTCATTCATTGAATCACCAACCAATCAACCAACAACTTGATCTTCAATTAACATAATCAGCAGCACGTTCATCATTCAAACAACCCAGTTCTGTATGAATACATCATTGACAGATAGCAGTAAAACAGCAGAACATATCAGATATTTCATACCACATACTTCAGTAAAACCCTAGATTCCATACGCGCTTTCACTTCACCGAACCTGTGTATGTACACGCTTTCATGCAGACCAACCCGCGTATACTTCAGTGCATTCCTCAGAAAACCCTTTCTGCCCATACGCGCTTTTCCTTAAGCAGACCCGCGTATACACGCGGTTTTACTGAAGCGAACCTGCGTATACATCTATAACTTTTCAGGACTATGCAGCTTCTTCAGATCAGATAAAAAACTCAGATTTCATCCTTCACTTCAGAAAGTATTTCGCCTCATCTCAGATCTAAACATTCATGAACAGATCTAGGAAATACATATACATTTCAGATCTAGAGATTCATTTTCTTCATAGGTGCATCATAGATTTAGATCTATCAATCAGAAACAGAGTTCATCCATGCAGATATTCCTTAGAGAGATTTATTCATTCATAACCCTTACTCATGCACACTTGCACAATGATTTTCTTCTCCTTATATAGATTTAGCCTTTGTCAATACCATGAGCCAAAACCACACTACTTCCGATGGTATTCCTGGACGGGATCAAATAGACAAACCAGCACTCAATACAATGGGTCAATACCATGATAATAACCCTTGGTTTTACAAATTTTGAGCACAATTAGGCATACGTGACTTAGCACGTACTTTTCCGCGTACATACGCTACTTTGCCTAAACAAACCCGCGTATGCTTTGTGTCACACACTTTTCATCATTGTTCTGGCCCTTACTGATATTTCTTTCTCTGGTACTTTTGAGCTACTTGTAGAACATCAGATTTACATCATTAATAAACTCATCAAGCATCAAGAACAACTTCATTAAGTAGGTTTCCATCATCTTCATCAAGTGGGTTGCCATCAAGGACAACACTCTACATCATATTGCCAACAATACCGAGTTGCATGTATGTTTTCCTCATTAGTTTTGGCATGCATGGTGTATGCATGTTGTTTTTCCTAGCCTTGTCATTGCCTGGATAGCCATGGTGTTGTGGGTTTATTTCCATTGATTGTTTTTTGGTTGGTTCTCGTGATTCCTTTAGCCATGGGTTGAGTTTTTTTTTCTAGAAGTCTTGGTTGGAAAAACTCTTTGGAAGCCTGGTGGACAACTGTGGGTTGAGTTACTATTTCTAGAAGCCTTGGTTGGAAAAACACTATGGAAGCCCTAGGTGGGTTGAGTTACTAGTCCTGGAAGCCCTAGTTAGACAAATGCTCTGGAAGCCCTGTAACAGTTGGGGTTGAGTTACTAGTCTTGGAAGCCTTGGTTGGAAAAAACACACTGGAGCCCTAGAACAACTTAGATAGAGAACAATCATTGATGGTTGTGATGTCCGATCATGAGGTGGAATAATTTGTTGAGGGTCAAGGTGGTTTGGCCTATGGAATCCCTGGATTGATTGTTATTGACGTGTTTGATGAGATGCCACATTCATGTTTGGAATATGGCACGGGGTTGATTGGCTGAAGTGAGACTTTGCTTAACCAATCTATGGCTAGGTGGAATATGGAAGTCCCATCTCCGGTTTGTTTTTACATTCAGTAATGAAGAGCTCATTCCTTTGGTATTTGGTATGAAAATGTAATGGTTTCTTTGTGGATTATATTTTTTTTGTATCCATTGTATATCTGTGGTTATTATGTTGGATATAAGCATGTATCTGATTAGTGATGATGTATGGCTTTACCTATGTTTTTACTTGTAATTTAATGCATAGTGTATCTATGGTCAAATAGGTTGTATTGCACCTAATGATGTAAGGGAGCAATTATTATTAGTAATTCTCATATAAGTATGAGCCCCTAATAATGTTTAAATTTGTTGTTTACGCTTGTAGATTCAATATTTGTGACACGTTTGACAAAATTCCTGTCATGGATAGCAGGGGTCTATTTGAGTCCTTGATGATATGTTTGTTTCTACATCATTTTCATATTGTTATTTATCATATCTAAAATTTTCATCAAGTTTTGGGCAGTGACCTAGGCTCTGGGCCTGAAAAGTGGCTCAAATCCCGAATCCACATGCATAGAATTGAGAAATTGGGGCCCTAGCCACTGGCTTGCAGTGTTATGCCTGCGACTATAGCCTCCCAATGGACAGAATGCAGTGTTATGCCTACGAATATCGCTTAAAGAGGAAAAAAGGTCAATGTGACCCAGGGGAAAGTGGCCTGGAAGGTTGGGTTAGCTCTTGGGGGAGTCATGGATGATGTACAAGGTTTTTCTGTCATGTTTCTAATGGTTTCACTTCCTTAAGGTCAACTAGGAAGTTGAATCTCGTATTAGTATCCTATCATCACATGTTTCCCCAGTTGGTTGGTTACTTGGGTAGATGTGGGAAGAGGGTGTTATAGTTCCAATGCACCATCTCATGCTCTGGAACTTGACCCTCTTCCGATGCCATTTCCAAATTCTCCAAGCTTAAATAATTATGATGAATGCAACAATATTGAAGAGAAGATAATGCCCATATTCTAAAATTTGTTTTCTTAAATAGACAATATTCATGACGAACACCCTGTCTCCATTAATATTTGATCTCCATTGATCCACGATTCTATTGCAAAAATGATTTTCAGGAGGCACTATACCAACATTCCTTCCTTTTCATTTAAGAGTAACATAGAAATTCATTCATTCATATCTACAATATTAATGAACTTAGGTTAGTTCCAATAACTCCAAAGTTTGAGACCGTCCATGTGGCCATCCTCCTGGTCTTAAAGAACTTGGAATAATGCATTGGTTACAATGAGTAACCACACATTAACCTTGATTTATTGATGTCTAAAAATGGGCACTCCTTGGTTATCATGGTGAATCCTTTATGCATGTGATGTTGAGAAAAATTAGACCTTTTCTTCATGAGGCCATAGTTGTATTGGCCCTTTTATCTATGCTCGTTTGTGGTAGGTGTTATAGTAAATTTTGTTGCATATGGTAAATAAACCTGCAAAATAGATCCATTATCATTTGTGAGCATGTTGTCATCATCCTTAGACAAAGCCCTAAGCATGAACTTTCCTAGTGTCTGAGTTTCCAAGTCTGACTACTGCATTTAAGTGATTTTAAGGCCCAATGCACCCTGGCCCTTTAGGGACCTACGTTCAACAGCAGGTTGCTTCCCTATGCACCAATGCTAATCAGCAGTAGGTTGTCCCTTTTTGGGGGTGTGCTAATTCTAGAAATTCAAGAAAATTAAAAAGAGTCCCAAAGCTTCCTCTTCCAATATCTTCCAGGAGTTGTTTTAACCATTTACATTGGATAAGAAGTTTGAATCCTATTTGATCCTACCTTGGATATTTCACCTTTTATCCCTTAATCTCATCCTCCCATCTTAAGTGGATCTCAAGCCTATATTGGTAAATGGATAAGAATTCCTAAACTACTACACTCTCTTATAAATTTACTGCCATCCAAAACATTAGGGTTAGATTTTGGTGGTTGATCATTCCCTCATGCTACTGCCATGAATCTAAGAGAGAAATCATTTTCATGCATTAGGGTGACATTGAGGTGTGCTTTATGACAAGGAAAGACAAGTCAACTTGGGGATATATCTACAAGATCAACATTATATTTGGTTGTGAACTCTCTCCTATTTCTATTAATACAAAGAGTATAGTATTTTCCTGTATGTGTTATGTTATGTTTACATTCATATATTTCAATGCCTCGACGATTCATTGAATAGAGTAATTGGATTATGATACTTAGATGTTGTATATCCTTGGCTTATTTTGGTTGAATGTACAGGTTCTAATTATAGCAATCGGAGCTACGATTGGAGCTTACAATCAGGGAGGAAAGTAAAGCTTGTGAAGGATCCCAATTAAGCCTTTTTCTATATTTCAATTTCTATAAGGAAAACTTTATGTTCTTTACTTTCTGTTGTTGATCTAGACCAGTCTACTAGGTCTATGGGAGATAATTTTGTCCACAATCGTAAATCCAATATAACATATTGTGCAACCATATTTGGAATATTTTCTTGATCACTCGAAACATTGACTTGATCACTTGATGAATATTAGGGCCATATTTTTACGTTGTATACATTATACAATTCAACTCAATCCATACAAGTGTGTGTTTTGTGTTAGCTTTGGTCGACTTCTCATTTTTTTTTATTGAAACATGGAATTCGTATTGGCCCATTAAAAGTGTAGGAGATCATCGATTTTCATGCTCCTTCTTCCCTTCTTCAGATTCAACAATTCTGAGGGAAGGCTAACTTTCTTTGGAGGTTCATTCCTAACTACATTGAACTGACCAAAGAATTTACTCGCTTGTTAAATAAATATGTTCCCTTCCATTGGAATGACATTTCTCAAAAGGCGTTTAATTCCTTGAAAGATGTTATAATTTGGGAATCCTTTTTGTATCCCCTGGATTGCCAACACGATTACTTCCTATACCTCGTTGCCACAATTACTACCATCACTATGGAATTGTTCCAAGAGGACGATGTAGGGACTGAAAATCCTATTTATTATTTGAGTAAGAACTTAAATGATATTGAGATCAAATATACTCATGTCAAAAAGTTAGCTTTGGTGGTTTTCTAGGATGTCCAAATATTTCACCATTATATCTTGCTCCACAAAACTATGGTTATTTCTTATTGCAACCCAATGAAATATATCTTGTCACAAAAATTTCTAGAGGGAAAATACCCCAAGTGAATTTTCATCCTCCAAGTCGAAGAAATCCTTAGTTTTTGCTGAATTGATTTGCGACCCTCCCACTGTCGACACTGAAACAATGGCTAATAACTCTATTCGAGATGATTTGTTGTTCTTGATCATGTCATCTGACTCGTGGTGTGGAGGCATTATCATATATCTCCAAACCCAAACTTTTTGGTCTGATAGCTCTTTCTTTGAGCAGCGACATATTCGATATCACGCTAAGAACTATACTATAATCGGTGACACCCTTTATCGCCATGGTATTGATATGGTTTTTTGAAGGTTAATCACCCATGAGGAGGCCGAGAAAGTACTAAATGAATTCCATGCTAGGGAATGTGGTGGTCATATGTTTGGTTATGCCATTGTACATAAGATCCTACGTGTTGGTTAATTTTCGCCTACTATGTTTCGAGACTACATGCACGCAGTTCAAAAGTGTCATGTCCACCAGATATACGATCATAAAATCCATGCTCTACCTACTTCTTTACACCTTGTTATCATCGTTGGACCATTTTCTAAATGGGGCATTAATTTCATGATATGTAACCCTCACTCGGCTAAGGGGCATGGCTATATCATTGTAGCGGTTGACTATTTTACCAAATGGGCCGAGGGGATGCCTACATACAATAATACCAATGAAACAATGAATATTTTATTTTTTGATCATGTTATTGCGAGGTTTGTTGCACCATAGGATGTAGTTACATATTATGGGAAACATGTTTCATAACCACATGATGTCTGAACTAATTGCCAATTTGGGCCTCTCTCATGAGATTTTAACTCCCTATTACCCTCATGTGAATGGGAAAGTTGAAGCCATCAACAAAGTTTTAAAAACAATGCTTCATTGTATGATAGGATTTCATAAATCAAACTGGAATATGATACATTATGCATCCTTGTGGCTATATCAAACTTTTGTTCCTACTGCTACTAGATTCACTCCATTTCACTTGATATAGGGTTCGGAAGCAATCCTTCCAATTGAGTGTGAAAGTCCATCTCTGAAACTTGCTATCAAGCTCCTTCCTGCTACTTCCATAGAAGAGGAATGTCTCTTACATCTAAAACACTTAGATGAAACCCGACGTGATTCCAAGATGGCTAATGAAGCCCATAAGAAATGTATCAAGGCATAATATGACAAGACTGTCAAGTCGTGTGCCTTCTCGGAAGGAGACCTTGTTTTGCTGTATGATCAAGAGTATGATAAATTAGGATCGTAAAATCTTGAGCCAATGTGGCTAGGTCCATATATTGTTAAATGCGTTCTTGCTAAAGGAGCATACGAGCATGTTTATTTTGATGGATTTTCATTGGCACAACCTAGAAATGGGTTGTACCTTAAAAAATAATATGCTTCATTCATTTTTGCATAATTAACTATGTACATGCTATATATAGGTGTGTTGAGTGTGCTCCCTTCAGAGTTTCCTACAGTTTCTATTAATCCTTTCTACATTTGGTTTGCAGATGTCGACATCCCTCCAACCATATCTTGATTATGCTGACGTCGCTAGTCATAGTAATAAGAAAATTTCTTTTGCAACATGGGATATATATGCTCCGAATGGAGAGTTAGTGATTTTACAAGGGATTTATATCAGTCACTATACCAATAACATCACTGAGTATAATAAAATGATTGAGCTATTTTCTGATGCTATTTTTTATGGTATTTGTAGTATAGTTATTAGACTTGACTCATAACTTCTAGTACTACAGTTGACTAATGTATATTTAGTTATAAGTCCAAATATGCTTCGTATTTTATTGAGGGTTTTCCTTCTGGAAAGATATTTTGATTCCATCCAATATCAACACGTTTCTAGAAATCTAAACAAATTTACATATGCATTGGCTAATCATGTTTTAGATAGATATTTGCGACACATGTAAATTAAATTCAATACACAACACATACATTGAAAAAGATAATAGAACCATAAGAAACACTATATATATATATATATATATATATATATATATATATATATATATATATATATATATATATATACTATAATATCCCAAAATCGAGATTGCACAGCAAGCCTGCTGGAATAATGCACTCCTGATAATTCTGTGCACTTAAATGAGTTTGCAACTTTTGGATCCCTTAGATTAGCTAATCTAAGATCTAAATCCAAAAGGAGGGAAAAAAAAAATCAAACTAGGTGGGTTAAAAATATCTCCCACAAGCTAGTCTAGCTGAAAATCACCCAGAGAGAGGGGCTACAACTATATGCAAAGGACTGCTTCAGAAATAACGCAGATCCACTAAATCAAAGAAAAAAGGCTGATATGGAGGGTCAAATATCAGATGTATAATAGCAAATCAGAGTTAAATTACAGCCCATATATTGTACAAGAGAAAGAATAAGACAATACAGGAGAAATCCTCAGAAATGAGGTGCTACAGCCATAGAAAAAGTCTGCATAAACTCAACAACGTTATTTATTGGGGCTGAAGCAGTAGTTTATTAATACTCATATCTAGAGCAGATATGTACATAAAAATATATATCTAATTCAGATCTATGTACAAGAAATTCTCATCCATACATTCCCCTTGGGGTTTTGTGCAAAACATGAAGCACAGAGAGTAGATCTGAGATCTAAAGTTGCAGATCTGTAGGATTATTCAGAAATTTCTGAATCATACAATAGGACAACAGATCAGATCTGAAACAAACATGGTTTGGATGGCCAATCCATGGATCACCACAGTGAGAGGAAGAATCCTAACATTGGAGATCTCTCCTCCAAAATGCAGACAAAACACCCTGCAACTTCTCCTTTGCAAATAATGCAATCCAGGGAGAGAAACTACACTGTAGGCTCTAAGAATTTTTTGGCTTGATGCCAGGGTCTAGATCTAAAGCTCAATCAGCTAATGCACTCTTCCAGGAGGTTAAAAGACACACTCACTGAGAAGAGTCACTAGTATAGTCTAGATCTGAGCAGATCTAGTGTCTTCCACTGCTGCAACTCACAAGGACAACCCAACCCTCAACAGGATCATCGTTGTAGGTGTAAGGTGAAACTTGGCTGAAGCCTGATAGCGGAAAATATGGCACAAGTCTCCTCCAAGAGCTTCTCAAGGAAGGAGGTGGGATTCCTAAACAGGAAAACCCAACAAGGGATGTCTAAGCAGACAATACCTTTAGAAAATAATAATCTTCAACAACATCTTCATGCTGCTCTCCTCTTCCTTTTATAATATTGGAGTCTTGCCAAAACCCTAAACCACTTCATTAGTTTAGCTCCTTTCACATATAGAATCTCCTTATAGAACTGCGTTGTCCCTCAAAGAGGTTCAATGCATCTATACTGCGCTATAGATATGGTCATGGTTGACTTGGTCAAGTGATCAACCTCTTTCACACTCAGGGTGTATTCATTTTGACTAGCTAGCTTGATTTTCATTCACATTGAGCTGTCTTTATTTAGGATTCACTCTTTGAGAATAAATGTTGTTGACTTGGTCAAAATTGACCTTGTCCACATAGTTTAGACATTGTTCACACATGTGGATGCTTGATTTGGTTATTTCATGGTCCCTTTTCACAATATGAGGGATGTTTATTCATACTTGAGCAATTTATGAGCCTCCTTGCCCATTTATTCATCCATATAGTCTTTAAAAGAAAAATTAATATTCCTATTAGCTGCAAGCTAATTTAGGAATATTACAGTCTCCCCCTCCCAAATGTTGCTTGTCCTCAAGCAACTGCAAGGGTGCTGCAAAATCTCCCCTTCTTTTGTTGTGGCCCTCTCATCCAATAGTCTCCACCATTGCTTCATATTTTCTGCAATAGTCCCATCTTCCAATGGTCCCTCCCCAATGTGCAAGTTGGCCTTTGGTGAATAATCCCAATGGCTCTCATCATGAAGAAATGGAAGGTTTATGTGGAAAACTCCTTTTTGATTCATGGCCTTCTCAAGACATAAGTGATGGGGAATCTCATTATGCATGAAAGACTCCCATCTCCATGCTATCATCCAAATGAAGTGGATCACCTCCCAACTTGGCAATCCATAGAAAAAATCCTCCCCAATACATATGAGAGGCATGTTCTCAACAAACATATGGCTTACTCTACAAAAAGACAAGTGTCCTATCATAGTGACCATACAATATCTCATGCTCCCATTGAAGCATGTTGTGCAAAAAGAGTGGGGAACTCCTTCCCCTAAGGACACATCGCACCAATGTGCCTCCCCTCCAACCATGTTCCCAAGAGTAAGAACATTTTCAACATATGGAATCATGATTAGAATCATGCTAGCTGCTATGTATGATAAAGGATAAGGAAGATGTCTCCTCATGTGCAACCAGCGTATTTTTACCCTTAACTGCCATAGAATGGGAGATGAAAAGTGCCTCCCCCAACACTTGTTTTCTGCCCCATCCCTCTTGAATGCTTGGAGAAGGTGCACCATAGTTGGTGTAAGAGAGTCACACCATGAAGAATATAATAACTTTCCCAAATCCTCCAAGGAATGACCTGCATCAACATAGTTCATGGCCTTGAGTGGTCCATGAAACCCATCATAAATAGAGCCCTCTCTTGGAGAAATGTTCTGCAAATGAGTGTTAGAAAAATATAAGCATATAGGAGATACATCATAATATTCAGAAAGACAAGTTCCTCTATACACTTGTTTTACATCAGTGAGGTAAGTCATGGATGAGTTCCCTCTCACACTCAATGAGTAAGGAGGTGTGAATGATGGCTCTTCCCAAGAGCTATGTTCCTCCTCATCTAGCAAGTAATCCATGCATGAATTCATATGAGAGTGCACCTCTTCCTTGAAACCTTCCCACATGAATCCACCTAAGATAGTATGATATGCTCTAATGAAACCAGTGGGTTTGGAAAGCAGGATCTCATAGGTTGCATTTAGTAGTCTCTCCTTGAGCTTGGAGTCTCTAACCAAATAGATAAGATTATAGAAATAAATGACTCCATCAACTACCTTAAACCTCCCATCCATTACCTTCCCATCAAGAAACTCACATGTGAAAGTGTCCTTGGAATATTCCATCATGAGTTGGGAATCCCAATAAGGATCTAGGCTTCCCAAAAATGACAGCGCTGTAGAGGTCTGAAAAGCAGCCCTTGTCATATCATGGCTCTCCTCTTTGACATACTTGATGCCAAATTCACATGCTGGAGTGCTATAAAATTCCTTTTGCTACATCCCTTGCAGCTGATCTTCCTCAAGACAAGATTGAAGCAGATGGAAATCAACTTCCCCTCGAAAAGTCCTTGTCTTCCAATACTTCCTTAATTTGGCCCATGCATGCAAGAGTGTTAACATCCTCTTGTCATGTTTAGAAATCTCTTTTGTGAATGAAGTTAACATGGGCTACACCAAAGATATGGAGTTTCCATGTGTCCTCATGTCCATGCCATCATAGACTTCTGATTCCTCCTTTCTCAACGCAGATATCTGAGTGGAAGATAGCAATACCCCTTTCAGGAAACTGCTCACCTCTCTTCTGAATTCATGAGAGATTCTCTGCATTGTGCTAGCTTCTCCCAAGGATCCCTCCTTAGCCAAGTATGAAAATGCTGCCCATAGTTGAGAGAACACTTTAGATTACCTCCAATGAAGAGGTGCTTGAGGTGCTTTTGTTGTGACTACGTTATCATCTCCTTCCTTCCCCTCCTCCTCTTCAATAACTGAAGTTGCCTCATCATCAACAAGAGACCTTGTATCTTGGTCATCTATTGAAGGAGGAATCTTCATGCCTTCCTCTTGTGAAGAGAGCCCTTCATCCAATGAAGATCTTGCCCTTGGCAAGGCTTCCAAAAAAATTACACCTTCTTCCATTGTTTTCAAGAAAGGAGTTGGATTCATAGATCCTTCCAACTCATGAAAAATATTTGTTTGATATGGTTTGATAGTTTCAATAGAAGATGTTACACATGAAGTTTCATCAAACCTCTCTACTAACCTTCCAATAAACTTTGCATAAGTAGGTGTATTTTCATTTCTTAAGGAAAAAGATTCAAACAACCACCAAGCATATGATTTACCTTCAAAATGCAGCGCTGCTACTTTGATGGCTTCAATTTCTTAAACTTGATGTTGATGCACAAATTTGTCTAGCTCCTCCACCCAAACCCTAACTGGACATTTAGGTGATCCATCAAAAGTAGATAGAAAGAATCTACCCACACCATGCTACTTCCCCTTTGTGATTTTGTCCTCTTTGATCTTGCAGAATCCTTGGAAGTTCAAGTTATCTTTGAACTCCTTAGATTGAGCTTCATATTCTCGCAAATACTCACCAAGAGTCTCCTTCTTGGTCACACCTCCTTTCTTCCTCTTCATGAAGAAATAACTGATAAAGCGTTGAAGACTTGATGATATGGCTGTGAGTGCACATATCCATGAGGTGAGTATTTAGAACTTTCCTCATGTATAGATCTTGTAGATCTGGTTGAGGGATCTTCTTGATCTTCCCTCCTCATTTCTCTGATGTCGTTCCTGGTACCTTGCAGAGCTTGAGATAGAAGTTCTGTGAACCTCTTTTCTCCAAAAAACAAGGGTTTATTCTAGTTTATCTTGCATATCTCCTCCTCCCCATGAGAATAATCCATACTTCTTTAAGCTCACAGGCTGAGCCAAGGAAAGTTGCTCTAATACCACTATAATATCCCAAAATCGGGATTGCATAGCAAGCCTGCTGGAATAACGCACTCCTGAGAATTCTGTGCACTGAAATGAGTTTTCAGCTCATGTATCTCTTAGATTAGCTCATCTAAGATCTAAATCTAGAAGGAGAGAAAAAACAAATCAAACTAGGTGGGTTACATAGATCTCCCACAAACTAGTCTAGGTGAAAATCACCCAGAGAGAGGGGTTGCAGCTATATGCAAAGGACTGCTTCATAAATAATATAGATCCACTAAATCAAAGAAATAGGCTGATATGGAGGGTTAAATATAAGATGTATAACAAAAAATAAGAGTTATATTACAACCCATACATTGTACAAGAGAAAGAATAAGACAATACAAGAGAAATCCTCAGAAATGAGGTGCTACAGCCATAGAAAAAGTCTGGATAAACTCAAAAACGTTACTTATTGGGGCTGAAATAGTAGTTTATTAATACTCAGATCTAGAGCAGATCTTTACATAAAAATATAGATCTAATTTAGATATATGTACAAGAAAATATCATCTATACATTCCCCTTGGGGTTTTCTGCAAAACATGAAGCACAGAGAGTAGATCTGAGATCTAAAGTTGTAGATCTGCAGGATTATGAAGAAATTTCTGAATCATACAATAGTACAACATATCAGATCTGAAACAAACATGGTTTGGATGGCCAATCCATGGATCACCACAGTTAGAGGAAGAATCCTAACATCGGAGATCTCTCCTCCAAAATGCAGACAAAACACTCTGCAACTTCTCCTTTGTAAATAACGCAGTCTAGGGAGATAAAATATGCTATAGGCTCTGAGAATGCTTTGGCCTAATTCTAGGGTCTGGATCTGAAGCTAAATTAGCTAATGCACTCTTCCAAAAGGTTAAAAGACACACTCACTGAGAAGAGTCACTAGTATAGTCTAGATCTGAGCAGATCTAGTGTCTTCCACTGCTGCAACACACAAGGAAAACCAAACCCTCAACAGGATCAGCGTTTTAGGTGTAAGGTGAAGCTTGGCCCAAGCCTGATAGTGGACAAGATGGCATAAGTCTCCTCCAAGAGTTTCTCAAGGAAGGAGGTGGGATTCCTAAATAGGAAAACCCAACAAGGGATGTCTAAGCAGACAATACCTTCAAAAAATAATAATCTTCAACAACCTATTCATGTTGCTCTCCTCTTCCTTTTATAAGATTGGAGTCTTGTCAAAACTCTAAACCACTTCATTAGTTTAGCTCCTTTCACATGTAGAATCTCCTTCTAGAACTGCGTTGTCCCTCAAAGATGTTCAATGCATCTAGACTGCGTTGTAGATATGGTCATGGTTGCCTTGGTCAAGTGATCAACCTTTTTCACACTCAAGGTGTCTTCATTTTGACTAGCTAGCCCGATTTTCATTCACATTGAGATGTCTTTATTTAGGATCCACTCTTTGAGAATAAATTCTATTGACTTGGTCAAACTTGACCTTGTCCACATATTTTAGACATTGTTCACACATGTGGATGCTTGATCTGGTTATTTCATGGTCCCTTTTCACACTATGAGGGATTTTTATTCATACTTGAGCAATTTATGAGCCTCCTTGCCCATTTATTCATCCATCTAGTCTTTAAAAGAAAAATTAATATTCCTCTTAGCTGCAAGCTAATTTAGGAATATTACGTATACATCAAAGTTTGGTTTCCCAAAAAAATTTCCCGATACACATATGGCCACATGGCCTATCATATGCAGTCAAAATATGGTTATAAACATCCAAGTGGACTACTCATAGTGGTCATGGTACCACGACACTACGCGAGCCATATTACACAATAGCCAACAGATATGGTCAAGAAAGACAATAGTATGTCAATGCAATCTCATAGGAAGTTGGTCGACCCTAGTCTCAGTTATGTCATGGGTTAACCCCTCCATGTAACGTTCAACCTATTCAAGGTTATCAGCCATATTGATATCCTAGTTCTTATTATGGGTTTTCAGCACGCTAAAGATAAGAATGTTGAAAATGGCACCAAGAAAGATTCCAATTTAATTTCCCCTAGAATTAAATTAGAAGAAAATTGCAATTCCACATCTCATGACAGATTGTACGACTTAACTAAGTTATTTTTAATTAGTTGGTTCAGTTAATTCGAGTTGAGGATCTAACTTGAGTCATGTAGAGTTGTTACTACTTCTTAGGAGCCCTGGTTGATTTTATTTTGAGTTGGAATTAATTAATTCAGTTAATCTGAGTTAAAGTATGTTTAACTAGTTCCAACTAGTGGAAGTTCAAAGTGTGGAAGTGGAAATCGAACCACACTTAGTGATCAACCAGATAACTGATAAATCAACCATAAATAACTCTTGCATGTGTGAACAGAGAGTTACCCAATTGAGATTGGAGTTCAAGAGCAGTGTATTATCAATTTTATAATCATCCAAATTGTACATGTGGTGCATGAAATCAGAGAAAGTCCTATGATGGATTGTGCAGTATTGGATGGGGATTTCCCTAAATAATAGGGGCTTATTACCCAAGGGAACATAACAAGGAATATGGACTTGGAAAAACCAAAATTTGGTTGAGTATTGGCCTAGGCTTGTTTTGGAAGCAATGAGATAGATATAGATAGTGCAGGGGTTTCTCGAGCATGAACAAAGCATTGTAATCTTCTCATATTTTCTCACTAATGAAATATACATAAATTATGGTTTTTAGCTATCATTTTCCCCAGGAAATAAATGTGTAATGTGTTGATTGAATTCTTTCTCTTATATGCTTTATGATTTCACGATCATTTAAATTGGTTTCCACAATTGGTAGAGTATATTCAAGTCTATTGTTTTAGAAAATTACGGTTCGCAGTTTCAATATACAAGGAATTTATACATGGTATCAAATCTGAAATCACGATAGAAGAGAAGAATATGATTTTGTTATGTGCAGGTGAATCGAATTTGCATTATAATTCTCCAGGGTAAGCAGGATTTATTTCTATGGATTGAGACTTGAGTATGCCTTTGAGGTTATCTCAAATTACATAGTGTTGAGCCCCAAGATTGTGCTTTCTTTCATCTTACTTCACCTAATTTTCCTTTTTCCATTGATATCCCAGGCCCAATTGATCAATGAAATTAGTAAAAATTACTTTTAGAATGATTAAACATGGCTAACTTGCTAAGTTTTGTGATTTTGTCATTATAATGCAAACTGGCTACAGAATGCAGACATTCCGTAGCTAACCGGAAATTCTGCAGTTGTCTTCACATTCAAGCATGTTCCAAGTGTCCTCTCAAGAAAAACCACATATGGGTATATTCCACGTCATGTCCACATCATTCGTTGCTCACCATGAAGGAAGAACCGAATTCTGGACGTGGTTTTGGTACGTGGGAACTCATTTAAGGAAGCATACTTCTAATAGCACTGTCTTAGTCCAGATGTCCTTTTTATCTTTACGTTGCAATCTTCAGAGTTCTAATGTGATTTTGATAAGGAAATACAAGGATACCTGTATTGTTGCAAGTTCTGTTATGTAAATTTGTTATAAAAACACTTGGGAAACTGAGAGATAGGCTAGATTTTTCTTAGATTTCATGCTATATTTCTGAAGACCGAGACTACTCTGTTTCAAGTTATTTTTCCTTTAATGAAGAAGACAACATTGCTTTGAACACGTTGAGTGGATTTGGAGTTAGATTCCGTCTGGTGGTAGAGGGCCCCTGCCTCCTGCATGGCTTTACTTTCATAATTTAGATAAGTATCTTAGTTGTTTTTACGTTTTTGAAGTTTGATTTAGTAGTTAATTTCATTAGCCACTATAGTTATACTTGTTCTAAGAACTCTTCCAAAAGAAGAAACTCTTCCAAAAGATCATGATAATGAATGGGAAATGGCTATAGTGTTGTAGGATTTAATTTTAATTTCTTTTGTTCACTATCACAGTTGAACTTATACTAAGCAAACTCTTCCAAAAAATCCTTATGATGTCTAAGGCATGACTGTGATACTGAATGTTTCAGTTGTTTGTTTACACTAAGTAACATAGCTGATCTTGCTCTTAAAACGCTCTTCCAAAATATCATCATGATGGGTAGGAGATAGCTGTGATATCTTAGTTTTTAAATTGCTTTCAGTCTTTATGTTTGCATTTGCATTAAATTGTACAGTCCGGATTGTTATAAGAATCTCTTCCAAAATACCAATCATGATGGACAAAACAGACTGTATAATCCCATAGATTAATGCATGATAACCTCGTTAGGATACTTCGGAGTCAAATTGCATTTAACTCATGCTCTGTTATTTTGTTTCAAGCTTGATAATGGCTTGTTAGTTCAGCACTGTTTTAAACTAGTGACATCTTAAGTTCAGTTGTAGCTTAACTCATTGCATTTTCACTCCACAATTAGTTGTCATCCACTGCATATTAGATTACATTAGTTGTTAAACTTAAACAACACGGCCTTCATTATTTACAAAACCTTCTTTTGTTCCAAATCTATAATTGACTCATAACTATCTGGACAGAAGACAGTATCATCCCAAGGCCTGAAGTACTTTTGCAACTTCCTTTATCATCTCACAAGCAAACCTTTCCTCAAAAGACTATTCTAAAAATCTATAACCTTTGAGTGAAGTGTAGTGGTGTCAAACTAAGTTGTAGAATAGAGTTAGGAGCTAGTTTTAGAGTAGAAGATCTTATGATGTTAACAATATTTTTCTCCAAATATGTTTCCACAAATCTTTAATCATGGATAAAATGTTGTCTCATTATAAGTTGATTGTTTAATTGTTTAGTTAGGAGAATTTGTATACTTAGCTGACCATTTCTCAAGCTCTCCCAAAATACCTTTGATGAAATAATTGGACAAGTTAAGTTTATGTTTTGATTCATTTTCTTGAAGTCATTATCAAGCTTGGAATTCTGCTTAGTCATAGTTTAGGTTTGATTCTATTTCAGTATTTGCACTTGTCATTTATCTTCAACCAATTAGGCCTTACTCTGTTTTTAATCAGTAGTTTCCTTCCACCAGCATTTAGTTCTTTTTCCTGTGAACATAAAATCATCAAAAGACCAAAAACATAAGAAAACACTAAATACAACGCATTAAGAAACAAACACCTAGGCACATACAGTGCACTTCACTTCAGCAGTTTACCAACCCTGGTTGATAATTAAATGAACTCAATTTAGGAGACTAGGTTGAGACCAAACATTTTGGCGCCGTTGCCGGGGAAGTGAAAACTAGGTAACCTTTGTTTCTTAACTCCCAAAAACAATTATATGCGTAGAGAGAGAGATTCAAGGGGTAGATTTATAAGCAGCAGAAGCAGAAGTTTGATTCCTAGAACACCACTTGTTTCACCTAGACCCAGAGCTAGTGCACCTTCAACTCAGACCCACATTCCATCCTTTACTGATCCTGGACTTCTAGAAGATCTAAGGTCAGATATTACATTAGAAAGACCTTCCAGTTCATCCACTGAATCTGTCTTAGAAGAAAAGCCAAGGACTCCTATTAGGGACACAAAATTTCCTACTACTACAGAGGAACTAACCATGGCAGAAGAAGGAGGAGGAGGAGTCTTTAATGGAGAAAACACATTATTTGGAGGGGGTAGAGGTAGAGGTAGAGGAGAAGGAGGTAGAGGTGAAGATGGAGGAAGAGGTAGAAAAGAAATAGGAAGCTCTTTTGGGTTCCCTATAATTGATGAAGAAACCAATACAACCATGAAAAACATTTCACCCTCTGTCCTTCCAAACTTCTATGGACTTAAAACGGAAGATCCTGAAACCTTCCTATTTGAATTCGAAGTTCTGTGTAGAACTTATGACTACTTACAAGATGCTCAAAAACTGAAATTATTCCCTTCAACCTTGAAAGGAGCAACATTGAAGTGGTTTATGAGTTTGATCAACAGTTCTATTAGGACATGGGAAGACATGAAACAAGCATTTCTAGAGAGGTATCTAGATTATTGTATGCCGGTCAATCATAAGGAAGAAGTGTTTAAGATGTTACAAAAAGAAGATGAAAACTTAGAATATTTGTTGGAGAGATTTCATTACAACATCAAAAGAGAAAAAATGGAAAACCTAGATCAAGACACCTTAAAAGCTCTTTTGTTGAAAAAAATTAGGGATGAATGGTTGGATATCCTTAACATGATGGGAAAAGGGGATATATCACAGCTCACATTACCTGAAATATCCGAGTTATGTATCAACCTTTCAAGAGGGAAATCTAAAACTGTCAAAGGTCCAAGAGATCCTGCTCTTGCAAGGGCAAGTAAGTCTGCTTCTGGGACAGTAAGTAGATCAAAAATAGGACACATGCTTGATGATTTTAAATCTGACATCTTAGGGAGTCTTAGTGAACAAATAGACACCCTTAAGATACAAAACAAGCAAAAAGCTGAATCTGATGCCTTGGCAATCTTTTGTCCCAAATGTAGAAAGAAACATGCTTTGAGAGAGTGTCCTTTGGATATAAAAGTTGTAGAGACCTGTGTCATTTGTTCTGAAAAACATGAGACCAAGAATTGTCCTTCTCTTCCTGGTCTCAAAGTTGTCTTTCAGGAGGAAACTCCTACAAATTCCACAGAATCTCTTAATTTTGTATCTAGAAGGCCTTGGCAGGGACCTCAAACACAAGGATTCCATGATCAAATGTATAATCAACCTCCACCTTGGAATTCTTGGCAACAACCTTGGCCTCAATTTCAAAATCAATCTCCAGCTTGGGCACAAGGATCACAAAGTCCCTATGGAAGATACTCCCCATACTATCAGTATCCACCATCCTATCCACCATACACACATTTTTATCCTCAAAATCCTCAACAAAATTTTCCTCAAAATCTTCAACAAAATTTTCAACAAAATCCTCAACAACATCATCAGAACCAACCACATCAAAATCAACCACTTTCATTACCATTCCCTCAAAAATAAAATCAATTGCCTGCTCAACCCATACCAAACCCCAATAATAAAAATCCTCATAACACATACATGATAGAAGGCCAACAGTTTCCAACTTATTTAATTACTCCTTTAGACCTTAGTGATGTTCAACTTAGGTCTGGAAGAATACTTGAAAAGAGGAAACCTTCTGTGATCATACAAGAACAAGATAACTCTGAGGAAGACTCTCTACGGGTGAATAAAAGTCTTGAGGGAGACACATCTTTTCAAGACCCAAACACTGAAAAATCAAAGCAAAAAGATCCAATAATCTCAACTCCTGTATTAGAGAAACCATCCACATCTACTTCTATACCTCCCTTTCCAGAAAGACTACAAATTGATAGAGGTATAGAAAAACAAATTATGGTGCCTAATTATGATTTCCTAGATGAGCTGAGAAATGTTTGCATTAAAATTCCATTATTACAAGCCATCAAGGAAATTCCAATTTTAGCCAAAACAATAAAGGAGTTGAGCATGAAGAAAACAAGAAAAAGAATAAGAGAAACAAAGAAAATTCAACTCGCAGGAAAAATAACAGACATTATGATGGGCAAGATTGCTATTCCAAAGTATCTTGACCCAGGAAATCCAGTTGTTAAAATTCACATCAATGGAATTGAAATCCAAAACACACTCATTGATTTAGGAGCAACAATCAATATCATGAGTAGACAAATCATGGATAAACTGAAACTTCCTAATCTTCTCTTTACACCCACATTATTACAATTAGCAGACAGATCTGTGATCAAACCAAATGGGGTAATAGAAGACATTCCAGTGTCCCTAGATTCTTGGGAGTACCCTGTGGATTTCATGATCCTAACTCCTAAGAATAATCTAGGAGGACATCCTGTTATATTAGGAAGACCTTGGTTGGCTACAGCTGATGCTTTTATTAGTTGTAGGTCCGGTGATATGTATATTTCTGATGGTAGTTCAACTAAGAAATTCACTTTATATCCTCCAACTAGGACAATTACAGATCTAGATGACACTCAATGGATAGAGGATGAAGAAGATTTACAACCTCTCTTCACAATTTCAGAAATTAGTGAAGATAATCAAATTCTGAATACTCTAGAAAACTTTGAATCCTCTCCTGAACACAAACATGAATCATTTCCAGAGGGATCCAATATTGAGTTTTTGTCATCAAGACAGATGTCTCTTCATTCTATGGATAAATTTGGCAGCTCTACAAGTGAGATCTTTCCAGGCAAAACTTTGAACATAAATAAGAACCTAGAGAAATCTCAACAAGAAAATTTAGTCAAAGTATTACAGAGACACTCTTCTACATATGCATGGGAATACACTGACATGAAAGGGATAAGCCCCAAGACTTGCACTCATCACATCTATATAGAGGAAAATTGCAAACCAATCAGACAACCTCAAAGACGGATGAATCCAAATCTTAGGGAGATTGTTAAAGAAGAATTGCAAAAATTGTTGAATGTCAACTTCATCTATCCTATTTCAGATAGTCAGTGGGTTTCTCCTTTGGTAATTGTGCCAAAGAAAAATGGTAAATGGAGGGTATGTGTTGACTACCGAGAACTAAACAAAGCTACTCTTAAAGACCATTTTCCTTTACCTTTCATAGATCAAGTGTTAGATACATTAGCTGGCAAAAAGTACTTCTCATTCTTAGATGGGTTTAGTGGTTACAACCAAATCCAAGTAGCACTTGAAGATCAAGACAAAACCACATTTACCTGTCCTTGGGGTACCTATGCTTACCGAGTATTGCCATTTGGATTATGCAATGCACTTGCAACATTCCAAAGGGCAGTATTAGGAATTTTTTCAGATCTAATACATGATTGTGTAGAGGTATATATGGATGATTTCACAGTTTATGGAAACACATTTGAAGAAGCCTTAGTAAACTTGGAAAAAGTATTAAAAATATGTAAAGAAGCAAATCTTTCACTTAGTCATGAGAAGTGTTTTATGATGTTTACTGAAGGAATTGTTTTAGGACATCACATTTCAGGGGATGGGATTAGAGTTGACGAGTCAAAAGTTGAAGTCATCTCTAACTTATCTATTCCAAGTTGTCAAAAAGATGTTAGGAGTTTTCTAGGATTTACAGGATATTATCGGAGATTTATAGAAAACTTCACCAAGATAGCATCTCCACTCTTCAAATTACTTACCAAAGATTGTGAATTCAAGTGGAATTCTGATTGCCAGTTAGCTTTTGAAACCCTGAAAACCAAAATTTCTGAAGCACCTATATTAAGGGGACCTAACTGGAAGTTACCTTTTCATATCTCGACAGATGCTTCCGATACAGCTCTAGGAGCAGTATTGGGACAAAAAGATTTGATTCCCTATGCCATCTATTATACCAATAAAAATTTGACTCCTGCAGAGTTAAACTATACTGTAACTGAAAAAGAGTTTTTAGCTGTTGTTCATGCCATAAACAAATTTAGACACTATATAACAGGCTATGAAACTTTTGTTCACATTGATCATTCTGCAATTAGATACTTAATGAACAAATCAATCACTAATGGCAGAGTTATAAGATGGTTGTTACTATTGCAAGAATTCAACATTACTATTCTAGATAGGCCTGGAAAACAAAACACTGTGGCTGATTTCCTGTCTAGAATCCAAAATATCAAAGATGACACTCTGGTTGAAGATCAATTTCCAGATGAATATCTTTTTGCAATCTCTACTCAAACTCCATGGTTTGCTGATATTGCCAATTATTTAGTTTCAGGAAAATTTCCTTCAATTATGAATGCAAGGGATAAAAGAAAAATCATTAATGATAGTGCAAGATATTCATGGGTCGCTAATGAGTTGTACAAGACAGGTTCAGATTTGATCATTAGAAGATGTGTTCGTGAAGATGAGATGCCTGAAATTCTCAAGGCATGTCATGATGAACCTTGTGGCGGACACTTTGCAGATAAGAGGACAGCCTATAAGATCCTTAATTTAGGATATTATTGGCCATCCTTGTTTAAAGATGTTAAAGAGTATGTCAAAAGGTGTGACAGTTGCCAAAGGGTAGGGAAACCTTCTCCTTCAGGTGAGATGCCATTACAACCTCAGGTACATATTGAACCTTTTGAAAAATGGGCTTTGGATTTTGTAGGATCTATTAGTCCTCCATCAAGACAAAAGAGATATATATTAGTTTGCACTGATTATGTTACCAAATGGGTAGAAGCCAAGCCATTACTTGTTGCTAATGAAGCATATGTAGTTACTTTTCTTTTTGAGGATATTTTTACTCGTTTTGGTGTCCCAAGGGAAATTGTTACAGATCAAGGAGCTCAATTTACATCAAGGCTAGTGGAGCAAATGATGGAGAGGTACAAAATCATGCATAGAAAATCTACTCCTTATCATCCACAAGCAAATGGTCAAGTGGAATCTACTAATAAGGTCATTGAAGGAATCCTAACAAAGACTGTTCATTTACATAGAAGAGATTGGGTAGATAGGCTTCCTGAAGCCTTGTGGGCCTATAGAACTACATGGAGAAACACAACAGGCCATACTCTTTATGAACTTGTTTATGGAAAGCAAGTTTTGTTTCCCATAGAGTTCCAGATTCAAACTTTCAAAATGGCAGTTCAGCTAGGACTTGATTTAACGGAGGCACAAAAGCATAGACTGGAGCAAATGAATGAATTGGATGAGATCAGACAAGATGCAGTTCAGAAAACAAGTCTAGTCCAACAACAAAGGACTAGATGGTATGACAAGTACATAAAAGAGAAGAAATTCAAAGAAGGTGACTGGGCTCTCTTGTTTGATTCAAAATTCAAGGATTTTCAAGGTAAATTTCAAACACATTGGCTTGGGCCATATGAAATTGTTGAAATTTTTTACAATGGAGCAGTAAAAATCAGGACAATAGATGAAGAAGAGGTCACTTTTCTTGTGAATGGTCATAGATTGAAGCTGTATCACAAACCACTCTCAAGAGAAGAATTTGTCAAGAAGTTCCAAGAATGCAGTGATGTGAAGTTGATGAAGAAGAATTCTTCTTCTTCATCAACTTGATTAAATTTTCTGAAGTATTTCTTTGAAAAAAATAAATAAATAAATAAATAAATAAAATAAAATAAAATAAAGGTATAAACATGAAAACCAATCATTGATTGGCATGTTTATACAGAAAAGATAGGGTGAAAATCAGAGTCTCTCTGACACTCTAACTTTTCCCATTTTGTTTTTGCAAGCAGCTGTTACAAAATCATAAGTTCAGATCATTGTACTTATGATCCATCTCATTTCATTTCACTCCATTCACTTATCCATCCATACTCCATTTCATTCATTCATTCATACTTCACTTCATTTCATATATCATTCATCTCATTCCATACTCCATCCACCTCATTTCCATGTCAAAATTTAAAGTTTGATGTCTTGCTGCAAATGAATAACACATGTCATGGATTGTAGGCCATTTCTTATATTCTTCCACTCCATTTCATAAATTGAATCCATTCCATTTCATCATCCACTTCATACATATCATGTCTCATCATCCATCTTCATTCATGCCATATAACATTTCACTTATATTCCAAATCACTCCATTCCATGATTAAAAATACTTGCTGTGTACATTCTGAATTAATGACATCTTAATGATTTGCATTTTCCAAATTTACAACATCCTGAAGGCACTAATCAGCAGACATTTGAATTGCAACAAAATGGTCCAGTATATCCATAAACAAGCAAAATTAAGAGGAATTATGAGGACTCACAAAATAATGGTTTCCAGAGGAGAACCAAGTATATGAAGACCACAAAAAGCAGATGAAAAGCAAAGGTAACAAGTTTTGATTATAATGGCATATCATAAACTTTAGTATAGTTTTGGTTATGAACCATTCGAAAAATTTGTTTTGATTATTTTATTGATCATGTCAATTATACCCTCCACAAACTTTGGATAAAAATCTCTCATTTCAAATTCTATACCCGACCATCATTTAAGTGGTTAAAAAGGCTGAAGTGTTTGATTTCCTCACGTCACCCAGCCAAATCATTTAATGATGATTTTTTTTTCCGTTGTAAAAAATCTCCGCAGTATTTTCACTCATTTATTTGTTTTCTTCACCTCACTTCATTAACTCATTCTGTAACTACCTCCATCACTCCATTCCGTAGCCATCCCTTCATCATTACATTCTGCAAAACAGAGATATCCCTATCACCGTGAGCAGAGGTATATCAATTTGAAATATCAAACCACTATCACCGTGAGCAGAGATTGAAGCATTATCACCGTGAGCAGAGACTGAAGCACTGTCACCGTGAGCAGAGATTGAGGCATTATCACCGTAAACGCAGAGATATATCAGTGTGGAATTTGAAGCCATTATCACCGAGAAACAGAGGTATATCAGTGTGGAATTTGAAGTTATTGTCACTGTCAACCAGAGGTATATCAGTTTGAAGATTGAAGCCATTGTCACCGTGAACCAGAAGTATATCAGTTTGAAGGCTGAAGTTATTGTTTCCGTGGGCAGAAAGAGTATTAATCTGAAGATTGAAGAAAGAATTATGGGCCTCATTGTAAGAACTGAACCAGTGGGTACAAAATACCTGGAAGGATACCCTCAAAGTAGAGAAATGTTGCAACAGGTAGGATGGCTACAATTTCTTGAGAAATTTAATGGCTTCCACAAAGAAGTCACTAAAACATTTGCAAGGTCATTTAAAGGAGCTGAGGTTGAAGTGGGAGATGTTAAATTCACTGTCACTGAGGTTTTCATTGCAGAAGCAACATGATTACTTAGAAATGGAGAGAGATGGTTCAAAAATAGAGAATTCCATAATGAATCATGGAAGCAAATTCTAAAATCACCAGGTATGGATGTCATTGTGTTTAAGAAGGGAATTCCAAGTTCTGCATTGAAAAATAAATGGAGAAATATATTGCTTATTCTGCAAAAAATTATCACATGTGAAGGTAGATATGGCACATTTTATGTTTACCATATTAGACTGATAATGCATTTTCTGGAGGAAGAGTTAAACCTACCCTATTTCTTGCTTCAAAGTTTGAAAAAGATGGCTTCTTGTGTTCAAAGAAGGGTCCAATTTTTAGAGACAACTCTATACCATCATGGCTTGGTTAAGATTTTAATTGAACACCATTTAGCCAAAAAAAATGATACTTGGGATAATTTCTTGATAAGAAATCATTTTGAAGAGCCAAAAGAGCCCTCACCTGAACATCAGCCTACAAGGAGAAGCAAAAAATGGAGAGCCTCTAAAATTGAAATTGACAAAACAGTACAGGAAAGTAGTGAAGAAATAATCTCAGAGAAGTTGACTCAAATTAAAAGACAACTTAAGAAAGAAAGGGTAATCAGAAATTCTGCCACAGAAAAAGGAGAGGGATCATCCCAGCCAAGAAGAAGCCATAGACTCAGGGGGAAACTAAGGAAAAATCAGATCAAACAAATAGGGGTGATAAATATAGAAGATGAGGAAACATCTATTGAAGAAGATGTTGAAGAGGATTTTAATGAAGAAACCCCTGAAATTGACCCTGCTCAGCAAGAAGTTTATGACTATGTTGAAACATTGGAAAGGAAAGCTTTAGAGAGTAGAGATAGAACCCCTAGTCCTCCACTGTCCGAAATAGATGTGTTAAGAAGGGATAGGTATGAGCTGGAAATACTTAATAGACACATCAAAAATGAGAATGATATTCTAAAGGAACAAGTCAAACTCAAAACCAATATGAACTCAACCTTATCTCTACAAATGGACAAAGTGGAAAAGGCTAATGAAAAGTTGAAAAAGAGGAACAAGAAGCTAATCAGGGCACTTATCAACTTAAGGTTCAAGTTAGCCATCAGAAAACCCAGAAGACCTTTAATTTCCAGGCAAAGAAGAAGGAGAGGATTAGATGTTCTTGCAGAAGTCTCTGAGTTTATGGAATAAGTTGCATGAGGACATGCAAGAAGTCAGCAGTAGGGGTATGTTGAGCCCCAAGATTGTGTTTTATTTCATCTTACTTCACCTCATTTTCCTTTTTCCATTGATATCCTAGGCCCAATTGATCAATGAAATTAGTTAAAATTACTTTTAGAATGATTAAACATGGCTAACTTGCTAAGTTTTGTGATTTTGTCATTATAATGCAAACTGGCTACAGAATGCAGACATTCCGTAGCTAACCGGAAATTCTGTAGCTGTCTTCACGTTCAGGCATGTTCCAGGTGTCCTCTCAAGAAAACCACATATGGGTATATTCCACGTCATGTCCACATCATTCGTTGCTCACCATGAAGGAAGAACCGAATTCTGGACGTTGTTTTGGTACGTGGGAACTCATTTAAGGAAGCAGACTTCTAATAGGACTGTCTTAGTCCAGATGTCCTTTTTCTCTTTACGTTGCCATCTTCAGAGTCCTAATGTGATTTTGATAAGGAAAGACAAGGATCCCTATATTGTTTCAAGTTCTGTTATGTAAATTTGTTATAAAAACACTTGGGAAACGGAGAGATAGGCTAGATTTTGCTGAGATTTCATGCTATATTTCTGAAGAACGAGACTACTTTGTTTCAAGTTATTTCTACTTTAATGAAGAAGACATCATTACTTTGAACGCGTTGAGTTGATTTGGAGTTAGATTCCGTTTGGTGGTAGAGGGCCCCTGCCTCCTGCACGGCTTTACTTTCATAATTTAGATAAGTATCTTAGTTGTTTTTACGTTTTTGAAATTTGAGTTCGTAGTTAATTTCATTAACCACTATAGTTATACTTGTTCTAAGAACTCTTCCAAAAGAAGAAACTCTTCCAAAAGATCATGATAATGAATGGGAAATGGCTATAGTGTTGTAGGATTTAATTGTAATTTATTTTGTTCACTATCACAATTGAACTTATACTAAGCAAACTCTTCCAAAAAATCCTTATGATGTCTAAGGCATGACTGTGATACTGAATGTTTCAGTTGTTTGTTTACACTAAGTAACATAGCTGATCTTGCTCTTAAAACGCTCTTCCAAAATATCATAATGATGGGTAGGAGATAGCTGTGATGTCTTAGTTTTTAAATTGCTTTCAGTCTTTATGTTTGCATTTGCACTGAATTGTACAACCAGGATTGTTCTAAGAAGCTCTTCCAAAACACCATTCATGATGGACAAAACAAGCTGTATAATCCCATAGATTAATGCATGATAACTTAGTTAGGATACTCCAGAGTCAAATTGCATTTAACTCATGCTCTGTTATTTGTTTTAAGTTTGATAATGGCTTGTTAGTTCAGCACTGTTTTAGACTAGTGACATCTTAAGTTCAGTTTTAGCTTAACTCATTGAATTTTCACTCCACATTTAGTTGTCATCCATTGCATATTAAACTACATTAGTTGTTAAACTTAAACAACACGGCCTTCATTATTTACAAAACCTTCTTTTGTTCCAAATCTATAATTGACTCATAACTATCTGGACAGAAGACAGTATCATCCCAAGGCCTGAAGTACTTTTGCAACTTCCTTTATCATCTCACAAACAAACCTTTCCTCAAAAGACTATTCTAAAAATCTATAACCTTTGAGTGAACTGTAGTGGTGTCAAACTAAGTTGCAGAATAGAGTTAGGAGCTAGTCTTAGAGTAGAAGATCTTATGATGTTAACAATATTTTTCTCCAAATATGTTTCCACAAATCTTTAATCATGGATAAAATGTTGTCTCATTATAAGCTGATTGTTTAATTGTTTAGTTAGGAGAATTTGTATACTTAGCTGACCATTTCTCAAGCTCTCCCAAAGTACCTTTGATAAAAGAATTGGACAAGTTAAGTTTATATTTTGATTCATTTTCTTGAAGTCATTATCAAGCTTGGTATTCTTCTTAGTCATAGTTTAGGTTTGATTCTGTTTCAGTATTTGCACTTGTCATTTGTCATCAACCAATTAGGCTTTACTCTGTTTTTAATCAGTAGTTTCCTTCCACCAGCATTTAGTTCTTTTTCCTGTGAACATAAAATCATCAAAAGACCAAAAACATCAGAAAACACTAAATACAATGCATTAAGAAACAAACACCTAGGCACATACAGTGCACTTCACTTCAGCAGTTTACCAACCTTGGTTGACAATTAAATGAACTCAATTTAGGAGACTAGGTTGAGACCAAACACATAGCTTGGAAGGATAGGATAGAAGAAGTGTTGGAGGATAATGGGTTGAAGGATTTCATAGACAATGATATTCCTAAGCCTCCAAAAGCTGATGCTCAAGATTTGGCGATATGGAAGAAGAATGTAACAAAGGCAAGAAAGATCTAATTGGAAGGAGTTAAAGGTCATATTGTATCAAACCTCCACGGGAAGGAAAATCCATATGCAATGTGGAAGTCCTTAAAAGACTTGTTTCAGAACAATAGTAACCACAGGAATTTGGCACCAAAGGACAAGCTCAGGAAAATCAAGATGAAGAAGGGTGACACAATCCAAAATTGCTTGACCAAGTTCACCCAATGTCGGGATGAGACTGGGAGTTTCAGTGTTACTATTTCTAAAGATGATCTCATCATCCTAGCACTTCTAGGCCTTCCTAAGAGCTGGAAAAACTATCGGGATTTGGTAAATGGGAGGGAGAAGCTACCAAAGCGGGAGTGTTTTTGGTTCGACTTGGTGCAAGAAGAGATAAGGCAGAACACCAGATATGGATCCTCATCCAAGCACTATGATGAGTAAAAATGTTCCTTGGATAGAAAGGAAAAGAATGATAAAGGGAATAAATCCCATTCCAAATCAAATTATGGTTAGGAAGTCAAGAAGAAGTACTTGTCAAATTTTCACTGTCATGAGTTGGGACACTATGCCACAAAGTGTTTGCACAAGAAAGACGACAAGAAGCCCTCAGGAGGAGTGGAAATTGAAGCTCTTTCTTCATAATTCAAGTTGGATTTCACCCTCATCACATTCATGGTGATATCGGTTATGGTTAGTGTGTGGTTTGTGGATAGTGGAGCCTCATTCCATATTACCGACAACAAAGAATTATTAAATGAATTGGAGGAGAAGTACCTCCATATGCACCTCGAGATGGGAGATGATGGAAGGTGTAGTGCGACCGACATCCACACTATTACTTTTCAGAGGGTGTCTGGTTCTCCTCTCACATTGAAAGATGTCATGTATGTTTCAGTTATGAAGAATAATTTAGTTTCAGTTTTTATGCTAGAAGATTGTCGCTATGATGTGATTTCTAGAAAATTAAAGGATTTCCTTTGTCACATAGCCATGGGATAGGTGAAGGGAATTGGGGTTCGGGTGAAGAAACTCTACAAATTGGATGTATAATATTGTGTTCCTTTAAAGATCATGGAACATATTTCTATAGGACTTCCCAAGGGTGAATTCGAGTAGCGTGATACATGCAAAGGGTGTACATTAAGTAAGTACACCAAATCCACATTTCATGATAAGGATAGTGGATCGCAAGCAATCCTTGAAAGAGTTCAATAAGATGTGTGATGTTCATTCTCGACTGCCTCCATGGCCAAGAAATGCTATTATGTGATATTTTTTGATGATTTCTCATGTAAGTGTTGGATATTCTTCATGCAGAAGAAAGACCAGATGTTCTCAAAATTTTGTGAATTTAAAGCACTTGTTGAGAAAGACACATGCAGGAAATTGAAGGCTCTCAAGGGCGATAATGGTGGAGAATATGTGTCGAATGAGTTCAAGAAATTTTTTGCATCAGAAGGCATTCAACATGAGTTAATAGAACCCCATAACCCACAACATAATGGGGTTTCAAAAATAAAGAACATAAGTATTGTGGGAGTTGCACGGGAAGTGTTTCATGATCAAGGCCTACCATTGCACTTGTGCGTGGAAGCATGCAACACATTGGTATATGTGCAAAGAAAGATTCCTCATCGACGGATTCTCAGGATGAGTAGACCAAAAGAATATTTTTTAGGTAAGAAACTAGATGTGGCACACTTCAAAATATTTGGTTAACCATTTAATTTCATGTTTCCAAGGATAAATGGAAAAATATAGAACCAACAACTGAGTTGGGATTTTTTTTCGATACACTAATACACCTCACAACTATCATGTGTACCTACCATCTCACAAGATGATATTTTTTAGTAGAGATGTGAAGTTTGATGAGGAGAAAGCCATGATATGTTCCCTTGAGAGGGAGATTCAGTTACATGCAGATGATGATATTTTAGCTCCAAAGGAAGAACCTCAGGATGTTGTGGATCAACCACAAGCAGAGGCGCAATGAATGCAAGTACTCACTCATGCAGGGACATCGAGAGATGGTAGGAAGTGCACCAGAGAGGCTAACAAATTTATGCATGATGCTAGAGAGAATGTGGGAGCACCCACATCACATGACAGTCAAAGGAGGTCACCAGCCATTACACTGGCTAAATGGATCCAATAAGAGAGTGTAGGTACTGAGCCATCCTCATTCGAGGAATTAGAATAGTAACTAGTATGGTTTTATGCCATGGTAGAGGAGTATGACTCCATTACTAGGAATAGTGCATGGTAATTTCTCCCAAGGCTAGAGGGAAAGTGAGTTGTAGGATCCAGGTGGATCTACAAGGTGAATAAAGTAGCATATGGGAGTGTTGAGAAACTCAAGGCCGGATTTGTGGGCAATGTTGGTTGTGTGCTATATTATTTCCATGACTAGTCGCATGTGCGGGGGGCGAAATCCATCCTTGTTTGTTGCGCGGGGTGCAACAAGGAGGTCACAGGGGACAGTAATCCCCCCTAATGGGGGGTTTGTAGGGGGCCAGTAGCCTCCCTACACGGGCGGGGTCTGGGGCAGCGCCCCAAGAAAAAAAAATTGGACCCTATATTAGGTGGTCAGACCTACCTATGGCTTTGTGGATGGGTTTGCACATGGTTTTGGGCATGATGGTTTTCTGTCCATTGTATTTTGTAGATAATTTCAAGAAAACTATGATTATGTTATAATCCATGGTTAATGGATTGGGGTTTATGAATGCTTCAACATGTATATATATGTATTGTATTATTTAAAGGAATGAAATAAAAAAAATTAATTCGATAGTCTCGGTTTCAGGATCTAGGGTAAAATATTTGCGTATATGTGATTCATGTTTATGTTCTCGCCATTATTTATTTTATGTTTGTAAGAATTTGTTTGCAGGTAATTTATGTACATGGTTAGAACCTACATTTGGTATCAGAGCTTTTTTGGCTTCAAGGGGACTCCTTTGCTATTGAGGGTTTTTTTTCTTAGGCCTGTGGAAGACCTTGTTTAGTGGGAGATATACGAGATCGATTCTTCCAGTGAAAGAAGATGTGAGAAGTGGAAATATAGAGATCGATAAATTTATTGGTCAAAGTTTTGAGTTGTGGAAGCTCAAGATGGAGGATCTGCTGGTGGATAAAGATCAGTGGATTGTGGTATATCTGGGTACTAAACCAACGACAATGTCAGATGAATATCGGCTGAAGTTGGATCGAAAAGAAAAGAGAACAATATGGTTTTGTACCTCAGATTCAATATTGTTGAATGTATCTAGGGAAGCTACGACGAAGGATTTGTGGGACAAGTTAGGGACTTTGTACCAATCTAAGTATCTGGTGAAGAAACTGTTCTTACAAAAAAAGTTGTATAACCTTAGGATGAAGGATGGAGACACAATGATAGAGAATATGAATTCCTTTAATATAGTGTTAACCTAGTTGTTATCTATTGATATTAAAATTTCATACGAAGATAAGTGCATCATTTTATTGTGCTCTCTACCAGATTCGAGGGATAGTATGGTTGTTGCAGTAGGTAGCAATGCAACTACCTTTAAGTTTGATGAAATTGTCTCATCCTTGCTATCGGGGGAAATGAGACGGAAAAATATGGAGGGCCATAATGGAGATGCCTTGTCTGCATGAGGATAGTCCCAGAACAGAAACAAAAATAATTCCTCGAGTGGGATATATTAATCTAGAGGGAGATCAAAATATCCAAGAAAACCTATAAAGGTGTGCTAGAAATGCGAAAAGGAAGGGAACTTAAAAAATGACTGTAGATATAAAGCTCCTGAGAAAGGAAAGTTATATGATGAGGCTCCTTTTGTAGAGGTGAAAACCACCTCAAATGAAGGCAAGGATGTGTACTCGGCTTCTTCTTCAAGTAGAGATGTAGATCATGAAGCATGGTTGATTGACTCAAGTGCATCCTTTCACTTCACTCCCCATAAGGAGTGGTTCTAAGAGTATGAGAAATATGATGGTGGTGATGTCTTCATATGGGATGACAGGAAGGCCATAATCATAATATTCTGAAAATTCAAGTTGAAGTTGCAAGGTGGAAGGATTAGAACACTTACTTGTGTTATGTATATTCTAGCATTGGCCAATAATCTTATTTTTGTAAGCAAGATGGATGATGCAGGCGTAAAAATAGTGTTCGAGAAGGATACTTGCAAGATGGCTCATGGAGCACTGGTATTGATGCCGTGAGTTCAGATTGGAACTATGTACAAGATTCTGGGTAGCATTGTTTTTTATGGGTGAAAAATTTATGTGGTTCCTAAAAGTGGAGCTGAAAACATTGTGGTCTCTGTAGAAAAAACCATGTTGTGGCATCAAAGCCTTGGAAATTAATGCAGGAGCATCATGGTTCTGAAAATGTGTACATTTAGTAGAATCTAGGGGGTCTTGTGTTTTTCAAAAGAGTGGTTTTCATAAGTATTTAATTAAGATAATTTTCAACATTTTGATTGATTTAGGTGAGAAATTTAGATTTAGTTAAATATTGAGAGGCATATTTGTAATTGTCTCGAATGTAGGAGAACATGAGTGATTGATGAGTGATTGGTGTGGATTGAGATATTATGAAATATTGTGAATCTTAGATTAGAACATAGTTCATGATTTATGGAGGATCCTTAGGATTTAGTTGAAAGTTGAGATCCTCAAGGGATAAATAAGAGATTTTAGGAACTAATCGAGGACTTAGAGGATTTTTGGGATTTTGTTGAGAAACCTATGGATCTGAAACAAAATTGGTTACATAACCTTTTATATATAATTGTAAAGCCTCAAAGGCACATACGGTAGAAAAAAAAGATCATTATTCTTAGATAGGTGGTTTGATTGTAAGCCTATGGGCAAAAAGAGAGAGTGAATAGAAAAGGGCCATGCAAAGGCAGGTCAGGCCAAAGCTAGAGTGTAAAACAAGTTTTTATTTGTATATGTACATTTGTTTAATGAATGAAGAAATTGAATTCATTATGACTATGTGTGTCATTCATTTTACGTGATGAGTGATCTGTAACCGTGAATTTATGGTTTATGTGTGATAAACCATGGTGAATGAATTAAAATTGAATGTTTAAAGTCTTTCTGAGTGACAAAGGACTTAATGGCTGGGTAGAGTCTATGTGATTCCAGTCAAGAACTAATAGATGTGTGTACAGTCCAGTTAAATAACTAATTAAGAATTCTGGAAGAAGAGGAGAAATACAGAGAATGCTCTGTATTCATGCTAGAGATAGTGTTAAAGGAGACATAATAAGCTTAGGAGGGATCAACACCTTTAAAGATAGAAGAAAAGCTTAGGAGAGATTCACATGGAATAATTACGAACAACAAAGGAGATGTAGCGTGGAGGAGATTGTATTGCAAAGCATTGAAAATATAAAGAACAAAAGTCAACTAAAGATAAAAGCACGAAGAAGAATTAAAAAGGGGAAATCGGTGACAAGGATTAAATCACAGTATTGAATATTTGAGGTTTGATGGTTGAGATCATTGCGAGTAGAAGAGGCGAAAAAGAATCACTCGCAGGTGAATGAACCATCATGATTTGATCGCAAATCGAAGGGGAAAAGATTGACAGTCAAGATGATTTCGTAAGCTAATCCAAATAACTTGTGATGTGAAAAAGGGTGAGCAGGTGAGGACCGTTAGATCTTAGCGCAGATCGACGGTGGACAGCAGATCACACAAAAGAGGTTTTAAAGTTTAGTTTTAAGACATCGCGGGTATGTTATTTTATTTGTGATGCGGCAAGGGATAAAAAGTGCGATGCGGCGAAGGGAAAACACATGTCGATGTAGCACAAGAGCGCACTTCACAATATTTATGATTTAGAATTATTGGTAAAGGGTTATATGTGTGGGAAGGCGATTTGCGATGAGTCCTGATTGGTTGTCGTGATGTGGGACCCTGGAACTAACGTTCCACGTGTATGTAAGTTAATTATGATTATGTGGGTTCTGTTATAAAGTTAAGTGATGTTGATTGATAAAGTATGTATGTTATATCCACTGTATGTATAAAGGAATTATGTGGGAACCAGAACCATGATCAGTGGGTTTGGTTAAAGTGGAAGCTATGCACCAGATATGGTAAGGTGAAGGCACGGAAAGGTTTAAAGGTAAAATTTTATATTAAGGAGTTAAAACCAAGAGCCACTCATGGATAGCTTCCGCACATCATTAGAAATTGAAAGGTGAACCTCAAGAGAATAATGTGGGTTAATGTGGGGTTAATTTCGCTAAATCTGCATAAGTGAATATTTGCGACCTATGGCTGCATCATTTGGTATCAGAGCGAGAAAAATCACTTTTGGGAGAGAGTTAGAGCGGGTATGCTCTACAGAAGAGAAATCCGATAGGGTTTATATTTTGAAGATAATTCAGAACTTATCGAATTATAATTAAATTTGTGAACAAAGAACATATTTTGAAGAGAATAGAATGGGAATAATTTTTCAGAGAATTGGAGTGGCGCACTAGAAGCGAAGAGAAGAATCAGATCTGAATCTGATTGAGGTAAGAAAGAAAATGATTTTCTTGTTGATTTTGAAATTTGATTGCTAAATTCATTTTTGAAAGAAAAGTAAAGAGATAGAAGAAAAATCTACTTTGGGGAGAAAGTAGATCAGATTGAGAAGAAATTGAGAAAATTGTTTATGAAGAGATAATGACAACTGCAAACAGTGAAGGTAAAGTTAGCAGACAAAAAAGAGAAACTTCAACAACAGCATGTGTTCAGAAAATTGGATAGTGAGGTATGGTCTTCATGTTTTTAGTTAATTAATGATGAATTATTGATTGAAATAAATGCTATGAAGATTTTTTATGATTGTAGCCAAGAACAAGTAGAGTTTTGATGATAATGGTAATGAACCTATTCAACTAGAGGTTGGAAGAAAGGATAGAGGTGACTGAGTGTAGCAGCCAGAGGAGCAGCGAAGCTCTAAAATGTTCAAGAGAGTGAACCAAGAGAGTGAGAATACCTAGGGAGAGATCAAGCTCAGAGAGGAAGTTTGATAAGGTATTGAGTAGGAAGACGAGATTGCTACAAGAGAAAGCTATGTTACAGATCACCCATCAAGCATGGATTAGGTCATGAGGAAGATGGCCATGGAGGGTCATAGAAGAGGTTCTAGAGAATTCCATAAAGGTAAGATGAGTAATGAGGAGCGAGAGAGAAATCTTGCAGTGATGAGAGTATAGTTAGAAGTACTACATGGATGGATATAAGAGAAAGAGAATGAATACCAAAGACATGGATGGAGAATGAGGAAACGAGTTAAATGGAACCTATTGAAAAAAATATGGAATTTCGAACTGATAAATGAGTTCAGAGAACTTGAGAAGAGACATATTGACTTGTTGGAGAAAGAGATACTCAAAGGAGTTGAGTCACAGTAAAAAGGATCTGTTGAAAACCAGAAAGTACATTGTGAAGGATTAGTGTCTGAAGCATCAAATGAGACCGAAAGGTCTTGTATTTTTAAAACTAATGATTTGTGTATGATTGCAGGTACATCAAAAGATGATGAAAAAACTTTAGAGTTTGTTAAGAAGAAGGAGCAGAATCTGAAATCTGTACAGATTAATACTGAGATAGAAATATCTCAGAAACAAAAGGAGATAAAGAGGTCTCATGGAAATATGCAGCAGAATATTGGGGTTGGTAATAGTGAAGATTGGAATAGCATATATGAGTTAAGACATGAAGATGGAGAAAAGGTATTTACTGTACCTAATGAGTTTGTAATTTTTAAACATGATGGTTTAGACATGTGTGTAGATTTAGTAGAGGAAAAAAGACCATTTGCTGATGGGTCAATAACAAGTGAAGGCACTGAAAACTGTATAATGTTTCCAAATTCTACTCCAACTGAAATTGTTGAGTTATATAGAAAGTTAGACCTTGAAAAGAAGAAATTTGGAAAATCAGAGGATATATACTCAAGATAAATTGTGGAAGAAGGAAGACAAAAATTTTCATGAATGAAAATCATAAGGAATAGGAAGGAAAATATGATGGAAATGATGAACAACATAGTGATGTATTTGAGAAGAATCAAGTACAAAGGGAATTGAAGGACAACTTATTTTTTGAAAGTAAATTTACAGTTTTTGAACAGAATTTTTTTGGAGATGAGATAGAATATCAAAATCAATAAGAGGGTAAGGATGAAAGGGCGGTAGTAAGAATCCAACAACTTCAAAGAGAATATAAAAAAAAAATGTTTGAAGATGAGTGGACAGAGTGCAGCAACAATGGGCAGAGAGAGTACCAGTCAAAAGATAAACTGGACATAGAGATTGAAAGAATAATAAGATTGATGAGCAAGGTGTCTCAGAGGAAGGCATCAACAAGAAAACAAAGCAACAACAAGAGAAAGACAACAATAGACTACGAGAGCATAGGCAGTGGAGAAATGAAACATAAAGTGTGGAGAACTGGAGAACAACCACAAACAATAGCAGCAACCAAAGACGGATTATAGAACAAAGTATGAGATCCAGGAGGACAAATATTGGAAGCACATTATCTGGAGATCATGAATATTTTCTACCTTGGGAGTCTGATGCAGGAGCATCATGGTTCCGAAAATGTGTAAATTTAGTAGAATCTAGGGTGTCTTGTGTTTTTCAAAAGAGTAGTTTTCCTAAGTATTTAATTAAGGTAATTTTAAATATTTTGAGTGATTTAGGTGAGACATTTAAAATAGGATTTAATTAAATATTGAGAGGCATATTTGTAAATGTTCTCGAATGTAGGAGAACATGAGTGATTTATGAGTGATTAGAGTGGATTGAGATATTATGAAATATTGTGAATATTAGATTAGAAAGTATTTCATGATTTATGGAGGATCCTTAGTATTTAGTTCAAAGTTGAGATCCTCAAGGGATAAAGAATAGATTTTAGGAACTAATTAAGGACTTAGAAGAGTTTTGGGATATTGTTGAGAAACCTATGGATATGAACCAAAATTGGTTATAGAACCTTTTATATATAATTTTAAAGCCTCAAAGGCACAGACGGTAGAAAAAAGGATCATTATTCTTAGATAGGAAGTTTGATTGTAAGCCTACGGGCACAGAGAGAGAGTGAAGAGAAAAGGGCCATGGAAAGGAATATCAGGCCAAAGCTAGAGTGTAAAACAGGTTTTTATTTATATCTGTACACTTATTTAATGAATGAATAAATTGAATTCATTGTGACTGTGTGTGTCATTCCCTTTGCGTGCTGAGTGATCCGTAATTGTGAATTTATGGTTTCAATGTGATAAACCATGGTGAATGAATTCAAATTAAAATTTTAAAGTCTTTCTGAGTGACAAAGGACTTAATGGCAGGGTAGATTCTATGTGATTCTAGTCGGGAACTAATAGATGTGTGTACAGGCCAAGTAAAGAACTAATTGTGAATTCTAGAGGAAGAGGATAAATACAGAGAGTGCTCGGTATTCATGCTAGAGATAGTGTTAAAGGAGATAGAATAAGCTTAGGAGGGATCAACACCTTTAAAGACGGAAGAAAATCCCATGAGAGATTCGCATGGAAGAATTCTGAACAACAAAGGAGATGTAGCGTGGAGGAGACCGTATTGTAGAGCATTGACAATATAAAGAACATAAGTTAAATAAATATAGAAGCATGGAGACGAATTAAAAATGGGAAATCGACGGTAAGGATTAAATAGAAATATTGAAGATTTAAGGTTTGACGGCTGAGATCATTGCGGGTAGAAGAGGCAAAAAAGAACTGCGCGCAGGTGAATGAAGCATCATGATTTGATCGCAGATCGAAGGGGAAAATATTGACAGTCAAGATGATTTCGCAAGCTAAGTCAAATAACTTGTGATGCGAAGAAGGGCGAGCAGGTGAGGACCGTTAGATCTAGGCACAAATCAACGTGGACGAGAGATCGCACATCAGAGGTTTTAAATTTTAGTTTTAAGACATCGCATGCATGCTATGTTATTTGTGATGCGGTAAGGGATAAAAAGTGCGATGCGGCGAAGGGTGAACACATATCGATGTAGCGCAAGAGTGCACTTCGCAATATTTACAATTTATCATTATCGGTAAAGGGTTAAATGTGTGGGCAAGCGATTTGCGACGAGTCCTGATTGGTTGTCATGATGTGGGACCCTGGAACTAATGTTCCGCGTGTATGTAAGTTAATTATGATTATGTGGGTTCTGTTATAAAGTTAAGCGATGTTTATTACTAAAGTATGTATGTTGTATCCGCTATGTGTATAAAGGAATTATGTGGGAACCATAACCACGATCAGCGGGTTTGGTTAAAGTGGAAGCCATGTACCAGATATGGTAAGGTGAAGGTGCGGAAAGGTTTAAAGGTAAAATTTTATATTAAGGAGTTAAAACCGAGAGCCACTCATGGATAGCTTCTGCACATCATTAGCAATTGAAAAGTGAACCTCAAGAGAATAATGTGGGTTAATGTGGGGTTAATTCCGCTAACTCTGCATAAGTGAATATTTGTGGCCTATGGCTGCATCAGAAATATTGGAGAGAAGGGCCTTTGAATACTTCATGGTAATGGTATGGTAGAATGTATGTCTAATTTCTCTCTGGATTTTGATTTCTGTGAACATTGTGTATATGTGAAGCATAATCAGGTGAGTTTCCCCTCTAGTGCCGCATATTAGAGCTTGTGAACAATTATGTGTTTGGACCTATGTCAATTCCATCACTAGGTAAGTATGTGTAATATGTGTCATCTATAGATGACTTATCAAGGAATACATGGATATATTTCCTCAAGAAGGAATATGAAGTCTTTGACATATGTAAATAATTTAAGGCTCTGGTGGAAAACCATACAGAGAAGAAGATAAAGGTGTTGAGGATAGATAATAGTGGAGAGTTCTGCAAGAATTAATTTGAAGAATTCAATAATAAGTGTGGTATAGCACAATAGAAGACTACTCCATAAACACCTTGGAAAAATGGATTTGCAAAAAGAATAAACATGATGTTGATGGAAAAGGAAAGAAGCATGCTCAGTGGTGTCAGGTTAGGACAAGAATTATGGAAGAGGTAGTGGAGATTTCATGTTAGTTGGTTAACAAATCACCTTCATCAGCGTTGCAGAATAATACTCCACATGAGGTATGGACTAGTAAGAAACCCTCTCTTTTACATCTGAGGGCATTTTTTTGTGATGCATATGTACATGTTACAAAGGAGGAAAGAACCAAGTTGGATATTGTTAGCACTCTGTAGTTTTCCTAGGCTTAAGAGGAAATTACAGAGGTAAACACAAACCACTTTAAAGTTGGGATCTAGCCCTTCCAGCTCCACAGAGGGCTCTCTCTATGTGAAATTTTCAATCACTATTTCTAACTTTTTGGCTAGATATAAAGATTAAAGATAATTTTTAAAATTTTTGTGGTTGTAGAATGAAGGAAAATTCCATTGGGCATGGAGTCAAGAAAATTTCTAGTAATCAATTACAAATCAACAGAGTAAGTAGAATAGGGCGAGGTAGGCAAACTCATGGATCTTAAAACATTTTATGGTGCGGATGAGATGAAATAGTTGATGATCAATTAAATATAAAGCATATTTAAATGAATTACATATTTAATATCAGAAGGAAAACATTAATATTGCTTAAACAATCCAGAGGAGAGTACAAAAAGTAAATTCAACTCCTAATCTTCTTGCAACAATCAAGAAGGAAAATCCATGTGAAAAATCAGAAAGAAAAAAAAATTAAGATAAGGGAAAACATCACCATTTGTCTAACACATGAATATTGGAACAACAATTCCTCTGTATTTCTGAACTGATTACCTAAAAATAAATTGCACAACTTACATTCAGAAGAAAGATATTCTCCTTTACATAAGCCAACCCTTTCTAATTCTCTTTTGAGATATTTATATAGTTTGTCTCAATCTAAATTTGGATTTCAAAATAAACTCATTTAAAAAATAATATCTATCAAAAGATGTAGATATTTCAAAATAGAATGAAATAGTAGAATTGTTGGACTAGTTCAGTTTTTCTATTCACATTTTTAGGGATGTTGTTGTTAACTATAGCTATTTTTCTTCTTCTTATATTTTTCTACTCCAAATCTATACGATTTTTGTTTGATTTTAATCAAAAATCTTCAAAACTTTATTCCATATTTCTTCACTTGGAATAGAGAAATTCACCATACTTTGAAGTCTTTAATCTACTTCTATGTATGTTTGAAATTTTTTCTTATTAAGGAATAGATGATGGAATTCATGTTGAATGTGGAGATCATAATGTAGGCCTTCCAAGAAAGCTTCTCCGCTTAATATTCCTCTCACTTTGGTAAATTTAGATGTGTCTGAAGCTATATCACATAACTTTTCCTAGTAATTTTCTAATGGAATTACTTTTCCATTGGGATCTCTCAAAGGTGGAAGTCATTTCTCCAACAAGAAACTAAATTTTCTATTGAATCTCTTAACCTTTAGTTCTAACTCTTTGCATTTATTTTCTAGTTGTATCATAAGGTTATTCTTCGTTATAAATATTTTTTCTTCAATGATTGTGCTTGTCCTATATTGAATCTCGAGTTCTTTGAGCTCATAATTAGTCTTGAAGTTTAGCATCCTAATAATTTTATGTGCTTTTGTTGGCCTATGTTCAATCTTTAGCTTTCTTTTCTCAACTGCTACTTTGACATTTAGTACTAGTTATTCCCGCTCAAATATAATATGAGATTATGTCCACAAGTATGTAATATTGACATTGATGTTCTGCCAACGTTTTTTAGCCTCTGCTAATTTTTGTGATGTAAAAGATTGATTCTCATACTTTTAAATTTGTTGAGTCAATTTGAAATTTTTCTGCACTTTAGCCAAATATGCATTGTTAGACTTGATTTTATTTTCCTCCATTCTTTTCAATGATGCTAATAGTTTCTCATTTTATTGGCTAGTCAATGACAAATCTCACAAATCTTTGACTAATTTTTCAGAAGAATCTATAGTGGATTTTTCTTCTCTTTATGATGATTTTGTTGTTGTTTTTTTTTTGTACCTATATATGCTAACATTTCCTTTTTCTTTAAAAAGTTCCTCCATGTCTATCTCCATTTTCTAAATTTGAACAATTTGTTCAACTATCAATATGAAAAATTTCTCCTTATCTATCTCCAGATGTGGTTTCTTTGGTCTGTGGGTGCTATGTGGATGGTAGCTTGGGCTTCTTTCTTATAGATTGAATATCTACATTTTCATTTTTTATCATCTACTCAACTACTCTGATGTTACTAGGATCATATCCTAGTTTAATTACCAAATCCTCTAGAGCTTTAGTCCTAGTGTATTTGGAAAAAGATGAAATTTGTTCTATGTTTAACTGTAAATGCATATTATTCAAAGAGGCCTGCATTTTTTAGGAAGCCATGACCGAACTTGTAAATGTTGAATATATCATTTCACTTGTTTTTTTATGCAAATCCATTTGATCAATTGCATGAACCTTTTTGGTATCAAAAGAAAGTACCAAGGGTTCGTAGTCTTATGCACTTTTGGGGACTCGAACTGTAGGTTCCGAGAAGGACAATTGGAAATTTCCCTTCTATATGTCAAGTGAAGACAACAACCTATGTTGAGTAGTAGTAGTTTGTTTCCAAAAATCTAAATATGTTGTAGTTGTTAATGCTTCATTCTTATTCTTGATCTCCTTACATATGGAAATTTTTTTTGTTGTTTTGCAATTTGGGATGTGGAAGACCTAGGTGATTCTGTTGTCCCCTCAATATGTTGAAATGGAGTGGTGGGAAAACATGTTAAAAAAATTGTAGCTTTCTCCCGTGAGCCATTTTATTCTGAAGATTCATCTTGAATATTTGTTATCTAAGTATATCTCCTTTAGTACCAATCTTAGTATTTGTCTTTGGGTCTTTCTTTATTCTCTTGAAAACACGAAAATATGCAGCTTGAGACTCTAAATTTGTAAGAGACTTAATTTCCCTTGCACTTTTTTCTTCCTTGTCTTTTGAAATTGGAGTTTATAGAGATGTTTGAATGAAAATTTTCTTTTCAACCTCCTGTAATGTGTTCACTATCCATTGCTCCTGATTAGAATATTGAACTATTTATGGTATAGGTGTATGCGCATATGGTGTGGTCTTCTACTCAACTCTCAGTCTTGAAATTATCCCAAATGGATCATAAGACCATGTGAAGCTTGGCTTAAAATTTGTTTTCCTTAGTAATTATTTTACTTCATTTGTTGCTACTCTGGTATTGACAATATAAGGACCAACTTGTGCTTTCAATTTAAATTGTGCCTTCTTCCTACTTGATACAAAATGTAAATCATCCATATTTAACATCTGTCTAATGTATTCCAAGGCAAAAATCCTCACTGGTACAAATACTGGTAATATTTTGGGAGGAAGTTCAAACCCATAGATTTGGATCTCTATATAATTCTGGTAAAGATAATAGTCTCCAACGTTAGCCTGTTTTGTAAGATGCAAAACCTTAGTTGATCTCTGGTGAAATTCTTGGTACAATATTGCTGTTAAAAAGACACAAGGATGCATGTAAAAACTAATCCACATAATTACTGAATTAATAATCTTATGAATTCCTTCTAACTAAATAAGTCCAATGAAAGAATGATAGTGAGCTTCATTGTTCATCCACCTTCTGTAGCTGGAACTTGAACCTTTCTGCTCGATATAATAGAGTCAAATATACTAGGACTCACTGGTGTTTGAATGCACCTTTAGCTTTAAATTTCAAAAAACTCTCATGAATAAGATCTTATAGGTATTCATTATAACTGAAGTTGACTGATGGCTTATGAACAATTGAAAATGCTGACAAAAATCCTAACACTATTTCATCTACCCATTGGTTTGTGGGATAAAATAATAGGCAAGTCACCATGGAAATAACTTTGCTTGACATCTCAGGGAAAATGGAAGCAGCGTATGGGGGATCAGTTCTAGGAAATTCAAAATTATCCGACATAAAACATTCAAAAATATGGGCTCGCTGGGAGAGGGTAAGTTTTTGGTGTATTTCCATGAGTACATCAGTGGAAAATGGGTGTAAATAAGCTTGAGAATTGATCTGAAGGGCTTGACAAATAACTTTTGGGGTAAATAAGAATATCATTACATTGTTTTGAGTAATTACCATTCTCTGGCTAGGGAGGTACCTAAGATGACACCATGTAACGAATTCTGGAAAAATATGAGTATAGGGAAAAATAAACTAAGACAAACCTAACTCCCAGATGCTTAATTCATTACTATTGTCTACAAAATTTTGATTTTCCCAGTTATAAAATTCGTATAAATCAAATTCACACTGGGCTTCTGCTATCTTTTATCAGGTATCAACCAAAGGGAACTTATTTAAACCATGAACATGAGGTAACATAGGATTCTAATCATTCATTTTTCCCTTTCCTTTGTGTGAAAACATGTTTAAGTCAATGGACAATTCAAGGAGACAATGTTACCAGTTTGAAATTTCTTTGTTGCAGAAGGGAAAAGCTTTGCAGAGGGCACTGGTACACCTTAGAAATCTTCAATATGAACCGATGTATATCAAAAAACTGGCAAAACAGGATAATGCAAGTTGATACGAGATTTTATAACGAGAATTGAGGGTGATTAATGAAATTATTACCATTTTGGAGCGTGGAATTAAATAATTCATACATTGGAGGGATAAAATTAATGGCTAACATTTATATGACTGTTGTCGAGATATTTGAAGGCTAATGGTTATATGACATAAGGGGGCGAGATGACGTGAATGGATGTGGTGGCATAACATGGAAGAGTGTGATGGGGAGGCGAAATGTGGTGACATGGTATGAGTGGAGTAGGAGCCAGCGAGAGCAGGGGAAAATGGAAACAGGAGATGGTTTTTAGGGGGGGAATGGATGGTAAGTGGTAAGGGAGGATAGGACCCCGAAATGCTCGTGGGGATACCATGTAGTGGATGATGGTTTCAAACAAACTATGTTTCAAACCCCCCCTATGCATTAACCTTCGAGAGGCCAGGGGAGGCCCGAACATCGTTCCCAGCCATCGATTTGGGTGAGGAAAATATCATTCATCTAGAAATGCTATTGCTTTATTACAAAACGATAAAACATCATGTCATCCTTTATCACCCTTTAAAACATACCTTTGATAATTTTAATCAAGTTATAAGGATAATAAAAATAATAATTTTGGTGACATTTTGGTTGGCACGCCCTTTGAGGATTTTTACTGCTTTTGTTTTTCTTTAAATTATTTTTCTTTTATTTATCTTTTCATTTTTCACTGTTTTTCTTTCTTTTTCCAATTTTTTTTTTCTATTTTTATTTTTAACAATTAAACAACTTAAAATTAAAAATCATTTACAATATCCCACTGCGATAAATGGTTAGATAATCATACCTTTATCACTATATTTATAGGACCCTAAAAATGGCTCCAATGGGGATGGAATCTTCCCTGTGAGGTGCCAAGAACACCATAGTCTAGTAGTCATCTCCATTGGGAATTTATTTGACCTTTAATCAAATGAACTAACCTTATTTACTGAAAATTCATTACATATGGTAGCAACTCATTTGAAACTTAGGGCCTTCACTCTCGGCTTCAATATATGATGGAAACCACCCACTCCTACAATATCTGAAAAATAAAATGGTATATACAATGATGCTTTTTAGACTAGTTGTACTTTAAGAAAAATAATTTTTGAGCAACATGCCATTTACAGGCCCTCCAACAAGTAATTCCCCTATTAGATCATTAAAAAAAAATGCATTTGTTCCCAGAAAATCTTCAATATTGTAAGGCCATAAACTGTCAAACTTTCCATGCTTTCCTTTTTCGTCATTTCTGGCATCCAATTTTAACACAAGGTCATCGAGCTGGAAATCATCATCTTTCACCCTCCTATAATGAATCCTTTTGATCTTCTCCTGAATTATTTGTGTATTGTTATAAAATTATTCTCTGGTATGTTGCAATTGTGCCATTTGATTTATCCTTCTATGCACATCATTTGATTCAACATCTAATTCTTGCAATAATTTCAGCAAGGGAATTCCTAAGGAGGTACAGAAAGCAATATCAACTCCATAAACCAGTTGGAAAGGTGACATTCCAATTGATTTCTTAGTGTGTACCCTATCAACCCATAGAGAATTTATCAACATTTTGTGTCGATGCTTTTTATTCTCTTGTAACAACTTCTATATTATATTGACCAAACTCTTGTTAGAAGATTCTGCTAACCCATTTACTTGAGGATAATAGGTAGTTTAATGTCGTAGAACTATATGATACTTATTGCATAAATCTACCATATTTTTAGATTTAAAAGCATCAACATTATCAATCATGATTTTTTTAGGACAACCAAATCTAGAAAAATATTACGTTCCATGAATTGAATAATTACTGAGTCTATGGCCTGCCTAGTTGGAACTGCTTCTATCCATTTGGTGAAGTAATATGTGGCTTTCAGAATCCACTTTTGTTGGGCTAAATAAATAGGATGAATCTCTCCAATATCCAAACAATGCTAAAAATGTACTTCTACTTAAATAGGCACTGAAAGGAAAGGGTAAGAGTTTTTTCTTTCCTTAAAAAATTTTACACTAATGACAAGTGGAAACCCTTTTGTGTACATCAACAAAGATAGTAGGCCAGTAAAAACAAACTCTCAATATTTTATTTTTTGTAGTCCTCCAGAAAATATTCCCTCCACATTCACCTTTATGAAACTCTTCCATCATCTTATCAGCTTAATATTCTAACTGTTGACACCTAATCCTATGGATGGGTGTGCATATGTATTTTTGTATATTATTTATTATTAGGAAATAAGGAAGGCCAAGAGTCATTGGGAGATGAATCCCAATAGCCTCACCTCCCATCTATATAATCATGTACATTCTTCAGCTAATACACATTCTAGTTTTGAGGAGTTACCTCCTGGTTTGACATGGTATCAGAGCCAGCCCCACTATAGGCATTTCTGCCCTGTGGTGTAACTCCCTATCCTTTGCTCAGTCATATTTTTTAATAGTTTTCTGCTGCTCTTAATTGCTAGACTGTTATTCTGCATTTTTTTTTCCCTATTTAGCACTGACATTTGCAGCTCCAGCTCCTGCAGCTCCTGAAGACTGCAGGCTCTGTCAATCTGCAAATTGCAGGCTCTGCCATTCTGCAATTCCAGCAGTCCTGCAACTCTGTCTTCTGCAGATTCAATTTCAAATTTTTTTTATGTAACGGCCTTTTGGGCCTCCTTCATTCTCCATCGACCAAGCGTTCCATTCACTCACCTCCCTTCTCCCATTCACTCCTCCCCCTGCCTGCATTCCCATTCCTCCATACTCTCCTCTCCATTTATCTCTGCGCCCTACGCCCTCTCCCTCACTATTCCATTCCCAACGCACTGTGCCTACCCAACGTACTGCTACATTCCCAACGCACTGTGCATACCCAACGTACTGTTATATTCTCAACGCACTGTCCTTTGTATTACAACGCTGTCAATATATATACATTAATCCAACGCTGCTTCATTATAATCCAACGCTGATCCACGCCTCATTATATTCCACGCGCTGTCAGATATATGAAAATACCGCTCGGGTTCCATTCATAAATCCATACAACACTTCACTACCACGTTTTTACTGTCCGCCCTCATTACATGCATTATCGCCCTCGTTACATGCATTGACAGTCATTACCATGTTTTTATCTGCGTGTTGTTTTTTGTAACACTATTCCAGCGCTGTCGTTTCAAATTATAATCTGTTGGTTTGGTTTGGTATGCGTTGTATTGACATACAACGTTATAATATTACGCTGGAGAGTCTACAGCTTTGCTGTCATACCACGTGCGTTTCATTATATATATTAATACGCTGTCTCCTTTTAACAACACACCATTCCATCGTTTAAGTCCAACGCCATACTTTGCACGTTACGTTGCTATTACCTTGCAGTGTGTTTAATACGTTGATATCTGGAGGTCTGTCCGCCCCTCCACCTTTACAGCGCTGTCACCTTATTCACAATTCCGCCCCTCCCACCGTTTAATACCGCCCCTCCATAATAAACTGCCCCTTCCCCTTTTGAATAGTCAATACCGCCCTATTGTATTACGCCCTTTTCAATACACAATACCACCAAACATACAACGCTCCTCATAAGTTATAAAACGCTGGTATCGCTGGTTGCACTGTCATTACGTGGTTGTATTATGATTAAACGCTGTCATGTAATACATTGTCAAGTTTCATATACATAACTAATGCGTTGTATATTTCCCATAGTCATATAATTCCCATATCCCTCCATTCTGCCCCTTCTTTCCCCTTTCATAATTCTGCCCCCTCCCATTCATATCATTCCGTCCTTTACAATACCATTCGCCATTTTTTCACATACAATTTTTTTCCCAAACCAAAAAAAAAAATACATTTTTTTTATGCAGAATTCAGTTTATAGCAAAGTGTTTTTTTCAAATTCAGTCTTCAGCAAGAGTTTTTGAGCAGAATATTTTTTCCAGCAAGAGTTTCTGCCCTTTTTAATTGAGTATATTTTCCAGCAAAAGATTTTTTTGTTTTCTCTCCTTCAAGAGAAATTTTCTAGCAAAGTTTTGGTTTTTCTCTCCTCCTTCAAAAGAAGATGACAGTCCCTTCATCTTCTAAAGAGGCTGCCTACTTGGCACAGAGAGAAAAGAGACATGCTTCAGGTCCATCCAAAGGAAGAGAAGGCAGAAGACGAAGAAGAAACTTCAGAGAAAAGGGGGGCAGACAATCTAAAGCTCAGCAGCAAACAAATCAAGACAGAGGTAAAATTAATGACAAAGACAAAGGTAAACCAGCTGAATCAGCTCATTCTGTTCTAGCACATTGTAACAATGGAGTAACTGAAAACCTATTTGATGTTTCATTTACTTCATGGAGAGATGATTGGTTGCTAGATTCAGGAGCAACATGTCACATGACATTTAGAAAAGATTTTTTTTGAAGAATTCACTGACAAAGTTGATGGAGCAGTATATTTCGCAGATAAATCCAAACTCAAGCCATCAGGGCTTGGCACAGTCAGGCTTAAACTGCCTGGTCTTCCTGATCATATCCTACATGAGGTTCTATACCTCCTGGAGTTGAAGAGAAACTTGTTGTCCCTGATCGAAATCCGGTAGCAAGGACACTCAATTCACTTGTTTGATGGCAAGGCAGAGGTCAAATCAACATCAGATCACTCACTTGTCATGGAGGGAATAGAAGAAGGGAGACTCTTGAAGCTGAAAGGTTCATCTGCTCATGCTCAAAACTTTGCATTCAGTTCATATCATGATGAAGGTACATTTCCATCAAGTCTTTATGGCATGCTAGATTTGGACACTTAAACTATGAAAGCCTTCGTTTGTTGAAGAAAAATGGTGTTAATGGACTGCCTACAATTCCTAGAAAACCTAAGGAATGTGATGCTTGTATTCTAGGAAAGTATAGCAAACAACCATTTCATGATTCACACTCCAGAGCACATAGAAAACTTGAGCTTGTTCATTCAGATTTATGTGGCCCTATGCCTATTGCTTCTGCAAATGGAAACAAATACATGATGACATTTATTTATGACTACACCAGAATGTGTTGGATTTACTTATTGAAGAATAAGTCTGATGCTTTTCAAACTTTCAAGAATTTTCATGCATGGATTGAAAATGATGCACAAACACATATTGGCTCTCTACGCACTGATAATGGAAAAGAATACACTTCAAACGAATTTGAAAATTATCTTCGTCAACATGGAATCAAACATCAAACAACTGTGCCATATAATCCACAACAGAACGGTGTAGCTGAAAGAATGAACAGAACTACTTTAAATATGGTCCGCTCCATGTTATTTTTCAAGAATGTAAAATTGATGTTTTGGGCTGATGCAGTTCTATGTGCTGTTTACATAAAGAATAGGTGTCCTTCAAGTTCAATTATAAACAAAACTCCTTTTGAAATGTGGCATGGCCACATTCCTTCGGTAAAGCATTTCAGGGTCTTTGGGTCCACCTGTTATGCCTTGATACCCAAAGGTCAAAGGAACAAACTTGGTGCTAGAAGCAGAAAATGTATCTTCTTGGGGTACTCCAATACCTCCAAAGGATATCATCTCTATGATGAAACAAATAAGAAGTTTGTGATAGCAAGAGATGTCATATTTCTTGAATCTTCCAAGAGTGACAAGGTTGTTGAGCGGCAACTTGATCGCCTGGACAGATTCACACATGCAAAGTCTTTCCAAGAGTTTGATAATGTGATTCCACACCTTGAAGGGGGATTCCGATATTGAATCAAACTGTGGAATCATATCCTGAAGCACTCTCTCCCCCACATGAAGAAACAACCATGGATGACACATTGGATGATGTGATTGACAGAATTGGGAGATTGAATCTTGAATCAATCCCAACTTAGTCAACTGAACAGCCTGGGCCATCTCAGAAAGGTCCTCCCAAATGGCTGACAAAGACACTGGAGAATGTTCATCCTGATGAGGTTGGAAAACAGGAACAAGAAGTTCCACTCAACAAATCGAAGGTGATGTAGATAATTCTGATTCTCCTGTTGATATGGATGTTGCTTATAACTGTGAATTGAGTTTGTCTACAGATCATGAACCAACTTCCTTCAAAGAAGCCGCTTCTCATGATGAATGGAAAGAAGCGATGCAGAATGAGTATGATGCCTTGATAAAGAATGGCACTTGGAAGCTGGTTGATCCGCCTTTGGGAACGAAACCAATTGGCTGTAAGTGGGTCTACAAGAACAAGTACAAAGCAGACGGCTCACTTGACAAGCACAAGGCCAGGCTTGTGGAAAAAGGATTCGCACAGAAAGAAGGAGTTGATTATGAAGAAACTTTTGCTCCCACAGCAAAATGGACCACCATCCGGACTCTCTTTGCCTTAGCAGCTCAGAATGGATGGAAAGTCCATCAGATGGATGTAAAAATAGCCTTCTTGAATGGAGATCTAAAGGAGAAATTTTATATGTCTCAGCCAGAAGGATTTGTGATAAAGGGTCAAGAACACAAAGTTTGCAAACTTGTGAAATCCTTGTATGGCCTCAAGCAAGCACCACGAGCCTGGTATGAGAAGTTGACCGAGCATCTTCTGAAACTTGATTTCAAACACTTTGATCTTGATGATGCAACTTTTTTTGTTAAGAAAGTTGGAAAAACAGTTGTATATCTTGTGGTATATGTAGATGATCTTTTGATAACAGGAAACAATGAGAGCTATATTGCATCCATGAAGAAAGAGTTGAAGAAAGGTTTTGAAATGACTGATTTGGGTCATGTTCATTACTACTTGGGTATTGAAGTAATCCAACATCCTAAATTCATATTTCTTTCTCAAAAGAAGTACATTGGAGATCTCTTGAACAAATTTGGCATGGATGACTGTAAACCCTTAAGCACTCCAATGGAACAAAACTTGAAGCTCACATCTATTGAAGGGAAGGAATTTGAGGATGCAACTAAGTATAGACAACTTGTAGGAAGTCTTATCTACCTGACCACCACCAGACTTGACATTTCATTTGCTGTTGGAATTCTCTCAAGGTTCATGCAAAAACCTTGTGAAGGACATTGGTCTGCTGCAAAAAGAGTGCTAAGGTACTTGAAGGGGACTCAAGACTTTGGACTCAAATATACACAGGTAGGCGACTTTAGCTTGATCGGATACTCTGATTCAGACTTTGATGGCGACAAAGAAATAGGGGTGTCTACTATAGGTTACACCATGAGTCTTGGATCAGGAGCTGTCTCATGGAGATCACACAAACAGTCAGTTCCAGCAGATTCCACGACCGAGGCAGAATATGTGGCAGCAGCTGAAGCAACAAAGGAAATTGTGTGGCTCCGGAAAATCCTGGAAGATTTGCAGATGAAACAAATGTATTCCACACCACTCATGATCGACAAAACTTCTGCAATAAAGTTGGCCAAGAACCCAAAGTTCCATGATCGAACAAAGCACATCAATACAAAGTACCATCTAATTCGACATCATGTTCAAGCCAAAACCATCCATCTACATCATTGTTCCACAAATGAGCAAACTGCTGACATCTTCACCAAAGCACTTGGAAGAGAAAAGTTTGAAAAGTTCTGATCGATGCTTGGACTCACCAACATCCCTTCGGATTAAAGGGGGGAATGTTGACACCTAATCCTATGGATGGGTGTGCACATGTATTTTTGTATA